>CATNEM010000188.1:0-180000 GCA_950096795.1 Macrostomum cliftonense
ATTTGCAATGGCAATTCGAGGACAAAGCACTGGCCAGACAGAAAAGCGGCTGACAAAATTCGTTCAGAGGAGCCGAGCGTTAGTAGTGTCGCTAGGGGCTCCTCCGAGCTGCAATTAATTGATGCGCGATAATGCACTTCAGATTTTTGGTCTGATATGGCAATAACACTTATTCCTACCTAGCACTATGAGCTTTAATAGCTTCTTGCAGAGGTTGAACTGAGCCACCAAAGCACACAATCATCGTCTCATCATTCCAGCACAGATCCGTCACCGCCTCCCTGACCGACAGTCGGAAGACGAAGGAGCTGAAGTCATCGTTCAGACAGACAATCTCCGCTCCTTCGGTGGTCATTACGGACAGTAGGGGGCCGTTGTGGCCGTTCAACAAGCACGGAGTAGCCAAGGACTGCAGTGGCACACTGGACTGGGCTTTCACATTCAGTACGGCCGATGTTTTAGTCAATGCGATGGAAAACGCAAACAATTTGTACCGACTAGGGCCAACTTCGTCAAGCACTATTAGCCACCTGAGCTTCGTGCTCCAGGCCAAACGCGTGGCTTTCTGCAGTTTGAGCACCTGTTTGATTAGAGTCGTACGCCAGCCAGTTGGATTGGTGAGAGACACCATGAAGATGGCGTGGGTTGGACAGCAGAATACTAGCTGGTCTCCAGTGCTGACGGCGTCCTCAGGATACTGCACCAGTTTTCTGAAGTCAGATTTTAAACTGACTAAAAAACATTTCTTTTAAATTAAAATAATATTATTAAAACTTACCTTCTCTTACTAAACCTTGGCCCCACACTGAACACGAGCTGACCATCCGGCCTACAGACGAAAACAGCCCCGACAGACCTGTCCAGAACGATCAGCAGATTTCGCTGGCTGCACACCCGAATGCGATGCGGCTGCACCGCCAACGCTGCGCCATCCGCGCCTGTCAGCGTCAGCTTCCGCGCTTCCGCACTGAGCGACTCTCGGCAGCGAATGGCGCCTGATGGCTGGTCGAGGATGAACAGTCGGCCTGGGAGACATGCAACTGACACAGCCTGTTCTGGTGAGCCAGTAGCTGACACAGCCTGTTCTGGTGAGCCAGTATCTGACACAGCCTGTTCTGGTGAGCCAGTATCTGACACAGCCTGTTCTGGTGAGCCAGTATCTGACACAGCCTGTTCTGGTGAGCCAGTATCTGACACAGCCTGTTCTGATGAGCCAGTAGCTGACACAGCCTGTTCTGATGAGCCAGTAGCTGACACAGCCTGTTCTGATGAGCCAGTAGCTGACACAGCCTGTTCTGATGAGCCAGTATCTGACACAGCCTGTTCTGATGAGCCAGTAGCTGACACAGCCTGTTCTGATGAGCCAGTAGCTGACACAGCCTGTTCTGATGAGCCAGTAGCTGACACAGCCTGTTCTGGTGAGCCAGTATCTGACACATCCTGCTCTGATGCCCTACCAGCAAAACCCGGCAGTCTCAGCAGTCGGAGCAGCTCACTGGCCGCAGACTCCGCCTCAGCTGCATCCCATGAGCTGCTGGCTGCCCAGCTCAAAGGCTCTTTGAGCGCCTCGTCCAGCGCAGCCTCGGCGTCCCGCAACTCCTGCAGCGAAGCCGGCTCAGCGTCCACCATCGCCCGCAGGCGGTCTCGGGCCCGGCACCGACTGTCCATCTCCATGGCAGCGGCGGCGCGTCGCCTCTCCACCGTCAGCTTCAGCTGAGCAACCAAATCGGTGAGTTGCAGCGGCGAATCAAACACTAGCGAGTCCATTGCGGCGCTGGGCGCAGGGCGGTCTGAAACATTCGGTTGCCATGGTGACTACAAGAAAGTCAAATTTTGCCTTAGTGAATAAAGCAATGCCTTTTGAGTTTCTAAAATTTACTTTTTGCACGAAAGAAAAGCCTAACTTATGGCCTTGCCACTAGCGTACTTAAATGCTCTTGCTCATGTCAGGAAGCTATGCAGAAGTCAAACCTTCAGAAACTTGATACCTTGATGTGTTCTACGCTCTATTCTTAACTAAATATTTACCAAAAGAAATAATTAAAAAGTATCAAAAATTAGCTACGCTCGTAGTTAAGAAAATAATCGAAAAATTCGAACGATTTAGGAGAATCATGTGACTTTATTTGAATCTGGTCCCAAATTTAACTGCTTTTTTGTTAAAAAAAAACCCTATGGCGCTTAAAAGTGTGTAATGAATAAACACATAATTCTATTTTCTCCATCGCCTTATATTATAAGTTAAAAGATAGTACTTCTGCTTTTAGCGAATAAATTCATCGACACACAAATATAGTATAGCTGATGAGGCACCGGATGTCACAGGCTGGGCTGATAAGGCACCGGATGTCACAGCCTGGACTGATTAGGCACCGGATGTCACAGCCTGGGCTGATGAGGCACTGGATGTCACAGGCTAGGCTGATAAGGCACCGGATGTCACAGCCTGGACTGATGAGGCACCGGATGTCACAGCCTGGGCTGATGAGGCACTGGATGTCACAGGCTGGGCTGATAAGGCACCGGATGTCACAGCCTGGACTGATGAGGCACCGGATGTCACAGGCTGGGCTGATGAGGCACCGGATGTCACACAGCATGGGCTGATGAGGCACCGAATGTCACAGGCTGGGCTGATGAGGCACCGGATGTCACAGGCTGGGCTGATGAGGCACCGGATGTCACAGGCTGGGCTGGTGAGTACAATTCAGCTTTAACAAACTGGCCACTGCAGCACAGCCACAGCTCACTGCCCATCCAGCACATGTCCGTGACGGCCCCGCAGCAGCTCGCAGGCAGCCGACAGTCCATGGCGCTCACAGCCGAGCAGTCAGCGGACACAGTCAGCAGGCGAGGTCCGTCCTCGGTGAGCGCTGAAAGCAGGAAGCCGCCGCTGCCGCTGCTCAGCACGCTGGGAACGGCCAGAGACCGCATGGGGTCGCTGAAAGCCGCCTGAAGAGTCAGCTTGACACCGGCTTTGAATGTGTCAATCTTGAAGGTAAACACCGAATAGCTTTGGTCGGTCACTTCGTCTACAACGATGAGTAGCTGGCGAGAGGCGTCCCAGGCCAGACGGACGGGCTGACGAAGCTTGATGCGCTTCTTCTTGACGGTGGTTCTCCATTTTCCCGGCTCACTAAGGGACACCATGAAGAGGCCCTTGTCTGGCGAGCAGACCACCAGCAGGTCGCCTGTGCTGACGGCGTCTGAAGGCACGGCTGGCAGCAATCTGCGTGAACCGAGTCGGAAGTTTTGTTAATCAAGATTCAAGACCAAAATTTTTCACATTACGCAGAAAAAAGCAAGGACAAAATGCTCTGGGCAAAATAATTTACTTGGCGCCGAATTGCGGACTAACAGCAAACTGCAGACGGCCCTCGTTGGCGCAGACGTGTACGAGCCCGGCCGTCTGGTCCACCAGAATGATGAGGCGGCGCTCGGCGCAGACTCGAACTCGATCAGTTAGCGGCAGGAACTCGAGTCCGCCTGGCCTGGTCAGGATCAGCTGGCTGGCGGGTTGGCCGAGCAAATCCGTCAGTCGGACTGTTTGAGACGGCAGCTCGAGAATGTAGAAGCATTCATTGGGAAGGCAGGCTGCCGATTCGGCTTGCTGAACGGAAGGCGCGTCAGATGTCGATGCGCTTTTGAATAGAAATGCAAAGTAAATAGAAACTTTGTAGCTTTTCTGTTTAATTTGCTGAGGGGTTTTTAACTTTCTAAAGGTTATTTTTACTTTCTGAGGGTTTTTTAAGTTGCTACGGGGTACTTTAACTTGCTGAGCGAGTTGCTAACTTACTGAGCGGGTTGCTAACTTGCTGAGCGGGTTGCTAACTTGCTGAGCGGGTTGCTAACTTGCTGAGCGGGTTGCTAACTTGCTGAGCGGGTTGCTAACTTGCTGAAGGGATTGCTAAATTTCTGAGGGTTTTTTTAACGTACTGAGGGGATTTTAATCTCTGAGGGGGTTGCTAACGTGCTGAGTGGTGTTTTTCAACTTGCTGAGGGGGTTTTTAGCTTGCTTTAACTTGCTTTAGTTTTTAATCTTTGGACAGAAATGATTATAATCTAAAAAAGGTGAAACCTTTCGTAGACAACATCCCGCCAAAACACTAATCCGTTGCCATAGCAACCAACTAGCCGACGCTGCCACCAGAACAAATCGGTCACAGCATAGGCGCCAGCCGCTCCGGCATCGCCGATAGAGAATTCTCGGACAGGCTTGAAGGCATCGCTGGAGATCAGCAGGTTCTTGGAAGACGATTCGCTGCATCCGCTGACCGCCGCCAGTATGAAATCTTGGCCGCACAACAGGCTCGGCTGTGTCAGCGACTTCAACTTGACTGACTCGATTTGATTTGACAATGCCGGGAATTTTTTACTAACAGTGCTGATGGAGAAGGGCAGGATTCTGTAGACGCTATTGGGCAACTCGTCGGCAACGAGCAGCCACTTGCGCGACGTCAGCCAGCCAAGGCGGACTGGCCGGGCGAGGCCGTAGCGACGCTTTGGCACGGCATATCGCCAGCCGTCGGGTCGGGCTGTCGAGGCCAAATAGAGCGCGGACTCGGGACAGCAGACGACTAGCAGGTTGTCAGCAAAGACGGCATCTTCCGGCTACAACAGATTGCAGCTGAAGATTGCGTTGAATCGGTTTTTTTAGTTCACGCAAAACCAGCATACCGTATTCTTTTTAATAATCCAACAGGCTCAAATAATCTGGCACTCTCTAGTAATCCGGCACCCGAAAATCTCTTTTAATCCGGCAGTTTACTTTTTTATTAGGAAGATGTGCAGACGTCATTCCTTATTCGGTACTTTAAACTAGTTCGATTATCAATATGTATCTACCTCGACTTTAAATATTCATTAAAACAATTAAAACATTAAAGCGTCTCTCCCTAATCTTCTTAGTTGAACTTTTCAGTGATAATATAGCTATTACTTGAATGTATGGAAGGTGAACTCAATCTATGCACAATGCACACTAGCCAAATACGTTCGTATATCAGACAGGTCAAATTGTAGAGAAAACTTCGAAGCTAGGCAGAGAGAAGGAAAGCAATGTTGAGGTATAATCCCACAGGCTCAAATTGAATTGAATTGCAATTTGAATTCGCACTGGCTAATCTCGTCGAGAAAAACCAGCCGTTTGACCGCGGAGTTCCAGGTCAATCGCACAGGCCGAGTCAAGTCGATGGTTTTATTGGGAAATGCTCTACGCAGCGACGGCCGGTACATGGACGCCATGAAGATGGCGGAGTCTGGACAGCAGATGATGAGAAATTCGCGTGCGGACACCACGTCTTCCGGGTGTTTTAGTGACCTAAACAAATGAAAATTATGATTACTAGCCTGTTTACCATCGATATCTCACTAATTATCTGCAGTCTAGAGTGTATACCTTTTCTTGCTGAAGCTTGGTCCAACGCTGAATTGTACTTGGCCGTCTCTGTGACAGACGGAAACAACGCCGGCGTATTTGTCAATAACAATTAGCTTTCCCATGCCCTGTCTACGAATGCGATAGGGCGTCGCAGCCCGCTGATATCTGATCAGTTTTAGTAATATTCCAGTTCTGATAGTGGCCGAGAGATTCGCAGAAACGGATGGCTCTGCTCGGCAGTTCGAGGATGAATAATTGATCTGGTAGATAGCCGAGTGAAACAGCCCGATGTTGAGACGGTCCAGTGGCTGACTCAGCCTGGTGAGATTGTCCAGTGACTGACTCAGCCTGGTGAGATTGTCCAGTGACTGACTCAGCCTGGTGAGATTGTCCAGTGACTGACTCAGCCTGTCGAGGTTGTCCAGTAACTGACTTATCCTGTCGAGGTTGTCCTTGTCCAGTGGCTGAGTCAGCCTGTCGAGGTTGTCCAGTGACTGACTTATCTTGGTGAGATTGTCCAGTGACTGACTCAGCCTGTCGAGGTTGTCCAGTGACTGACTTATCCTGGTGAGGTTGTCAAGTGACTGACTTATCCTGGTGAGGTTGTCCAGTGACTGAGTCAGCCTGTCGAGGTTGTCCAGTGACTGACTTATCCTGTTGAGGTTGTCCAGTGACTGACTTATCCTATTGAGGTTGTCCAGTGACTGACTTATCCTGTCAAGGTTGTCCAGTGGCTGAGTCAGCCTGTCGAGGTTGTCCAGTGACTGACTTATCCTGTTGAGGTTGTCCAGTTACTGACTTATCCTGTTGAGGTTGCTCAGTGACTGACTTATCCTGTTGAGGTTGTCCAGTGACTGACTCAGCCTGTTGAGGTTGTCCAGTGACTGACTTATCCTGTTGAGGTTGTCCAGTGACTGACTTATCCTGGTGAGGTTGTCAAGTGACTGACTTATCCTGGTGAGATTGTCCAGTGACTGACTCAGCCCGTTGAGGTTGTCCAGTGACTGACTTATCCTGGTGAGATTGTCCAGTGACTGACTCAGCCTGTCGAGGTTGTCCAGTGACTGACTTATCCTGTTGAGGTTGTCCAGTGACTGACTTATCCTGGTGAGATTGTTCAGTGACTGACTCAGCCTGTCGAGGTTGTCCAGTGACTGACTTATCCTGTTGAGGTTGTCCAGTGACTGACTTATCCTGGTGAGATTGTCCAGTGACTGACTTATCCTGGTGAGATTGTCCAGTGACTGACTCAGCCCGTTGAGGTTGTCCAGTGACTGACTTATCCTGGTGAGATTGTCCAGTGACTGACTCAGCCTGTCGAGGTTGTCCAGTGACTGACTTATCCTGTTGAGGTTGTCCAGTGACTGACTTATCCTGGTGAGATTGTTCAGTGACTGACTCAGCCTGTCGAGGTTGTCCAGTGACTGACTTATCCTGTTGAGGTTGTCCAGTGACTGACTTATCCTGGTGAGATTGTCCAGTGACTGACTTATCCTGGTGAGATTGTCCAGTGACTGACTCAGCCCGTTGAGGTTGTCCAGTGACTGACTTATCCTGGTGAGATTGTCCAGTGACTGACTCAGCCTGTCGAGGTTGTCCAGTGACTGACTTATCCTGTTGAGGTTGTCCAGTGACTGACTTATCCTGGTGAGATTGTCCAGTGACTGACTTATCCTGGTGAGATTGTCCAGTGACTGACTCAGCCCGTTGAGGTTGTCCAGTGACTGACTTATCCTGGTGAGATTGTCCAGTGACTGACTCAGCCTGTCGAGGTTGTCCAGTGACTGACTTATCCTGTTGAGGTTGTCCAGTGACTGACTTATCCTGGTGAGATTGTTCAGTGACTGACTCAGCCTGTCGAGGTTGTCCAGTGACTGACTTATCCTGTTGAGGTTGTCCAGTGACTGACTTATCCTGGTGAGATTGTCCAGTGACTGACTTATCCTGGTGAGATTGTTCAGTGACTGACTCAGCCTGTCGAGGTTGTCCAGTGACTGACTTATCCTGTTGAGGTTGTCCAGTGACTGACTTATCCTGGTGAGATTGTCCAGTGACTGACTTATCCTGGTGAGATTGTCCAGTGACTGACTCAGCCCGTTGAGGTTGTCCAGTGACTGACTTATCCTGGTGAGATTGTCCAGTGACTGACTCAGCCTGTCGAGGTTGTCCAGTGACTGACTTATCCTGTTGAGGTTGTCCAGTGACTGACTTATCCTGGTGAGATTGTCCAGTGACTGACTTATCCTGGTGAGATTGTCCAGTGACTGACTCAGCCCGTTGAGGTTGTCCAGTGACTGACTTATCTTGGTGAGATTGTCCAGTGACTGACTCAGCCTGTCGAGGTTGTCCAGTGACTGACTTATCCTGTTGAGGTTGTCCAGTGACTGACTTATCCTGGTGAGATTGTTCAGTGACTGACTCAGCCTGTCGAGGTTGTCCAGTGACTGACTTATCCTGTTGAGGTTGTCCAGTGACTGACTTATCCTGGTGAGATTGTCCAGTGACTGACTTATCCTGGTGAGATTGTCCAGTGACTGACTCAGCCTGGTGAGATTGTCCAGTGACTGACTCAGCCTGGTGAGACGACGCTAAGTTAGAACCACTTCGCACTATTCGATTTAAATGGCTGAGCAATTCACTAGATGAAGACTCGGCCTCAGCCTTATACCATGAGCAACTGACAGCCCAGCTTCCCAGTTCAACCATGGCCTCATCTAGTTCAGCCTGGACATTGGAAAGGTCCTACAGCAAATCTGACTGCGCATTGACAATAGCTCTTAGCCGTACACGAGCTTTTCGCCAGTTGTCAATCTCCATGGCAACAGTGGCTCGACGCTTTTCCACAGCCACCTGAAGCCAATCAATAAAGCTGTGCATTGATTGGCACTGATTAGGTAAATCATCTGACTGTGACGAGCTCATTTGATGATTAACTAACCAGTGACGCCGGCTGGAGTTAGCGGGTATATCATAGTAAAATAATTAGTTTAAAACTAATCTACTACAGCTCAATCTACCAATTAAAAGGTCAGGACGTTTTAAAAATTGAAACCTTTTAAAAAAGAAAATGTCTAAAAGCAAATTTCAGAAGAAAAACAAAACTTTTAAGCTATTTTATTTTGCCGTAAATCGGCTCAAGAACAAAAAAACTATGAATATTTGGAAGAGTAACAAAATTTAAACAAATGCAACAGTAAAATATAAAAGTAACTAATAAAAAGATTATAAAGACGATTTTAATTATCAATACTACGAGTAGCTAGATAATTTCACCGGCACGAAGATTACACAGTAAGATTCCAAGAAATGCGACAGTTTCTTTTACGGAAACGGTAACTATAATTAATGAAATAAATCAGGAATACGATTGTCTACTATCTACTACAACAGAGACTTTGACACCTAAAATAGGCGCCCACAAGGCACCGAGTGTTTTTTTCCGTCACTCTTTTACTTTATTTTTAGTCGAACCTAACAAACAAATAGAAAGTTACGTAACAACTGGATTGCCAGACTATTGCACTTCAAAGGGCTGGAAGTCACACTGGCTCATCATTTAGCTAATAATCAACCTTTATAAACTGGCCGTCACAGCAGAGCCACAGCGCGTCGCCTATCCAGCACAGATCGGTGACGGGCCCGCTATTCGCAGGCAGCCGACAGTGGAAATTTCTCACAGCCGAACTGTCAGCAGTCAGCAGGCGAGGTCCGTCCTCGGTGAGCACCGATAGCAGGAAGCTGCCGTTGTCGCTGCTCAGCACGCTGGGAATGGCCAGAGACCGGATGGGGTCGCTGAAAGCCGCTTGGAGATGCAGATTAGCCCCAATTTGGAATGTGCCAATCGTGAAGGTAAACACCGAATAGCTTTGGTCGGTCACTTCGTCTACAACGATGAGCAGCTGGCGAGAGGCGTCCCAGCCCAGACGGACTGGCTGACGCAGTTTGTAGGCCTGTTTTTTGACGGTGGTTCTCCACTTGTTTGGCGTAGCAAGGGACACCATGAAGAGGCCCTTGTCTGGCGAGCAGACCACCAGCAGGTCGCCTGTGCTGATAGCGTCTGACGGCTTCGATAGTGGGAAACTAAAATTATTAAAAAAATAGAAATAAAAACGTCTATAATTCCAGTTAGCAAAGGAAGCTTATAACCTGAATCTCACAACCAAGACTCAATATAAATTATAATTCCCAGCAAGACTCCTGAGTATTTGAATCCAAACAAATACTCATTACAATTTTAATACTAACAAAGACCTACGAGAATTTGAATCTCAATCGTAACAAAGACTCCCGATAATTCGAATCTAAACAAAGACTTAGGGACAATTCCAACAAAGACTGGTGATAATACTAATCCCAACCAAGGCATACGATAATTCGAATCCTAACCAAGACTTGTATGATAATTTGAATCTCAGCCAAGACTCATGAAAATACTATTCCCAACCAAGACTTATATGATAATTCGAATCTCAACTAAGAACCCTAACAAAGATTCACGAATCACGATAAATCGACTGTCTATTTATAAACGAAAAAACTCCGCACACACAGACCATCAAAACTCAAGCTTCGTACAAACCTTGTGCTAAACCGAGGCCCAACAGAGAAGCGCAGGCGTCCCTCCGGCGAGAAGACCAACACGGTCTCGGCCTGAGGATCAGTCAGTATCAACAGGCTGTGCCGGCTGCACGAACGAATGCGCAGCGGCCGCTTAATCGACGTCGACAATTCGGAGCCAGCCTCGTCCACAAACTTTAGACAGGCGTCGGGCAGGTCGTAGCCGTCCGAGTCGAGTACGCGCACCGAGTAGGAGGAGGTCGGGGTCAGTTCCAGGACGAATCTGAGACCCGACAAGTAGGCGGCGGAGACCGCTCCGGCCAGGGCGACTTCAGCTGGCTCGGCGGCTGGCTTGGCGGACTGGAAGTTTCTGAAATAACATTCAGATGTGTGGTGGGGGGTCATTTTAAGCATACATAAGTTTGGATCATCTTGGGAGTTTATCCCTATACAGTTGGCTCACAGTTCTATGAAGTTTTGCAACATTAATAAGAAATTCGATAAAGTAAGGAAAAATTAAATTACTCTATTCACTATGACAGTTTTTTCTACTCATTTGTTTACTGGTGTATGCCTAGAGCCACGACAGAGAGGGAGCAAAGGTAAGAAGAGGGACGGGTAAAATAGGGAGATATGGTTAGGATAAAATAGGGTGTAAGATACTTTGCACATGACTCGATTGCTTATTAAAACTATTAATTGTCTTATCTACTGATTGAAGTTGTATTATTCATTTCTCTTAATTGACTTAGCTTAGCTTACGGATAAACAGGATTAGTTGATAAACCACAAAGTAATTAACTAGTAGCCTACGCTGCAGGAACGCCCCAAGGACACCTTAAGACCGGCTTAAGTAGAAGGACGGGACACTTCGTTTTTAGGAAAGTTTATGGAGTCTAATCTTCGCGAAAAAATACACTACGGAGATGGGGAATTTGCAGTTATTCGACATAAAATTAAAGATTGTGCTCGATTGGAAGCAGATGAAAATCTCATCTTTTGATATGTGGTTCTTGCCTTCTTACTCTATCGAACTACGTACGTCATATAATTTGTTAAATATTGATCTTTAAATTATTTCCCTTGTAAAACGTTTGCCGAAAATTAAAATTTCAATAAAATGGTATTTTACCAGCTAGGCAAGCTCTGATCCTCTTCTAACAAAGTCTGCTTTATTCAAAGAACATTTCTATCAATCAGTATTTTGGGTAATTTGGTGGTCCAGTCACTCTCTAGATTGGCCAATTGTCATTTAGTAGGTTTTGACGAAAGTGAATCAATATCAATAAAAATAATAGGAAGATCAACTTTTCACTAATTAAGACGTACATAGTTTGATAGAGTAAGAAGGCAAGAAGCACATATCAAAAGATGAGATTTGTATCTGCTTCCAATCGAGCGCAATCTTTAATTTTATGGCGAAAAAACTGCGCATTTCCTACCTCCGAAGTGTATTTTTTCGCGAAGATTAGACTCCAAAGACTTTCCAAAGAACCGAAGTGTCCCGTCCTTCTACCTAGTACTTACGGTGTCCTTGAAACGCCCATCGCTAAAATTATTTAAATATGCTAAACTACAAGCACTAAGCAATTGTCAACAATAAGTCAGAAAAGAAAACAGTTCAAATCGGCGCTCACTCTGGACGAACAGTCCTGCCGCAGCTGGGCTTAAACATGCCCCCCTTATCGGTGTAAACAGCTAGCCGACTTCCGCCTAGCCAGCACATGTCAATCACAGGCCGGCTGCAGTTCATTCGAATTGTTCGAATAATATTAGAAAAATCGCTGCTGAATAGCATTATTTTAGCTCCCTGCGGACAGAACACCGACACCAATAAGCCTTCGTTGCTAGGCAACAAGCACGGCCGACTAGTTGACAACAGCCGATCGGAACTCGATAAGCGCAGACTCAAAGAAGCTGATTTGGCTTTTTTCTCAAATCCGACGTCGAATGCGTAAAGCATGTATTGATCTTTAGATACTTGATTCGCAAGGATCAGGGCGTTCAGTTGGCGACTCCAGGCCAGGCGGACAGGCCTCGTCGAGCCGTTGGCAATAACGGTGCCCCAACCTGACGGCTTAGCCATCGGAGCCAGCAGCAGGCCGTGCTCCGGACTGCAGATGACCAACAGCCGGCCAGTGCTGACCAAGTCCTCCGCCTCTCCAATGTTGTAACTGAAGTTGAAGATGATGCGACTGTTTTGTTGACAATTTAATTGGGGCGCTATCATAAACACGACACTGCCTAGCATCTACTGTTACAAGCACGATACTTCATAGGCACGACACTTTATAAGCACGACACTTCATAACGTCGACAAATGCATTAGATGCAGTAGATGCTAGGCAGTGTCGACGTTGTGAAGTGCCGTGCTGTGAAGCCCCCCCATTAAAGTGACCCTTATTTTCTAATACGCTTACTATGAGTAGGCACGGAACAAAATTAGTGTATTTTTTTTATTTTTTGGGTCGAGAAGCCCCCCATTAAATTGACCCTTATTTTCTAATACGCTTACTATGAGTAGGCACGGAACAAAATTAGTGTATTTTTTTTATTTTTTGGGTCGAGAAGCCCCCCATTAAATTGACCCTTATTTTCTAATACGCTTACTATGAGTAGGCACGGAACAAAATTAGTGTATTTTTTTTATTTTTTGGGTCGAGAAGCCCCCCATTAAATTGACCCTTATTTTCTAATACGCTTACTATGAGTAGGCACGGAACAAAATTAGTGTATTTTTTTTTATTTTTTGGGTCGAGAAGCCCCCCATTAAATTGACCCTTATTTTCTAATACGCTTACTATGAGTAGGCACCGAACAAAATTAGTGTATTTTTTTTTATTTTTTGGGTCGAGAAGCCCCCCATTAAATTGACCCTTATTTTCTAATACGCTTACTATGAGTAGGCACCGAACAAAATTAGTGTATTTTTTTTTATTTTTTGGGTCGAGAAGCCCCCCATTAAATTGACCCTTATTTTCTAATACGCTTACTATGAGTAGGCACCGAACAAAATTAGTGTATTATTTTTTTTTTGGGTCGAGAAGCACCCCATTAAATTGACCCTTATTTTCTAATACGCTTACTATGAGTAGGCACCGAACAAAATTAGTGAATTTTTTAATTTTTTTTGGGTCGAGAAGCCCCCCATTAAATTGACCCTTATTTTCTAATACGCTTACTATGAGTAGGCACCGAACAAAATTAGTGTATTTTTTTTTATTTTTTGGGTCGAGAAGCCCCCCATTAAATTGACCCTTATTTTCTAATACGCTTACTATGAGTAGGCACCGAACAAAATTAGTGTATTATTTTTTTTTTGGGTCGAGAAGCACCCCATTAAATTGACCCTTATTTTCTAATACGCTTACTATGAGTAGGCACCGAACAAAATTAGTGAATTTTTTAATTTTTTTTGGGGGGGTTGGGCTTTGCCCTTGCCGCGTTCACAGTGGCTAGGAGCTCTCAGTAAACTTATCGATCGTAGAATACTTAATGATTATCAAATACGCGTCAGAGTCCCAACAATACAGACTCAAGCACTAACTTACTCGCAGCTGAAACCTGGCCCGATGCCAAACTCCAGTCGGCCGTCGGGATGACAGGCGGCCACAGAGCAACCATCCGGATCCTTGATGAGGATCAAAAGTAGTTGGGTTTCTTCGCAGGCTCGGATGCAGACCGCACCTCCAAGGTTCACGGCCGAGTTATCTGGCCTTGTGACAGTTAGATCGCGTTTCAAATTTTTTGGTCCGACAGCCGCAGTCTTGGCAGCATAAGCATCGAACACTTTGACTGTTCCGCTTGGCTGCTCGAGGCTGAAATTGCAGCCAGCCAGGTAGGCGCCGGATACAGGAAGGGCGCCGGAGCTCGGTTTGGCGGCGCTAGGAGCGGCGGCGGCCACAGCGGAAGCGCTCGGGCGATTAAAACGAACCTTCAGGACTCTGAGTGCGAAAAAAATACACAAAATCGAGTAGCTATGGACACATTGGGATCGAGTAGCTATGGATACATTGGGATCGAGTAGCTATGGATACATTGGGATCGAGTAGCTATGGATACATTGGGATCGAGTAGCTATGGACACATTGCGATCGAGTAGCTATGGATACATTGGGATTGAGTAGCTATGGATACATTGGGATCGAGTAGCTATGGATACATTGGGATCGAGTAGCTATGGATACATTGGGATCGAGTAGTTTTGGATACATTGGGATCGAGTAGCTATGGATACATTGGGATCGAGTAGCTATGGATACATTGGGATCGAGTAGCTATGGATACATTGGGATTGAGTAGCTATGGATACATTGGGATCGAGTAGCTATGGATACATTGGGATCGAGTAGCTATGGATACATTGGGATCGAGTAGCTATGGATAACTTTGCATCGAGTAGCTATGGATACATTGGGATCGAGTAGCTATGGATAACTTTGCATCGAGTAGCTATGGATACATTGGGATCGAGTAGCTATGGATAACTTTGCATCGAGTAGCTATGGATACATTGGGATCGAGTAGCTATGGATAAATTTGCATCGAGTAGCTATGGATAAATTGGGATCGACTAGCTATGGAAACATTGGGATCGAGTAGCTATTGATAATTTTAACAGTTTTTACAGTTTTCGCACCTGAGAAGCTCATCGGCCATGGCCTCAGCTTTGGCTTCGTCCCAATCAAAGCCAACCGCCCAGTCGCTTTGTTCACTCAGCGCGCTGTCCAACAACGCCTCGGTGTCGCACAATTCGAGCACAGTTGCTGGGCTGGCTAGCGCGGCATCGCGTACTTTGTCCCTGACACCGCGCCATTTGCCAACCTCCATGGCAACAGCAGCCCGGCGTCGCTCAAGTTCAAAAACTAAGCGGTCGATGAATTCAACTAGTTGAGGCGCCAGCGATTCCGACTGGTCCAGTAGCGCTTTTACGGAGGCCTGCTTCTGCTGCAGCTGGCTAGCTGGACTAGCATCTTGCATTGCTGATTTCATCAGGGTATAATGGTGGCGGAATATTCAAACTGGAAACACATAATACTAGCATATGCTTTTCCAAACAGACAAGTTTTTGGTTGCATGTAAACTTAATTTTTTGCTCAATTATTAGAAAGTACCAAAGTTCACAAATTATTTACAGGTATTAATGTATTTATACTAATGTATTATGTATAAATGTATTTTATGAAAATTTTAATTTAAAATTTTCATAAAATACATTTGAAGTATGTTTGAAGAAGTAATGATATGTTTAATAGTAATGAAATAAATAACAAAATAAATGCAACAATTATTTGAATCTATCATTTTTAGCATTTTATTATCCACATAAGGTTGCTTTTTGCTAAGTAAAATGGCAAGGATTAAATATTAAAGCTACTTAAGCATCAGTGGGATACAAATATTTAATGGAAATTACATCATTTTATTGCCTTGAACAGCTAGTAAATAAAGCAATTAGTTTATATTGATCTTTAAAATAAATTAAAGATTATATAGCTACTCATTTAAAATAAAAATTTGACTTTATACTTAGCTATCAAGACTTAGATACGAGACATTTAGACTAGATATACCATCAATAGCATAGCTACAACTAGCTTTATAGTATTTAGAGCTTCTTAATCTTAGTCTTCATAGACTAGTGAGGTAGCAAGTTGCAATAACTAGCTAAATTTTTCTAGCTTTCAATGGTCTCCTATCTTAGTGAATCAATTTAGAATAAACTACAGTGGTACAAAAGTTATTTAGAATTAGAACTTAAACTTTAAAGGATCTCTTAGATAGGATGTCAAGGATACATGATTTTAAAATAAATATTTACAATTTATATTATTACAATTAAAATGACATAATAATGTATAGTTTTATATTGGATGCCAATGGTGGCCCTAGAAGTTTTCTACAGTAAAATGCCAAAGATTCTAAGCAAGGATACTACACATAAAAGAAACTAATCAAGTACTGTTTTATTAATAAGTAAGTCTACTACTTAGAAAAGTTATCAAAATGCTCAAAATAAATTATTAATTTATATCCATTAAAAGATAATAGCTTCCCAGCTAAAAAGAGCAACAATTACTAATTGTAAGGATACTAACTGTAAGCTATGGCCTATGCCTATACTACTATTAAATTTTAATTTATTATTAAATATTCCATGCAATCCATAAAATAAAGCTACAAAATGAGAATAAAATTGCTTCAGTAGCTACTCTATCTAATGTATCATTTACTTAAATTTCCACAAATTTAAATTTCTATATAAATGGTAAACAAAAAAATCAACTTAGATTCAGAAAACTGGCCAATATTTACATCTTTAGCACAATAATGCTGGAATGCTGCATGATCAGTAGTTGATTTCATCACATAATTATATTTATATTGACAAATGACAGATTATAGATCCATTAGGCTAATCCATTTTACTTGCGTTTTGTTATTTTACTATAAATACTAACAATCCAGACGTAAATTATTTTCAAAAACAGTTTGAATTCCGTCAATTTATTAATCACGATATATCACGTCACGTGTGAAATCCGACGACTTTTAGCCGACTTAAGGTTAAAATTTTAATATACCAGGAAACAAGTCACAAATAATTTGCTTAGGATACTTTTTGCTGCTAATTGACTAATAAAAATAGAAAATATCGAGCAATAAATGTAAGTTCTTAGCAAAATGTAATTATGTTTTGTTTTTCTGTTAAAAAAACGCTTTAACGACTTTTTAACAACCGCTACCAACATGTCTACTTGGATGAATTTTTAAGCTGGGACGGCTCATAATAATAAGTAAACGTAGCAAAAAACAATGCGTTAAGTTTTGCCAATGTAGATTACGGGTTACCATTTATTACCGCTTGATTTTGATAAGATATTTAACGGATGTGAAGGAGTTTTTACCAAACGGAACACAATTCGAAGGTATACATACCCTTATAAAAATCCAGCGATTTTGAAATATTTAAGCAATAAATACGATTGCGGACCAATTTACAAGTTCAGACTCACGCTAAAATAAATCTTGTAGTACCTCTCCATGTCTTAGGCATTAGTCTTAGTCTGGAGATAGGTGCACTGTGTACGAAGAAAATTTTACTTTAACATTTTTTAACATTATAAATAAGTAAGCTGTAACTCTTAAAAATAATTAGGAATTAAATTTAAGCGTTAGGTAGAAACGAAAAGGTAGCGGAGAAATACACATTGAAAAATAACATTTTAACTGGCAGGGACTTCAACTGAAACACCGAGTGTAAACTTAATATGTGCCTGTTGAACTAATTTTATCATTATATGCAGCTACTATAAATAGAATGCAAAATAATAATCGCATGGGATCGTCGGAATGCCGCGACATGTGACGGAAAGAAAATTGCATGAATTGCGAGCATTTAGGACTTGCCGTTTTTAATAACACAATATTGAATAAGTAGAGTTTTCTTGCCGTCATAAAAGCAACGCATCAGCAATATAAACGCATTTAATTAAGTAGACGCTATTGTAATTAATACCCGTACATACACATATTTATATGATTAAACCAGCAATAAGTGTTACGTTTTCATTCGTAACTATATAATAATGAACATTATTAATGCCACTTACTAATTCCAATTAATCCAATCTAAATCCAATAGTACAATACAATTATACTGGGTGAATAAGCAATGATTGCATCGCATAGTAAAGCAACTAATAAGGGAAAAGATTTTTAAAAATAGAGCTAACAATTCCCTTTAAACCGCAAAGTTAAACAGTAGAATTTCTCACTCTTATAGTTATAATTATTTATAATAATTAAAATTAAAACAAACAAACGATGACCAGCTAACAGAGACGACAACATAAATTGAACGAAAAAAAGAAAAAAATTCAAGACTTAAGTAACACACTGCTAGGTGCATAGCAGAGCATGGGCAGAGGGTAAGAAATAGAGAAAAATAACACAATTTTTTGCCGAAAAAATTTAAACTAAACAATCCAGAACTAATCTGGTCGAGCCAGGGTCAAATGGGAGCGTCAGAATCACGCGGAATCTCCTGATAAGGCGGCTGCTGCTGTTGCTGCTGCTGCTGCAGGTGTTGATGCGACAGGCTGCCAGACAGTCTGGAGGTTGCCTTAGAGGACAGGCCCGAGAGGAAGCCGGACATGGCAGTACCGGCGCTGTAGATGGCCCCACCTAAGGATGAGTTGAAATTGTGGATTACATCTTACTGTCTTTTTCTAGAACTAGCTCGTAGTGCAGCTGATTTCCTGTAAAACATGCCTCAAAATACAGGCAGACAAACGAATTAACCGCTAGGCTTTACCACAAGCATTAATCTGAATAAAATTTGACAGGGCAAATCACATAATTCAGTCTCATTGGCTGAGGCTTCGCCAAAACAATTTGAATGATGTTTACTTACTGAGTGTGGTAGTTACCTTTCTAAGGGGGTTGTTAACTGCTGAGGGTGGTTTTTTAACTTGCTGAGGAACTTTCTGAGAGTGGTTTTTAACATTCTGAGGGTGGTTGTTCACTTTCTGGGGGTGTTAATTTTCTGGGGTGGCTGTAAACTTGCTGAGCGATTTTCAAATTTCTTAAGGGGTTTTAATTGTCTAGGGTAATATTTTGCTTAGGAGATTTACTTTATTAACGATTTCTGTCAAAATACTCAGGGATTGTAAACTTTTTGAGCGGGTAGTTAAATTTGTGAGCTGAGTGCTTTAAATGCGGACTATGGTAGTAAATTTATGAAGGTATTAATTTACTAATTAGGTGTTTAAAATTCTGAGCGAGGTATGTTGTCAATTGATAAAGGGGAGCAAAGTTTTCTTGCATGTGTTATAAAGTGTTCGGGCTTATATATTGTAGTTGGTTTACTTACTAAATGATGTTATTCACAGAATAAAGGAAGCTTTTAAATTCCCGTTCAAAGAGAAATAATTTACCTGCTAAATACATTTTATTTATATTTCCCATGCCCAGGTCAAATCATAGATTGCCAAAATAGGCCGGATCTTGTGGGTGAAATTTCTTTGGAAACGTTTTTACTGTTTGCATTCAGGACCCCCCGGAGGGGGGTCTAAGGGTGCTAGTCAAACCTCTAAATAGGCAGACACCAGTCTGGTAAACAAACAACGACCAATAAACATATCGGCTCGGATTATCTGCCTATCATAGCAAGGCTGAAGACGTCTACCTTCAGAGACCTCCGCCGTCATTAATATGAAGACTAATGACTAAGTCAGGAATGACAGAGCAAAAAGATAAACTCGAACTCTTGTCAGACGCACCCCGTCTGCAGCAAACGCGCCACGACGCCATCAACCAACCAAATTCGGTCCCAAAAACGGCCAGTGGCCAAGCTAACGCCCTTCAACACTCTTTCGAACTTTCGAAACTTGCAGCAATTTTATAGACAAAACCTTGAAAAAATAACCAATTACTTCCATTTGGGTCGGTCAAAATCAGTCAGTTTCTGGGGTCCTTTTAAACACACTTTTCCCATTAGCCAGTTACCTAGGAATTGGAAGGGAGTTGTAGCCTAGTGGCTATGGCGCCTGCCTTATGACCGGAAAGTCGTGGGTTCGAGTCCCGGCCCCTAGGGGACAATTTTTGCCCTTGAGCAAGGCAATTAATCCCACATTGCTTCAGTCCACCCAGCTGTGATTGGGTACCAGCATATGCTGGGTAATAACTGATCCTGAAGCAAGGCCCATTTTATCCTGTCACTGTGCGGCTTTGTGAGTGAAGATTCACTGTTCGTCAGGCAGGTTCAAAATAAAAAAATGGAGCTGGCAGTGGGGTGCCTACCATGCCCGAGAGTGTTTCAACGGGTGCAACGGGTGTGCAGTCTTCACCTGCATCAGCACCCGCGCTACAGGTTTACCTGTCAGCGTCTGTTATTATTATTACTACTAGTATTATTACTAGGAATTGGAAAGACTTCAAGCATTAGAAGCTGGTGTTCTAAGCTCAGTGTTAAAAAAATTAAAGAGGGTCCAAAGGCTTATAGCGGCAGACAATGACACAATGCAGACAATTTTAATTATGCCACTCACCAACCACTTTGCCAGTGTCTTCCAGAGCGCGTCCAGTAGATTGCACGGCGCTTGACACTTTCTTCCCCTGCTCTGTGCCGGTTAGAAATCTGAAATCAATGGCAAATTGAAGCCGAAATTATAATATTGCCAATATAAGTTACACAAATGTAACAATAAAACACTCACTGGTTGAGCCGGACGCCGAGCACGCTCTGTCCGCGGCACGGATGCCGTCTGGAAACGCCAGCAAGCCCGGGCCGTGGCGCCGCCAGCCACACCCGATAGTGGAAGGTGCTCCGCAGCGCTCGAACGTAGCTGGCATTGAAGTCGCCCTCGTCGCTAGAACCGTTACCGCCGCCGCCGCCGCCGCCAGAGTCATCAGCGGTGTTAACAGAGGACGAGGATGCTGCCTCCTCAGCTGTCAGCAACAGGGCCGAGAGGTAGGCCCGAAACTGGGCTCTATACCAGTCGTCGGAGCCTTCCCATTCTGTGCATGATGGGGAGTGTATGGAGGAGTTTTAGCGTAGAGGAGTTGTAGCCTAGTGGCTAGGGCGCCTGCCTCATGACCGGAAGGTCGTGGGTTCGAGTCCCGGTTCTAGGAGACAATTTGTGCCCTTGAGCAAGGCACTTAATCCCACATTGCTTCAGTCCACCCAGCTGTGATTGGGTACCAGTTTGAGCTGGGTAAATTTAGAGTGGGTGTTGCAGCCCCTCCAGCCCGTCAGGCTGAAGGCTGTACACAGCCCTCAGATGCGCCGCGCAACTATAATAGCTGCGGCTGTGCCGTGGGCTGTACATCTGATCGAAAGGTCGGGTGTCTAAATTTATCACATTATTATTATGATGGAGTTAATTAAAAACAATTATATTAATTGTAAATATTAAAAAATTCAGCTCTTAAAGGCCGCATTTGTTAGAAATTTCTAAGATTTCTAATATTAACAATAATCTGCAGAAGGGCTACAGGCACCTTGACGCTAGAAGCGACATTGCATGTCCCGCAACCAGCGACGGGGCATGACTGTCTATCGCGCTGACTCCTGAAGCGCGTGCAGTCACACTAAATAACGTACAGAGTACACAGGCATAGAAACACACACACACGGTGCACAGTGGACATCAAGAATTGTCTTCGGGTTGAAAGATACCAGCTACTATACAGACTTGCTAAACATAGCTAAACTCTTAGACTCTGGAAATGAAACGATAATTTCTAAGCAAACTAACCAGATCCGGCAAACAGATCCTCAGCATCCGACTGCAGCTGATCCTCCGTATTAGCCGCCGTCGCTGGAGCCGCCTTGTCCAACAGGCGCTGGATAAAGGCTTCGTCCGGGCCGCTGAGTCGCAGCAGGCGGGCCAGGCTCTTGTCGTACACGTTGAAATCGGCGGCATCGGCGCCAATCAGGGCGTCGATTCGGCGCCTAGCCTGCTGCTGCCTATAAAGAACATTGTTGGCGCCCAGCAGACAGGCTCGAACATTGGCGTCTTCTAGCAGGCCGATCTGCTGCAACGACACGTACGGCAGGAAGATGGCCGACTCGGCGAATAGCGCCAACGGGTAGCCGCAGTCGTCAATGTCGAACAGGCTGCGCGGAGGCGGAGGCGACGGCGAGCGCTGATCGGCGGCTTCGATTGGGTGCTGCTCCGAAGTTGACGAGACGCGAGCGAAACCGGCTCGAACGCTGGAGATGAGGCCCGAGGCGGCGCCGCCTAGCGTATCCTGAAGGCGACTATGCGGAGCTTCAGCAGGCGCTGTTTGGCTTGGCTGCAGCGGCGGCGTCGGCGTCGGCGGAGCTGGCGCTGTTGGGGAAGCAGTCGAAGGCGACGGCAATTGGTCCGCATCGCGCTCGATGCTCACAAAGTCCGAGTCGGAGAGATTTCTAAAAAAATTATTTTGGGATTCGAAGTGGACAGAGGCTGAGTCTGGGAATAAGGGTAGAAGGGAGCTTAGAATCAATATCTGGGAAGGCGTCGGCTTGTAATCTGAGGATATTGGAGGATGCTGGTCTATGCTGAAGATATAAGGAGTGGCGAAATAACATCCGGATCTGGAATGGTGGTAGCCTAGCATGAGGATCTGGGATTGTGGTAGCCTAGCATGAGGATCTGGGATTGTGGTAGCCTAGCATGAGGATCTGGGATTGTGGTAGCCTAGCATGAGGACCTAACATGAGGATCTAAGAGGTTGTTGCCCTAACATGAGGTCCAAAATGGTCTCGAAGGTTCGCGGGTTAAATATTAGAATCTTTAAATTCACTTAAACATAAGATAAGGATTAGTAGGGCAGCAAGCAATAGGTTGCAATACGAGCAATAAATCCGTAAATTTATTAATTTTCTCTTAACTAGCAGACAAGTAAACGGCCTACCGAAAGTTGTACCGACTTTTAAATACGGCGCCGCAACGAGTTAGGCCGCATTCTAACAGGCCAGGATAAAGCGAAGCCAGAGTCAGCAGCGTGTTGCCAAGCTGCGAGGCCGGGTTCATGTGCACCAAAACCCGGCGCTCCAGCAGTACCAGCTTGAACAGTACCAGTAGTTTCTGCCGATAGCGCAGCAGTAACTCCTTTATTGACAGGCCTGTGCAAGCAATTGGGAAATTAAATTTTCTTTAAATATCTCACGGCACGCGTAGATAAGGCTTTTATATCAAAGTGAATTCTGAATTATTATTTGAGTGAATAAAGTATGATTCTCTGAGTATATTCAGGATGATTCTCCGAGTGAATTCAGGATTATTCTCTAAGTGAATTCAGGATGATTCTTCGAGTGGATTAAGTATTATTCTCTGAGTGGATTAAGGATGATTCTTCGAGTAGATTCAGGATGATTCTCCGAGTGGATTCAGGAGGTTCTCTGGGTGGATTAAGGATAGGATCTGAGAAAAGATCAACAGATGTAACAAAATCACCTGAAAAAACCTGCGTAGAAACGGTATTCTTAGTAACAGCTCGCTTAAAATCCATAAAAGTCTCCTCCATAATTTCAACTCGGCTAAAATCGCGCAGCTCAAAGTAGGACTGGGCCACGTGACTCAGGCGCTGACGGATTGCTCCAAACAGGGGCGCCCGGCTGACAACAACCACTGATTTCTGCACCGAGCTCCGCGTCACGTCCTCAGACTTCGATACCAACTTCTGCGAAAAAATTTTCCGGTAGAAAGGAGAGTTTCAGTTTAAGTAATTGCGAGCAAGGCGAAAATTGCCTGTATCTGTCCTCCGACCTTCATGATGCTTATAAGCTGCCTGTCTCTGTCCCCCATGATGCTTCATCTGCCTGTCTCTGTCCCCCATGATGCTTCATCTGCCTGTCTCTGTCCCCCATGATGCTTCATCTGCCTGTCTCTGTCCCCCATGATGCTTCATCTGCCTGTCTCTGTCCCCCATGATGCTTCAGCTGCCTGTCTCTGTCCCCCATGATGCTTCATCTGCCTGTCTCTGTCCCCCATGATGCTTCATCTGCCTGTCTCTGTCCCCCATGATGCTTCAGCTGTCTGTCTCTGTCCCCCATAATGCTTCATCTGCCTGTCTCTGTCCCCCATGGCATGATGCTTCATCTGCCTGTCTCTGTCCCCCATGATGCTTCAGCTGCCTGTCTGTCCCCCATGATGCTTCAGCTGTCTGTCTCTGTCCCCCATGATGCTTCAGCTGCCTGTCTCTGTCCGCTATGATGCTTCATCTGCCTGTGTCTATCATCAAAGACGCTATCTCAAAAAGAAATCTTACATCAGCATCGATCTGTCTGTAGCATGCGACGCAAAAGACTGACTGCTCCCGATCACTTAGAGATGGCAGCACAAAGTAGACATGATCTGCGAAAAATTGTGGAAAATATATTTATTAAAACAAAGGACTTTTTGCTACAAAATGCCATGTTTTATAGACAGTCAACACACCTTGTTCATAGTTGTGAGCCCCATCAGGCAGAGCTAGATGAGGCAAGTTTTGCCACTCCTCAGGTAGCTCACTGGCATCATGCCCTTGGCCAGGAAACAATGGCGGGTAGCAGTACTCCAACTAAAATGTTTTGGATCTAAGCTGAACAAAAAATACTTATGGAAACAAATTTTTATCAATAAAAAATTTAATTAGCCAATAGTAAAAAAATTATTAATATATAAAAATTTTCTTACATAAAATCTAAAAAGAAATGATAGCTATTTAAGCAACAGGAAAGCTAAAGTTCTAATATTTGTAATAATGTGAGATTAATAATAAATAATTAAGTTAAAAAGATTTAAGAAAATATGAATCTCTAAAAATTTAGCAAATTTACAAAAAATATAATATGGATCAGAAAAACTACTAAGAGTTGTTACATTTTTATAAACATTATAAAAATACTATTTATTTTGCTATAAAAAATAGCCAATTGATAATTGGTAACTTTTATATCACTTGAAAATTTAACAATAGTTTATAGTCAATGATAAGCTTTTAGAATTATTTTCTATACTTAACAATAAAAAAATTTGCAAATGACCAAAGAGATTATAATATTCAATACAAAAATTGTAGATATCTTTTTCTACTTTTGAAATTAGATTCCTTATTACTTTAATGTTTGTTCAATAACTTTAAGGTCAAATATTCTCCATGTCTAAAAAAATTTATAATAGACTTAGTGACTTTTTATGGTTAAATATATGCAAAGAAAATATATTTTGTAGGGTAAAAATATTGACATATATGGATTTATGCATTTAAAACTATATATCTTAAAAATTGTTTATAAATATGATATTTTATTGTGGCACTCTTTTTTTAATATATTTTGTGTAATATATTATATTCTTAACCAAATAGAATAAAAACAATACATTTAAAGGATAAATTTTTATAATAAAAAAGGGTATTTCATACTACAGAGTTAATGGAAATAGCTAGAGTATACTTTCTTAGCATGATAAAATGCAATAGTAAAAAGATTAATATTAGGCCCTAGTTCTGTAAAATAGCTAGACTTACGTCTAGTTAAGCCTCAATTAAAATAAAAAATAAACAAACTACTAATTATTTTAATTAACTCATTAATAAATGAATTAATTAAGAAAAATCAAACTTTTACTTACTTGTACACCTCGCTTATGATGAAAACCGACAATCAAGATATTTAGAATATAGGAATCATCCATCCTGTAATAGTAATTTCTTGAAGTCAACAATATAAGATCTAGTGTACCTATTTATCTAGCATGATAGACATTCGATTAATTATAGCTACTAAAGCTATAATTAATCATTATCTATTGAAGACAAAAAGCTAAAGGGTATAAACTTCGAGCAGTCTTTTTCTCACAAAAAATTTTGCTGCGAATTCAGACTTTGCCAGAAGCTTGAACCAGGAGTCAGACTCGGGCCGGCGACCGCTGCAAGACCAGTATCAAGGCTAGATTTACAGTTGCACTTAGGTAACTGCACCTAATTCAGCAGCAAATACTAATGGCTTAAACAGTATTTTTTCGTAGAATTGAATTCAGACGCAACTTTGAGGAAACTTATGACTGATATTTTGCTATCGACAGTTCCACTTTTCTTAGTACAATTCTTGGAAAATCATGCTTTTAAAAAAGTGTGTTGGTTTTAGTACAAATTAAGCAATTTGAGTTTATTTGTAGCATGATAATTTGTAATTGAGAGATAATTTTTTCATTTCCAGGGTTTTAACTTTACCGTAGCTATTCCATAGTGTAAAAACAGCTAACAATAAAAAAATAGGTACGAAAACTGAAAATGAATTGAAAGATCCATTTTATAAAAGTTAAGTTCAGTTAGTCACCTTACAAAGATTCTGGGCAGCTACTAGTGTTGTTCAATGAGTCAATAATCTCAGTTGATTGACCCTTAAGGAGGTAAATATGAGCTATTATTGTTATTGGATGATAACAAGTTGGCCTCTTTTATGGAGATGCCATCGGCATCGTTTGAACTGATATTGATAATGAAAAAAAACTATTCTGATTGTGGTAGTAGGCCTGTGGGCTGTGACGAAGTTACAAGGAATGAACCAAAAAAGTTTTGAGATTGATTTTTCTCGAGCTTAACTAACACCCGATCTGTCTCTCTAAAACCCGCAAACAGGCATGTTAAGGTCATGCATTGGCTACTGAATGTGCTTATCTAGGCCCTATTAAGCAAATGGCAAATTGCCTGCTAATGGTTATGATGACACAGTCTAATAAAGTAATAAAAACAAAAAAAAAATTTTCATCCTTTTTCTGTCCCAAAAAATCTTAGAGTTTTGACTGAATTGACTTCATTTGTTAGGCTACCAAATTATCTAGTTACCAAATTGATTAAGGGCCTCTTTATATTGTTTCTTGTCAAGTTAGAGTTTTGTATTATTTTTGTGTTAATTTTCTAGAATCAAAATGAAAACTATTGACATTGTTATAAAAGTTCTATTAGAATTCTTTTTTATTTTAAATTTGACTTTATATAGCCTTGAGGTTTTAGAATATAGGCCTACTAGTTTTTTTAACTTGTCACAAATCCAAAACTGTCCCAATTCTAATGGAAATAGGCTTATTCAGCCATTTTTCTCATATCTGGTGCAATTTTAACTATAGTATCAAGACCAAATTTTTTAATTAAATCTAGTTTCCTTAATGGCTTAAGATTTGATATCTTTTGAACCTATATTTCTCTGTTTTTATAGACTTTTGGGCATAAAATTATGATATTACTCTAATAAATTGACTAAAAGTTTCTCTTGAAAAGTTTTTTGTCAGATTGTAGCTCTTTTCCCCTATTGACAATTTATTATATTGTTCAATACACCTAAATCACTAACTTTATTAATAGGTTTTGTGTGTCTTACTTTAGCTATTTATTTGCTCATAAATGTGCTATGCAATGATGAAAAGTACAAGTGCTGCTAAGATTAGTTTATGCATATTTTAGTGGACATTTAGCTCTCATTAATAAATATGCTGTCTTTCAGCGCGCCATCTACACAATTAGAAATGGCTGAGAGCACTGCCAACGATCTGTTTACAGCAGTTGACCAACTGCACACTGCCGGCAAGGAGCAGGAAGCTCGCGACCGACTCAAAGCCAAGCTAGCTGCCGGCCAGGAGAGCGCCGAGATCTATTGGCGCCTGGCGCGCGAATGCCGTGGTCTGGCTAATCGGTCGCCAGACAGCGAGGAGCAGCGCAAGGCTCTAATCTACGAGGCCTTCGAAGCGGCTAAGAAAGGCCTGGCCCTTGAGCCGGACAATTGGTCTTGCCACAAGTGGATGGGCATTCTGTTGGACCTGACTGGCCGATTTGAAGGCACTAAGAAGCGCATAGAAAATTCGTTCCTAGTTAAGGAGCATTTCACCAAAGCGTTGGACAAGAAGCCGGACGATGCCGTTGTGCTGCACTGCCTCGGCGTCTGGTGCTACGAAGTAGCTAATTTGTCCTGGCTGCAGCGCAACATGGCCGCCGCTTTCTTTGCCAAGCCGCCAACTTCCACCTATGAGGAGGCGCTTGAGTACCTGCTGCGCGCTGAGAAGGGTGCGTGCTTGAGAATTGGATCCTTATTTAATTGGAGAGGATCTGTATTTTCTCTATTGGTATTATACAGACACTTTATCGGATTATCTGTGCTAAAATAATTCGTTCACATTTACAGCTAGTCCAAATTTCTACGCGTCTAACCTAAACTACATCGGAAAGGCCTACTATCAGCTGAAAAAGCTGCCCGAGGCTCGCGAGTTTTTCCAGAAGACTATTAATCACGAGGCCGATGGCCACGATGATCGAGAGGTAAGCGCGCCTGTTATGAATATCCTCATTTAGAATCAAGTAGATCCTCAGGATTAGCGCCCAGCTACCCAGATCCTCAGGATTAGCGCCCAGCTACCCAGATCCTCAGGATTAGCGCCCAGCTGCTCAGATCCTCAGGATTAGCAGCCAGCTACCCAGATCCTCAGGATTAGCGCCCAGCTGCTCAAATCCTCAGGATTAGCGCCCATCTACCCAGATCCTCAGGTTTAGCGCCCAGCTACCCAGATCCTCAGGATTAGCGCCCAGCTACCCAGATCCTCAGGATTAGCGCCCAGCTACCCAGATCCTCAGGATTAGCGCCCAGCTGCTCAGATCCTCAGGATTAGCAGCCAGCTACCCAGATCCTCAGGATTAGCGCCCAGCTGCTCAAATCCTCAGGATTAGCGCCCATCTACCCAGATCCTCAGGTTTAGCGCCCAGCTACCCAGATCCTCAGGATTAGCGCCCAGCTACCCAGATCCTCAGGATTAGCGCCCAGCTACCCAGATCCTCAGGATTAGCGCCCAGCTGCTCAGATCCTCAGGATTAGCAGCCAGCTACCCAGATCCTCAGGATTAGCGCCCAGCTGCTCAAATCCTCAGGATTAGCGCCCATCTACCCAGATCCTCAGGTTTAGCGCCCAGCTACCCAGATCCTCAGGATTAGCGCCCAGCTACCCAGATCCTCAGGATTAGCGCCCAGCTACCCAGATCCTCAGGATTAGCGCCCAGCTGCTCAGATCCTCAGGATTAGCAGCCAGCTACCCAGATCCTCAGGTTTATCGCTCAGCTACCCAGATCCTCAGGATTAGCAACCAGCTACCCAGATCCTCAGGTTTAGCGCCCAGCTGCTCAGATCCTCAGGATTAGCGCCCATCTACCCAGATCCTCAGGTTTATCGCTCAGCTACCCAGATCCTCAGAATTAGCGCCCAGCTACCCAGATCCTCAGGATTAGCGCCCAGCTGCTCAGATCCTCAGGATTAGCGCCCATCTACCCAGATCCTCAGGTTTATCGCTCAGCTACCCAGATCCTCAGGATTAGCGCCCAGCTGCTCAGATCCTCAGGATTAGCAGCCAGCTACCCAGATCCTCAGGATTAGCGCCCAGCTACCCAGATCCTCAGGATTAGCGCCCAGCTACCCAGATCCTCAGGATTAGCGCCCAGCTGCTCAGATCCTCAGGATTAGCAGCCAGCTACCCAGATCCTCAGGATTAGCGCCCAGCTGCTCAAATCCTCAGGATTAGCGCCCATCTACCCAGATCCTCAGGTTTAGCGCCCAGCTACCCAGATCCTCAGGATTAGCGCCCAGCTACCCAGATCCTCAGGATTAGCGCCCAGCTACCCAGATCCTCAGGATTAGCGCCCAGCTGCTCAGATCCTCAGGATTAGCAGCCAGCTACCCAGATCCTCAGGTTTAGCGCCCAGCTGCTCAGATCCTCAGGATTAGCGCCCATCTACCCAGATCCTCAGGTTTAGCGTCCAGCTACCCAGATCCTCAGGTTTAGCGTCCAGCTACCCAGATCCTCAGGTTTAGCGCCCAGCTGCTCAGATCCTCAGGATTAGCGCCCATCTACCCAGATCCTCAGGTTTATCGCTCAGCTACCCAGATCCTCAGGATTAGCGCCCAGCTGCTCAGATCCTCAGGATTAGCAGCCAGCTACCCAGATCCTCAGGTTTAGCGCTCAGCTACCCAGATCCTCAGGATTAGCGCCCAGCTACCCAGATCCTCAGGATTAGCAGCCAGCTACCCAGATCCTCAGGATTAGCGCTCAGCTACCCAGATCCTCAGGATTAGCGCCCAGCTGCTCAGATCCTTAGGATTAGCGCCCATCTACCCAGATCCTCAGGTTTATCGCTCAGCTACCCAGATCCTCAGGATTAGCAACCAGCTACCCAGATCGTCAGGTTTAGCTCCCAGCTACCCAGATCCTCAGGTTTAGCGCCCAGCTACCCAGATCCTCAGGATTAGCAACCAGCTACCCAGATCCTCAGGTTTATCGCTCAGCTACCCAGATCCTCAGGATTAGCAGCCAGCTACCCAGATCCTCAGGATTAGCGCCCAGCTACCCAGATCCTCAGGATTAGCGCCCAGCTACCCAGATCCTCAGGTTTATCGCTCAGCTACCCAGATCCTCAGGATTAGCAACCAGCTACCCAGATCCTTAAATTCAGCGACCCCCCCAGTTTCTTAGACCCTTGGACCTATCAAATTGTGAAGTAGGGCCTTCAGCCTATGCTAAACAGACTCTTTAAATCGTTTATTTCGTGCGGATGATAATTTTTAGGCCAAAAAAGAAGCGGCCAGCCTGCTGAAGAAGTGCTAATTGAATCCGGTTTTACTAGCCACGAAGAATTGGCTACACGAGGTGATGCTCTTTGATTAGTCTGCTAGTGGCTTATCTTGACATTCTATGTTATGTACTAAACCGCTCTATTTTACCGACTAACAGATAAGTCTACTAATCTTTTTTAATTGTTAGTATATAATTGAATAATTATAAGACGAAAGTAATATTCTTAATTTTTCTACACAATATTTTATTGTGATTTTTTGTAATTGATTTTTTTCATTATCATTCTTTAAAAAATGGATCCACATTGAAATAAAGCGCTGTTCCTTGACTTAGGGTTACGGTTTTTGTGTTCCTAAACTTAATTAGTGAGAAATAGCTAGACCAGACTATGGTTTTTTGCTGCCTTGGCTGATTTCCTACTTTTTACTTCCAAGCTACTCATGCCGATAGAGCTCTACTGAATTTCTTATCTACATGTACTTTTAGTCTTTTAGCTTTAAACTTTGTTTTTGTTGCCCTCCTGCTCTAGTAGATCTAAACGGAATTGCCGTGTAGCGAAAGAGCGTGATACATAGCGCGAAATTTGAACCGAATACAAATTTTCTTTTATAACTGGGCACATATTGCATGCCTTTTGGAAGAATGATTTCAACTGGAATTTTCTGCATTATGAGAAAAACTTTGCCAGCGTTCCAGACTGGGCTCTATGGATAAATTTAAAATCATTTTCGAATAAAATGCATCTGCAGTTAATATGGTTAATCAATTTAAATTGATGCTTTATTAATTATTTTTAAGGTTGTTACTGTAAGTAGAAGCGTCGGTCAAATCTTTCGAATTTTAGAGACAGTTTACCTGGAAATAAGTTTTTAATCATTTCGGGATATTGTACACGCAAACTTTAAACTTTTGTTGATGGTCCATGCAAGTGGAGTTTATCGAGACTTTTTGTTGTTAATAAATGAAAATCGTATTTTAAAGTGTATTTTACTTTCTTAATAATAGCCTCATGACCACATCGAAATTACAGAAGCTAAATTCTAGGTTTCTAGCAATACAAAAATATTCTGAGTATATGTATCATAATGCCTTATTGCTCAATTTTTATTGGTTGGCCATAAAAACCCATCGTGAGGTAATCATGACGAAGTGACAAGGAACCATACATGGCGTCCTAATTCCAAGGATTTTTAAAGCTAACGTCTGGAGTGGAAAATAGTTTGTGTGCCTTTACCACTTGAGGCGATCAAGTCTCTTAATGTTTTGATTTACAAATTAATATTTGGAAGCAAAAAATAAGACAAAAACGCCTCTGCATTGCACGGTTCACTGCTAAATAATTTCAAACAGAATCAGTGAATGAAACTGGGGGACCCAAAAAGTGACCACCACCTTAGCCACTGACGTTTGTACTTTAAACTCTGACAAGCGACGGTAATCTGTATTAATATACTCTAATGTATTCTCACTGCATTTACAAACTTACAGCATTTACGAATAAGCTGTATTAGATGCACGTTTCCAAGCTAAAAAGCAACACAAAATCCCCTAAACAAAAATATTGGCAAAATGTGGCAAAAATGGCGTTATGAGGCGCAATTCAGAGACATCCTTGTTACATTAAAATTCCAGTTAAATAATGGTTCCCATGGTGATAGATCCCTTTCTATCGCAATTTGCAATTTTATTTTTTATGTTTACTCAGAGCAGAGCAGAGCTGGATAAAATGCAACTAAACTTCTCAATCGTTCATTTCAATTGAGACAAGGGATTATCCACCCTCCCGAAATGTCTTTATTTCGGCCAATAAGACTTATACAAGCCTGAACTTTCACTTCGCCAGTGCAGGCTCATTGATTCAAAATGAGCACTTTAATGTCCATATAATTTCAATTTTTGTCAGCAAATTATGTTTTAGCCTCCGGAGATTATGTCGACCTTTAAATGAACCCAAAAAGGCTATTTTTAAAGGCCTAATGATTATTTTTTGGCGCAAACTTGATTTTCGGTTCAAAATTTTCTTCTAGGGCCCATTTTTAGCCCAGAATTTTGGCACCCATAATTTTTAGTTTAAGAGGCCTGTTTATCAGCAGCAGCGAATCCACTCAGCAGCAAGAGAACCAAGGCAATAACCAATGTAAACAGCGCAAATAACGTGCAGTCTGATACAATAGGATATCAAAAAACGTACTGACCGCGTATAATAAACGGAACAGTGGAAAAAGGGCTGTCAAAAATGTTTGCGGTGTATGCGGATAAAATTCAAAAAGGGCGTTCACTACTGTTAGTAGCACACTGCGAAACTGCATTTCTACGTGGATAGAATCTACATAGACGTCGCAGAGACTCGAATCTCAAACTAGCGAATGCAAGTTGAATAAAAGCAAGGCTAATCGGATGCAAAGAGAGTAAAAAGTATTCAGACATTAAAAATTTAACGGGTTTTAAACAGTAAAAATGCTGCAAAAAAGAAAAAGAAAACTGCAGGCGTAAAAAACACGTTAAAGAGAGCCAGAGTGGACAAAGTGGACAGTACATTAGAAAAATGACTACATTAGGAGGAAAGTTGGTGGGTGGTATTTTCTGTATATCAACGCTGAAAAAAACTACACAAGCAACTTATTAAATCTCGCCCGCAATTTGATTCCACCGGGGCTAAATTTTTACTTTATCCCGCGATTTGATTCCACCGGGGCTAAATTTTGACTTTATCCCGCAATTTGATTCCACCGGGGCTAAATTTTGACTTTATCCCGCGATTTGAGTCCACCGGAGCTAAATTTTGACTTTATCCCGCGATTTGAGTCCACCGGAGCTAAATTTTGACTTTATCCCGCAATTTGAGTCCACCTGGGCTAAATTTTGACTTTATCCCGCAATTTGATTTCACCGGGGCTAAATTTTGACTTTATCCCGCGATTTGAATCCACATGGGCTAAATTTTGACTTTATCCCGCAATTTGATTTCACCGGGGCTAAATTTTGACTTTATCCCGCGATTTGAATCCACCTGGGCTAAATTTTGACTTTATCCCGCAATTTGATTTCACCGGGGCTAAATTTTGACTTTATCCCGCGATTTGAATCCACATGGGCTAAATTTTGACTTTATCCCGCAATTTGATTTCACCGGGGCTAAATTTTGACTTTATCCCGCGATTTGAATCCACCGGGGCTAAATTTTGACTACTACGTGATGATCAATCACGGGAAAGACAAACGGTATGCCAGACATGCCACATAGAGTGAGATTTTGCATGTGAATGTGAAAGCAGGGAGTCAGTCGGCCAGTGACGCATCGACGCGGTCCATCGAAATATCTATCGGCTCGATCGGACGATCGCGCGCCCATTCTGCGGCAGCCATTGGACAAATACGATGGGATGCATGTTCAGTGTGTAGCAGATGGCGTCCAGTACCGCCAGCTATCGCCTTTGCTACTCGAACAGACAGCAGTGTGTTGAAGCAACAGCCGAAGAAACCAGGGTCTAAGTTTATCCGTCCAGGATATCTCCTGAACAAAGTGTGTGATTAGAAATATTTTAATTAGTATTTAAATCAAACACGTCAGCCAAGTTTAATCAGCATGCACTCTGATGGTTTGATAATAGGTACAGATAAATGCGAATAAGCAAACGCTGCATGAATTACACTATTTGCATGACGAGGGAACGTAGGTGCACAAATCTCGAACGGGACAGATTGCTCTATGCACGGAAGCAGGCGCGCATTGCAATTAACACCGATTGGGAAATATGTCATTAATGGACAGGAAATTCTTCATACTTTAAATAAAAAAGGCTGTGCAAAAGAATTCCTCACCTGCAAAGCAATACGTCCTCTCCGACTTCGATACCGATGTACCCGTGTATAGGCAGCGGGATGGAGGCGGCAGGACAGCGGGCGGCGAGATGAACTAGCGCCAACGGGTCGGCGGCTGCTGTATCAAATCAAATGGTCAGGAGGTAAAGACTCTAGGTTAGTTGCGAGATAGTTTAACTAGCGACTTTAACGTCTACTTATCTCGTATTTATTATTAATTTCCTTTCCATTTATAACGGTGATCGGTAATTTATTATTACAAAAGCAATGCAATTTAGAGCTTAGACAAAACTCGGCTAAGACAAGACAATTCATACTTTCAATAAAAGACATGCCGTGCAAAAAGAATTCCTCACCTGCGGAATGTTCCAGGCGACGTGTCCGGCGACAAGGATTGGCCCTGGGCGGGCTGTTTTTCGCGTGTTTCTGCCGTCTGTTAAAAAGGACAGCGCCGAGTCATGGAACTGTTGACCGCATCTGGGCAGGTGGGAACGCGAGTGGGCGGCGGGCAGGCCGTCTGGCAGTATTGGCTGTTGTTGTGAATTACGGTGAGTGAGTGAGTGACTAGGACACTACTAAGTAATAAATAAAATAAAGCAAAGCGTCACCGATTATGTAGGTATTAAAACAGAGCATATAGACTCGCAGACTATCAACTGACTGACTGACAGGCTTTTTATCTATCATTAATCAATCAAATATTAGCAACAATTAATAAAAATCAACTTACAAGTCGGCTGATTTTGGACTGCAGGAATAGAGCGAGAGCGAGCGAGAGAGGACAGAGGCAGAATCTCGCTCCCCGGCTGCGCTTCTAGTTTACAGACGAGTCGCGCGGAGGGGAAAGGGAGTGGGAAAAAAATAGTCTGGCTTGGGACTGTATCACGATTTTATTAGCTTGTTGTTTTTTATGGCTGCGTTTGCCCTGGCTAGCTAGTATACAGCTATTTTGTCTATGGTTGAACTTGGATGGTTAGCAAGATGGGACAGGTCCGATTGGGCAAATATAATTCCAAAGAACTAGAACTCTATGGTGTGGAATCCAAAAAGTTTTTTAATGACTCTTTTCGCTGTCTGTGGCCAAACTAACGCGAACATTCGATGCAAGATAGAGGGGGAACATCCAATTGGGTACAGTCTTATTGGTCGGTCAATCTGTAAACAATATAGTCTGAAATTCGTACTCGAAAACTAATCGATAGAGTGGCTTTGAACTTCTATTAAGAGACCAGAGATTGCCCTGTATTTATCGAAGACAATGATGCCCGCCATTCAAGCTGGAAATTGGCTGCGACATCGGTTGTATTTTTCACTGAAAGTTGGTTGCAAAAAAAACAACTGAAACTTTTAAAACTTTATTTGCTAATACAACAGTTTGTCTGCAGTGTGTGGGTGTGTGTGTTAGTGTAGCGCGTGGACTGGCTAATCAATCAAACTTACTGAATCCAATGCTGAAAAGCTTTTAGGCCAAAAAATTTACATGTTACAGCTTTTTGTTTAAATTTTTCTCCAATATTTAGCAATTGCTATTCGAGTAATAAGAGGACAAGAAAACTATCGCCCCTATTAATTGAAAACTTTGGTTTACAAAAGGGATTTTTTGCAATTGCAAACATATAGCTAGCACAAAAAGTAAGCTAAAGTTTTGCTCGATTTAATAGACTGTCAGTGGACAGTACTTTTGCTTTCCATAATATCTTTATCGAACCAATTACAAGACTGCGGCAGCAAATAGTGTGAGGCAAGATAGGTGTGGAATTAGTCGTGTCTATTTTTAGATGCGACCCTAGACATACTTCTTCCCGGTTTAATTGCCGCGAGTATAAAGGTGGGCTGCCTGTTCGTGCATAGCGCTCGTAGATTTTCTGCTAATTTCTTTGGACAAGCATCCAGATCCTCAACTGCTTAAAACCACAATTTTTAAAAATCTTACTGCAGTCTCATTATACATTTTACTCACCATGGAGTCGAAACCCACGGATCGAAGAAGCAAACGGGCCGGCTGTCCCGAGTGCGGCCTAGTTGTTGCCGTTCCTGTTATCAAGCGGCATTATATACGATTGCATGCCTCAGCAAAACTCGCTGCCGGCTGGAGTCCCGACAGAGACATGCCATCTGGCCTCCGACCAACAGAGGCCGACTGGCTGGCGGCCAAAGAGCCTGCTCGCTTGGATCTCGTCTGGATGACGGCCCGCCTGACTTCTGGCACCAGCAGCGAGCCAGGGCAGCGGCAGCCGCCCGGCGCGTTCCACCACTGCGATCGATTTTGGCTGTGCGGCGACTGCGACAGTTTTCTGCGAGTATCCCGAACGAAGCATCGCAGGGTGTGTGCAGGCGGTCACAGCAGCACCGACGACAACGGGGCAGTTGTTGACCAGCAGCAGAAGCAGCAGCAGCAGCAGCAGCAGCAGCAGCAGCAGCAGCAGCAGCAGCAGCAGCAGCAGCAGCAGCAGCAGCAGCAGCAGCAAATCACTGTTGCACCCGCCGGCGCTGGCACAGATGACGACAGTCGCGAGGACGGAGTTTCTGGCGTAAACACCGTCAATGTAAAAGAGGCAGCGACTCAAACCGACGGCTCGTGCATTGTGCTGCCTGATACGACTGATGACCCTCTGGGTCGTGTGGCGTCCGCGGTGCGCGCGCTTCAGGCTGCGATTGCTGGGCTATCCGAAGCCCAATTGCGTGTCCTGCCGGTAAGCGCGGTGCGAGCGCATATAGAATAGTCACAAGGATCCACTTAAGATGTTTAATTGCTGTCTGCTTGGAAATTAATATAACTAAAGTATAACAACCACCTACCATTTATCAGGCGAGTCGCCGCGATGTGAGCGCCGAAGAACAGGGCAACGGCCTGCCACAGACGACCGACAATCCCAGTGGCCGAGGTAGCGACGGCAGCACCGGCATAGAAGAGGCCGACCTTCAGCAGGTGATACGTCAATCCGTGAATAGCGGACAAATTTTATGCGCGTGAATCTAAGCACATCGATCTAGAATGTAAAAAAGGAAATAAAAATTTATAGTAGCAAAAGTATACATATGATAACAGGGTAACAGTCACATAAGCGAGGTGCGAGCGCATATAAAATAGTCACAAGGATCCACTTAAGATGTTTAATTGCTGTCTGCTTGGAAATTAATATAACTAAAGTATAACAACCACCTACCATTTATCAGGCGAGTCGCCGCGATGTGAGCGCCGAAGAACAGGGCAACGGCCTGCCACAGACGACCGACAATCCCAGTGGCCGAGGTAGCGACGGCAGCACCGGCATAGAAGAGGCCGACCTTCAGCAGGTGATACGTCAATCCGTGAATAGCGGACAAATTTTATGCGCGTGAATCTAAGCACATCGATCTAGAATGTAAAAAAGAGAATAAAAATTTTATGGTAGCATAAGTATACATATGATAACAGGGTAACAGTCACATAAGCGAGGTGCGAGCGCATATAAAATAGTCACAAGGATCCACTTAAGATGTTTAATTGCTGTCTGCTTGGAAATTAATATAACTAAAGTACAACCATCACCTACCATTTATCAGGCGAGTCGCCGCGATGTGAGCGCCGAAGAACAGGGCAACGGCCTGCCACAGACGACCGACAATCCCAGTGGCCGAGGTAGCGACGGCAGCACCGGCATAGAAGAGGCCGACCTTCAGCAGGTGATACGTCAATCCGTGAATAGCGGACAAATTTTATGCGCGTGAATCTAAGCACATCGATCTAGAATGTAAAAAAGAGAATAAAAATTTTATGGTAGCATAAGTATACATATGATAACAGGGTAACATTCACATAAGCGCGGTAATAATTTTAAACTTCATTATTAACCGGTGCAAAGCAGGCTTGCAGGCAGGTGAGCGACGACAGAGATGGCGAGCTGACAGCTGCTGAGACTCGGCCGACCATCGCTGACTCGCTGGCGCGGCTAGACAGCATTTGGCGGCGGTCGCCGAAATTCTGCGCCAGCAATAGCTCGCATGTAAGCCGGTGGAACGCGCTGAGTCGGTCACTGCGGCTTACACTCACCGGACTGCTCAATTCGACCGGCAAGACCTGGGCCGATTTGCTGCTGTCGCCTGGTCAGGTGGCAACGTGTCTGGCAGCAGTCAGGAGCGGCAGTGGCGAGAAACCCTGGGCGGCGTCAACACGCAGTGTTCGGGCCCAGGAAATGCTGACTATAGTCGATCGCCTCCGCCAGCACATGCAGTTAGACGTGGACGAAGGTCCAGTCGCGGTGGCCCAGGTTTTTGGCGTCACCGAGCACGAGCTGCTTGACATCGCCGCCCATCTGCCGAATTGTCCGGTGGACCAGGCCGCTGTACTTGCGTTGGCGGACAAGTGCAATAGTGACATGACAATGACGACTGGCCAGCGACAGCAGAAGGTCCGCCTGATGGAATGCGCGCTTCAACATCAGTTGTCGCGACTGCACTCGCAGCTGAGCGCGATACGCTGCAGCTTTCAGGTGGAATATACGTTGGACCACTGTGAGAGGCAGCGGGGGTTTGAGGAAACTCACCTCACAAGCGCTGAGCTGGCATTAGTCAACTCGCGTCGGGCCGCCTTGGTCGCCATGCTGCTAGATCGGCGCTGGTGTTGGGGTCAGAATGGTTCTGGCCTGCCGAGACCGGGTAGCGGGTGCGCAGGCGCTGACGCCGCATTGTACATCGAACTCGACGCTGATTCTGTCGCCACCAGTGGATCATCGAAGCGGACTGCGCAGGTTAGTAGCGTAGCCAGCGGTTAATTTAAATAAATGATTTAAATAGCCCAGTTTTTCAGTTTTAACAAATAAATTATTTTAATAGGGTATGAATGCGTTTGGTAAGCTGGAATATGCAAACATGTCTGCATGAAAACGAAAACCAATACCCTCAAATAAAAATTCTGGCTGTGCCCCTGGCGCAGGTCACGGCTACGGCAGCGCGCAACTGGCTGACTCAGCTAACAGCAGAGTTGGCCTTTTGTGCGTGTGTGGAACAGCCTGTGCGCATTTTGCCATGGGTCGGCCTTCGGCGCTCGCACTTCGACAACAAGATAGTACGGCGCCGGCACCCAGAGGACAGAGTGTCCCATTTCGCATTGCCACCGCGAGATGTCAGCCACAAAAAGGGCGGCACTGGGGAGCACGCGCAGCTGGTTCTGCCAGACGAGTTTTGCGACGCGCTCGTTGAATACCACGACAGATTTTTAGTGCCATCCCTCATCGAGCGAGGGCTGATGGGCAGCGGCAACGGCGGCGGCGGCAGCAGGGCGGCAGAACTCGCAGAGAAGTACGGGCCGCGGCTGTTCCTGACGCCTATGCAGGGCAAGGAGTTCGACCCGTCGCGGTTCTGCCGGCTTGTTTCGATCGGCGGCGAACGCATACTCGGGCGAAAATATGTCGCGACAGACGGCCGGCGGGCAATGTGCAGCAAGTTCGCCAGCGCCCACCCGTCAGAGGTACCTCTGCTCGCGAGATCGATCGGCACTTCGGCTAGCGTTATCCACCGTTATTATGGCCAGCCAGGCGTCCAGTTGGCCAACATGGCCGTAACCGGGAAGGCAAAAAATTGCCTTTTGCAGACGCAGTCGACCTCGCAGCTCGAGTCAAGGTCTGCTCTGCTGCTGTTTGTGCTGTCGTTGTCAACCCACCCTAATCTCTCTATCTCCATTCATCATCTTGCTGCTTGCCGACCATCTTCTTGTAGCTTGCCAGCTCAAGCGAATGCCCCGTCCTCATCCCCCTGAAACTCACCTTCTCCATTCTGCAATTAAATTACAGGTCTCTATTCATGTGAACCGTACTACTATGCACCTTTTTCATTGTCTCATGGTTCAAACTCACAATTCGCTCGCATTCCCTCCGCGCCGCTGCCTAGGACGGCCAACCCGACCGATTCTCATCCTGCTGTTGTTGCCTCCGCCGCTGCAACTGCGCCGCCTACTGGCGTTGAAGAACGAAGCCACCGGGAGCCGGACAGCCAGCCGCCGAGTTCTAGTTGCTCGCAGCCGTTGACTGGCATGCGCGGTTGTGCTGGCCGGAAACGAAAGGCCGCCACAGCTGCGTCTGAAATATTGTTCGGCGCAATGTCTTCAAGTCAGCCGGCCGCTAGAAAGCCGAAGACGGCGAGCAGCAAGAACCGGCGTTGTTAAGTGCGGCTGCATTGCGATTTGATAGCTGTCGGTGTCGCTTGGATCGTGCGTCTGAAGTGATATGGTGAAGGTGTGAGTCAATTGACTAGCCAATTAATCAATCAAGTAATCAATCAATGAATCAACCAACTATTTAATCAACAAATCAACTAATAAAATAGCAACCCAATCAACGAACGAAACATATGACAATATAGACAATAGCAACCAATAGTATAAGCAATTAACGTGCCTGTCGAATGTACGTATGCATGAGTAAAAAGCGCGTGGACATAGTACATAAAAACTTACCCCGTGTTGTTTGATACTGCCTGACTATTTAGCTTTTGCATACAATGTGGTTACTATTCACAAATGCTCTTATATACAATTTAAAGAAGCATGCAGTACAGATAGGTGGATAGATAATAGATGGACAGATAGCAGGTTATTAAGTGAGCAAGGGACACAAGATACCCAAATTGTATGGCTACTGGCATAGAATAATTCATGTAGTAGTCAAAGTGTTAACTAAAACGTAAATAATTATGCAGTATATTTTGACAATAATAATTATTTTTATTTGGTAATTGAATGCAATTGTTTACTGCAAGCTACCATTGATTTGAGCTGCATATATTGTTATTGTTTAATATAAAATTGATTGTAAATTGTTAATTAACACCCATTGTAATGCATATTCCATAATGCAACTAATCTGATACATCAATTATATGCATACTCTAGCTGCACATACCAACTCAAAAAGTACAACACTTAATTAACAAAAGTATAAAAAAACTAGCCTGAAAAAAATTGTAGTAGGGATTCTGTTGACAAATAGGTATGATGTTATTGACCTCTGTTTTTAACTTAATAAATGCCAACCGTAAACTAAGCAGCAAATAACTTGTCTTCTTGATTTTTTAAAGCATTTTTATAACAATAAAGCAACTGGTATATGCTCAACTTAGAGCTAACTTGCATAAATTAATCAATGCAGTCTTGACTATTAAAAACAGGAATACAGCTGTTGAACAAAGGAATTTGATAAACTATTACACTGAGTTTAAATAAAAAATATATAACGTATACATATGTCTATAAATAGACATATGATGCAGTACTTAACCAATTAAGGAACTATTTATGAAAATGACAAGTCAATCAACCAGTGTCTATGGTAAATGTCAATAATTAAACCACATGCATACATTTATAAATAGATACATGCAATAAGTAATTCAATAGGGGAGCTATAATGAAATATATATACAACATGACAAGTGTTTAAATTAAACTGTAGTCTATGGCAAAAAGGATAACAAGGAACTGACAGGCTTAAGTTCAAATCACTTATTGAATTAACTAGCTACAACATCTTTATAATCATAAGAAAAACTTTGCCTACTCAATTCTACGCTTTATAATTTATTAGACACGCTGAAGCACTCCATATATTTTGTACTACACTCTCATTACAATGGATATCTAATAACTAAGGTAAGGGATATGAGCTTCTTGATATTTAACTTAAAAAGCCATATAGTCATTTCTGTCTTTATATTCTGTACTGTAGAATAACTACTGACTTACATAACAGGGACAATGGGGACTGCATATAGTAATGATATAATATTAATAGATATAGCAAAGCATCACTTGTCATAATTACATATGTATACATGTATAAACCATATGTATATCTTAAAAATAGATGTACTATCGCATGCATATATACAACCTACTATACTAAAGCCTTGTATAGCTACAATATCAATATTCAATATTAGACCAACTAGTTAAAAGCTGCAGTGTATGCCTATGTATGTATGTGATCAATAAAAAGCAAGTAGCCTACAGCTATGCATGAATGAATTACATTAGACAGCTATAGAACAGGAATTGGCAATGACCTGGAGTGTTTTTATGCAGTGGTTTGTTGTACATGATACACAATGCCTGTCAAAAATTGGTATGTATACATTCAAATTCAATCAGGTGTAGCTATATGTAAAAATCTATCTATTCTGACTATTGATGCGTTGTCACAAATGAATTTACGAATCTGAAAGATTGAATTTTAAAAATTAGTCGTCACTTCCTAAACTTTATTTGAATATGATAACTGAGCGAGTGTCTCTCCTAGAAAATTTTACTGAAAAGTTATCCTGTACTAACAAAAATTCGAAAGTTAAATTAGACTGTCACCCTTTTAAACAAAGTAGTGCATATAAATGTGTCCCTTTATCTTGTCAGTGTCTTCATTGATGCAACTACGTTGAGTTTAATTTTTTATTTTATAATTTTACTAAAGAATATATGGACATGGTTATGATGTGTAAATGTGGCTGGCAACCTGCATTATACAAAATACAGTTATTCTACGAATATACCATATGCGCTATAAATTATGCCTGGATGATCCCCTATGCTACTAAAGGGTTTTTTGCAATGATACCAGTGATTGGTGTATGTAGTAAAAGATCAAACACGATCAGCTTATTTGATATATAAAATGGATCTGGGCTGTTGCACGATGAATTCACGTTGTGAACCTGCTATGCTTGTGTGATGTTTCAACTTTAAAATAAAAATATAAAGCCCTATGGTATTTGATTAAAAATATTACTATAAGCAAAAATTTATGTTGGAAAATATTAGTAGTTTCGTCCCTTTCCGAGCACTTCTATGTATAAATCAAATATTTCAGTAATTGTATGCATATAAAGTTAAATATTATGCATACAAAGTATATACATATATATCATTTTATTCACACCTTATCGTTATCACTTGTCCTGCTGTTTAATTTTATTATTTATCTATCTACTATCCTTGGAAGTTTAGACAAAGTACACGGTGAATGAATGAAAGAACGAAGGGACGAATTGAATTAATTAATTAATTAGTGGACGTCCGAGACTGAATGAGTTTGCGAATAAATAAATAGTTAAGAGCCCAGATAGGTGATTGACAGAAAGTTAAAGAACGAAGGAGACAGTGAACGGACGAAAGAATATGCTGCCAATAGATGTGAGGTCGACTACATGGACGCGAAACACTGCAATAGACCTTTTTGTGGGCGACTGATTGAACTACTGTAGCGGCGGCTGTCAGAACAGATACGAGACGACGGAGAGCTATAGCTATTAGACGAGTGGTTACCACCTAATTTGGGTGTGATCAGGGGACCATATTGTGACGGGCGCTTTTCTGGACCTCCACACCCCGCACACACACCCACACAGGCAGCTTGGCTAACAGTCGTCGGCCCCATGGCGGCACTGGCCATCACAAGTCAAAAAATAATGGTCGCAATGGACTACTCGCCCGTTCGCAAGCCGACGCTGGACATCCGCGGTGAACATCTGCGGGTCGCTGTGGCCAGCCATCACAACCAGTTTGTCGCGCCAGGTGGCCGAACTGTGTGCCGTGTGCTTGGCGTTGATTTCGAACCTGTCACCATTCAGAAGGCGCAGGAGTGCATTGCTGCCTGTCTCGAACAGAGCCGGTCGAACTTCGTCCAAAAAGATAACATCATGGACGCTACGGCGAAGCCCGTCAAAAAGGAATTCCGGCTTGAGCAGGTCTGGCGCGAAGACGCGGTGCTCGCCCTTGTGCAGTGTGACTGCCTTGGTCTTTCCGACACCAGGGGGACCGTACAAATACACTACGCCCGATGTCATGCGCAGTGCCTGGCAGACCTCTTGTCGGATGGGGCAGCGGTCAATCCGCGGGTCGCCCAGTGGCGAGGCCGAGGTCGGCCCTGGCTCGGGCCGACGTCGGCCACTCGGCATTCAGTCGGCCAGGCTAAGCTCGGCTAACCGAGATCGGCCCAAACTCGGCATTGGGTCGGCAAGCCGAGGTCGGGCAGCCGACGTCGGCCCATGGTCGGCAGAAGCGCGGTGTGCCGCGATTGTAAATTTAATTAGCATGTGGTATTGCAGTACACTGTCTTGCATTCTAACATTCTGTTTGCATTCGAAAATGAGCGTACATATACTGTACTTATTTAATATTAGCCATAAAACGTACAGATAAGTACTTTGCAACGCTTTTTGCAACAATTATATACACAGCCGCATAAAAAATCGCATCTAAAAAATAGCTTGTGTACAAACGAAAGAGGTGCCCCAGTAGCTGAGCTATACGACTAGCAATATGGGCACAATTATTTTGCGCAAAAAATCCGCTTCGGAAAGAGCATATGGATTACAAAAAAATAAGCAGTGTAACATATTTAAATTGAAAGCACCAAAACAAAATACTTTGAATTTTTCTTCTGGGTAATGACAACTGTTATGGAGGAGAAGAGTGTATAGAAAAGCATGTTTTATCCCAGAAGTTAATTAAGGATTACTAAAAACGGCACTGTACAAAAAGTCAATTCAAATGCAAATGCGCTCGGAGAGCATTACTGAACAGTGCAAATTTAGACTATGTTTTTGTTATTTGAGGGATCGTGTTACTCAATTTTCAAGATGCATTTCCAAACTTCCTGTGAAATGAATTTCAACTGTCAACTGTCATGGAAGTGGTTGTGATTGCGAGCAATTTTTAATTTGTAAGCCTAGTATTGAAATTCATAGAATCAAGTTGCATCATGTGATATGATATTGATATGATATCAATGCAATATTTTCATAGTTTATAAACTAATTGTTTAGTTTGCATTCTTTTTGACTTGTTAACTATACACTGCAGTTGATTTTTAGGGCTTTTAGTTTTGATGCCTGGGTTTTTTCATTGAAAATTTGAAATCCATATCATATGAAGCTTGCATCTAAGCCGAAAATCTAAGTGCTAATTAAAAAATCTAGGTACAGATTTCATCCATTTCCAAAAAAGTAAAAATCATAATTCATTGAATACATTATTTATTTTCTTTATTTTTACTTTAGGTATTAGCTAAATAGAAATTAAGACAACTCATTTTTATTTTTTATTTATATTATTAAATGGATAAGTTTTGACTCTATGATGTCACTTCTATGTACTGTCCATGTCATTCTTGGATTCAATTCTGGAAAATAAGTGACTGGTAACACAAGCGTGCAATTTACTAAGATATTTTACTCAATTAGAACTAACTTATATTAGATATGTCATTTACAAAAATTTTTTGTCTACATTCAATGTATGAAAATTGAAAGCCAAAATAAAATTTTTACCACTTTTTATTACCAACTTAAGTGTTAATAAATGTCTATTAAGTAATTATTAATGAATGAACTTTTCAGACATATATTTCCAACAATGTCAAGCGCCTGCGCAGCTGAAGGGAGTGCCTGCACGAGTCAAACTGCTGTCAACTGTAGCTGAATATTCAGCATTGAAGCAAGCCCTGACGGCTAAAAAAGAATCTGACCTAGTAGGTTAAACATTTCTTGTACTCATTTGAGTCTGCTGGTCATATGCATATTTCTGTATGCATGCTACGACATCATTGCAGGTTGCTTATCTAGTGACTGTTGGCGGGTTCGACTGCCACGACGCAGTCTGGAGGATGGTTCCCAGGCTAATGACTCACAGCCTGCAGAATAAGTGCAATCGTACTGGTAAAAATAAGGACATTGCCTTCAAGGAAACTTTGGAACCTCTTCTTAAGCGTAAGTGCGCTTGCATGGCTACATTGACAAAAGCCACAAATCCTAGATGGTAGTTACGTCTCATTTGTCTGCATGCATAATTTCTATTCCTTGTGTTTCAGGTGCTATCCTTGCTTTGGACATCGGCACTGATGAAATGAAAATCGAGCAACAAGTCGAGCGCTTCTTTCACAAGACGCAGAATGGGTGGGCGAGACGCTAGGCGGAAGCGTGCGCATGACACGGTTGCCGGCACACCTGAGCCGTCTGAGCGTGAGGATTAAACGGCAAATGCAAACGGTGTGCAGAAAAACTCACAATTTTATCAATTTCTGAAGAAAAAACTCATTTTTACACTGCTTCTTGTCATACACCTTCGTGCCTCTTTTTAATTCAGCCACTGGAACATGCGCACGCTGTAATTGCCATAGCAAATGCGCATTTATATTTTTTGTATTGCTCAATCGCCATTTCAAATTAGTTTTTTTACGTCTTTTTCACGTTTTTATTGCCAATTGTTATTGTTCTGCTAAGTTATTCAGTACAAAGCAGTTTTTTCTTCCGAATACTAGTAGATACAGTTATTATATGCATAAAAATAAATATGCTACTATATGCACACTTTTTGAAAGTCAATTTGTATGTCTTGCTTTGGCACAAGTTTTATGCCATCAAGAATTTCTGCTTAGTTAAGAGCAGCTACTTATGTTTTTCAGCTTCTTTCATTTTTCTCTATCAGAAAATTGCGCGTGGAAGCGACTTAAATACTCAAAAAGTTACTTTTGAAACAAGTAGTAGGCAGACATTTTGGCTTCAAGCGGTCTAACATGTACAGTACGAAGCAGTGAAGTCGATGGCAGCTACATGTATATAGGGGTCGACAAACGGAGGACCTGCATTGCAAACCGTACGAAAGCACAGTGCATATAGCATTACCTGCGGCTTTATCTCGGCAAGCCGACTTCGGCCCGAGTTTGTCGGCCCGAGACAGAACCGCCGGTAACCCCCCGAGGTCGGCCCGATCTCGGCGGCCCGAGGTCGGGCCGACCTCGGCCTTGCCACTGGGCGCGCGCCGCCACCGCTGCTGCTGGTCGACAGTCGATGCAGCCCAGAATGCGCTCTGCCATCGCCCGCCGGGTGAGTTGATACTCGCTGTGAAAACTTGCGAGCAACACGCGGCGTTTGTGGTGTTCGAGCATAAAGCCGTCACCATGCCGAAGTTCAAGTTCTGGATTGGCATATTCGCGACGCACCCACCCGGCCGCCTGCACAACAAATGCGCACTCACTTGGCTCTATGCCCTTCAGGCACGGGCAATAGTCCTGCTGCGTGACCAGTTTTATCACGGCGTCTGATGATTTGACGCCGTGGATTGAAAGCAGCGTCACTATGCCGCCGCCAGCGCGATTCGCGTCCGACGATGCTGCTGCCGCATCTGCACAACCAGAGGCCATACCGCTGCCTCGACGGTCAACGAGATGGTCGCGGACGGGCTGGTGCGACACCAGAAGCTGATGCGTCACGCGCAGCACCTCGAAGGGCAGCTTGGCCTCGTCCAATCGCGCATAAATGTGGACGCTGCTGAGCCGACTGTCGATATCTGTTGCGGTCGCTTCGCTGGCGTCGGGAACGGCGAACGGATCGACGCAGTAAAGCCGGGAATAGGCGTCGACGGTGTATCCGGTGTTCCTGTCGACAGCCGGGCCTACAGCGGTGGCCACTGCTAGTTGTTGGCATGCGCCCTCCATAGCGTCAAACAGAGAGACCTTCAGACGGCCAGCCTGCGTTATATTGTTAATAGTTATCTGGTAAAGCTGCCGCGGTCGGTCGAATTTACTCTCCAGATCTTGGAGCTCCGCGGGCGTCACCATTTCGTTTAATGCATCGTCATACAGCTCGCCGACGCAGACTCGCAGCGGTCCGAGCACGTCCCGACGGCCACCAAACAAATACGCAGACTCAACCCGTGCTGGTCTGTCGGCTGGGGCTCGGTCTGCCAGCTTTTTGCTCTGTCTGCTTTTTGGCACCGTTGACGGTTCATTCAACCGGGCATCCGGGCCTGTTGATGGGGGATTTGTGAGTCTGATAATTAATCAATCAATAAATCAGTAAATCAAACAATCAATCAATCAGCCAGTCAGTTAGTCAACGAAACTTTTAAACTAACAATTAAGCAATGGATTAAGCAACCAATTAATCAGAAAGCCGATAATTAAATCAATAATTCAGTCAGTTAGTAAATCGACTCCTCACCTTGCAGCAGCGTTTCAATCGTGGTACTATCCTCTAGCCGAGCGAGTCTCGCTGGCGGTGTTGGCGGCTGGCAATGCGGCACTGCTGGCTTACGCCTGCTGACAGAAATCGCGTCTGGAATGAACAGTAGGTGACAGTTTAATGTAACCATTTGCCACATTAAAAAGTACTCGATAATCTGTTACATCTGTTCAGTTAGTCAGTCAGCCACTCAGTCATCATAATTGATTCCCACTCACCGTGCAGACTGTCTTCGTCTGTGGCATGTCTCTGCTGCTCTGTCCTGGCCGGGGAGGTTTGCGTTCTGTCTCTGCTGTTGCTCGCTGTTGCTCGCTCTGCTGTTGACTGCTGTTGCTCTCTCGCGCAACCAAATATGACCTCTGGAACCCCATACAAGGTGACAACGAAGTTGACGATGGGCTCAGTGTGACAATAACATATAATAGCGGAGTCAGACAGTCGATATTTACCAGACTGGGATGCTAACAAAAGGCAACGCAGAATTGATTTCTGCTCCAACTGACTGCCCTCTTGTGACGGAGCTGCGGGAGTTGTCGGCGTCTGACTCGATTGCCTGGACTGCCTTCGCCGATCGCTTGCGACGACATCTGAAAAAAACAAGATTGACGGTGAGATCGTGCTACCAGTTAACTTGTGTTACTTATTTGCGTCAGTCAGTCAGTCAGTCAGTCAGTCAGTCAGTCAGTCAGTCAGTCAGTCAGTCAGTCAGTCGGTCAGTCAGTCAGTCAGTCAGTCAGTCACTCACCCTGTCAGTCAGTCAGTCAGTCACTCACCCTGTCAGTCAGTCAGTCAGTCAGTCAGTCAGTCAGTCAGTCAGTCAGTCGGTCAGTCAGTCAGTCAGTTCAGTCAGTCAGATGGTATAACTGATCCCGCTCACCATGCAGATTGTCTTCGCCTGTGGCTAACTTCGGCCGTTTCTGTGCGGCGTTTCCGAGCGGTGAGGCTGGCACCTTATCCGTTGTCGACTGAAGCGGCTCCGAATCGCTACTGTTGACAAAAAGAACGTCACCTAGACGCATGGAAGGCGATGACATAGTTGGCCAGAGGTTCTACGTGATAGAGTAAGGTGAATGAGATCTGCATCAGACCCGCACAATAAGTCAATATTTACCGGATTGGCCGGTCGACAGGGGGCTTTGCACCATTGGCTGCTCCGGCCGCGACTGGCTGCTCGCTGGCGTCGCTGTTGGCGTCTCTTCGACCACGATCGGGGCGTTGTTCGGCGGCTGCAGAGGTCGCCACGGATGGTGGCCGCTCTGTGGCGACATCAACGGGGGTGAGTCCGGCACCAGAATGATTGGCTGCGGCGCGGACGTGGCTCTCCTTGCATTGAATCCGTCATTGTCGTCGTCGAGTGCGAACAGCCGGTTCCGCTTAAAACGCGGCGTTGACCGCGGGCCACTAGGTGAGCTTGACGACAGAGGTTCGTCTGACGACAGACGGTGGTCGACATGCCGCTGGCTTGGGTGCCGAACTGTGCATGCACAATCGGCGTCGTAACAATCAGGACTATTAAGGTCAGCGGGCTTGCACTGAAAGGGTCTTATCTCTGGCTGGCGCACAGCCACGTCACCCGCCGAGTTGTCGGTCTTCTGGCTACTGTTGGTCTGACGCGCGTCGGGCGCAGCAGCTGCATGAGCTGAAGTAGCCGATGGCGTGCCAGACGAGTCGAGGTCTACAGACGGCAATCGCGAAGCAGCGAAGGTAGCTGGTACAACGCGGCGCAGCCAACCCGCCAGCGTGTCCTGGTGCCAATTATACTCGACAACGCGCAGGCGTCGGAGGTGCTCTGCTGTAGGCATCGGCTCGGCGGTGGCCACGGCCCGATTGCCCTGCCTGGTGGAGCGGTTGTCTTCCTCGTCGTCGCTGCTGATGACGATGACGTCATGCGGCTGCTGCTGCTGCTGATCTTTGGCTGCTGCGGCGACACCGGCGGCGACAATGGAGGCAACAGCTGCGGCGGTGACAGAGGCGGGCGCAGCACCTGACGACGAGCGGTCTGCCTCGCGACTGGCTGGCGATTCTGACACACTCGCCGACATTGCAGACATGCCGCAGCTTGTGCTCGGAGCTTCACCGCACAGCCGGTCAGCTTTAAATATCAGAGACACGTGAGTGATACTGTTTAATCAGCGAAATTTGCAAAACGAATGTACTTTCTGACTTAAAAAAATCACACGTGTGCGCATGAACGTGCGCACACTTGTGTGCCCCCCGAAAATTTTTAATATACCGTATCAAATAGTTTGGTTATTAGTAGTAGTGGTAGTGGTAGTAGCCCGCATCCAGCAATGGCTACTATATTGTGTGTGTGTGTGTGTGTGTGTGTGTGTGTGTGTGTGTGTGTGTGTGGGATATATATATAGATAGTGTATGTATGCATGCAGCCATGTATACCAATGTATTCTACATCTATATATGAATGAATGAATGCATGCATGCGTGCGCCAGACATATTACTACAAGTAGGTAGGCGTGCATCGATTATTATGAATATGTATGAGGCAAAGTAGACAATGTACTAAATAATAATATAAAAGTACATTGGTGTAATAGTACGCGTGTACTTTAGCTGCGCACATCGGTGTTAGAAAGATATAGTGTCTGATTGAATTGATTGCTTGTTGTACATATATGCAAGCATGCAAATAGATAGACACACATTCATACACATATATATATATTCTTTTATGATTGATGTGCGCAGCAAAAGTACATCGCTAAAAGTACAAATTTAAAAGTACATTTGCAAAAGTACATTCTGCCATTTTACGCTATACATACGCATATATATATATATAATAGGCACAGATTGGATGTGGCTCGAGCTGATGCTATTCAGACCTATTATTATTATTATTATTATTATTAAACTGCCTTTGATTCCACTCCGACAATACTACTACTCCTACTAGCATCCATTTCCTACTCCACCGTTAGAAGAAGCGGTAGTTTGAAATTTTAAGGGGGCAAACGCATGCGCATATTCATGCGCACGCGCTTGATTTTTTCTAAGTCCAAAAGTACACTCCATGGATTTATTAGACGTTTGCACAGTTGAATAGTTAGTCATTCTCTTACATTTTTCGCGCTGATGTTGCTGTTGTGGCAGCCCCATGTGTGCCTCGACCTCAGCACACGCCCTCCATAGCCAGTCGTCCTCTTCGTCGAGGTCGTCGTTCTGCTGCTGCTGCTGCTGCTGCTGCTGCTGCTGCTGCTGCTGCCCTTGCTGCTTGGGCACCGTCGATGGCTCAGCTGCAGCAGCTTCTGCCTCGTCGCACGCTGCCAGCAGCCAGGCTGCTTCCTCGTCGAGATCGTCATTCTGCTGCTGCTGCTGCTGCTGCTGCTGCTGCTGCTGCTGCTGCTGCTGCTGCTGCTGCTGCTGCCCTTGCTGCTTGGGCACTGTCGAGGGCTCAGCAGCATTGCCTTGCGCGGCCTCAAGCCGCATTTTTTCCGCCGCCTTTACTGCCGCCACCGAATCATCCGGCCCGATGGAAACTGTGGGCACACTTGATTCAAAGTAGGGCTCCTGCGAACGTGCATCGCCGTCGCTGGCTGCCATTGACGCAGGCGAGCCGTTCAGCGGGTCGACATGATGCAGGTGCCGGATCTGAGGCAACGACAACTGCGTGCTATTTGTCGTCAGCATCAGTGTCGTCCTCCTCGCCCCGCCATCCGGACGGCGCAGCTCAACGGCCTTTGAAAAACGCCGCTGGCTGTCGGAAAGGGGCGGGCATTCGCCAACGATGCCGTCGTCACTCTTCTGTGTGTCGGGTAAGCGTCAGATTGTTAGTATGCGGACAGGCTTAGTGTGTACGAGCGCTTTCTTGCGTGCGAATTAAACACTAGGGCTCACCTCCATCGCCGCCTCGGCTTCTACACATGCCGCCAGCAGCCATTCGTCTTCGTCGGGGTCAGATGGTATGACAGCCGACACTGGTGCAGGCGGCGCGACCGTGTTGATTGAGGCTGCCCGAACAGCAGTCGCAGGCTGATGTGGCGTCGGGCCGGCCATTTCTGCTTCAATGCCAGCAGCAGCAGCAGCGCCAGGTGCCATGGCAGGCGGCCGGTTATGACTGGCGGATGCCTTGAAGGCCAACACCGAAAACTCGGCCGACTCCTCGTCGCTCTCCCTTTTCAGTCTCGAGCTGGTGACGCAGTCGCCGGCGCCACCCGGCGCGTGGCGCGCAGCAGCCGGTTGGTCCCTGTAATCATAGCGCCGGAACTGGCCGCTACCCTTGTTGCCGCTGCTACCATTGGCGCCGCTCTTGTTCGACATATTGCCTGCGTCAGATTGCACGGTTGCACGCGCCCACAGTCAGTACTCGAACAGGTGAATCTAATTAGCAGTCTAAATACCGGCATTCTAAAACCCCATCCCTACACGAAAACGCTAACACACATGCAAACACAGATTTATTCATATTTCGTTTGACATTAAGGTACACCATTAAATAATACGTGCGTACAACTCACAATTTTGTTAAATTAGGACTCCTGAGGTGATTGATTGACTGATTGACACAGAGTGAGACTGTCCGTTGGTTGAAATAGCTGAAATGCCTGTTGGCTGAAATAGTTTTTGTTATTGTTTTTGCGTCATTAGATACGGAAAGTTAGGAGCATAGAGGCAAGCGCATCTATAGTCTTTAGAAAAAAAAATAAATATAATTAGGAAAACTGTTAATTTTCAGAGTTTAGGAATTTAATTCTACAAAAAAAGCTTATTACAGAGGAACCGGATTTTCAGAAGTCGAATGAGCAATCAGAACAAGAACCAAACAATTAACTTTAGTTATTTAATTAACCTTTTTGCCTATACAAATTAAACGATAAATCTAATCAACCCGTTTAAAATTTAACTGGTATATACAGCCGATAACAGTCATCAGTTAATTAATTCCCTTAGTTAAGTGCCCTTAACGTTGCGACGGGCTTTCCATAAGCGGCAGAACTGGGCCCAGCCCCAAGTTCGCACAAATACGTAGCCACCGAATCTGGCCTTCACCTTCACTCTGCGTCCCCGTCGCCGACGCAACTGCCGCCTCCATTGTCTCGGCACACTCTTTCTCCAATCGTGTCTAACTAAAACATCCTCTATAAACAATTCATGTGTCTGGCAGCCTACGTCCTTATACTGTGGCTCGTTTAAATTATTAACAATATCCGCATCCCCATCCTCGTATTCGTCATCACCAGGCTCCTCAAACAGTTCCCAGTCCCCTTCGTCTTCCCATTCATCTTCCTGCTGCTCGTGCTGCTCACGCTGCCGCCGCACCGGACTTCGCGACCTATCCCGCTGCTGTTCCTCTTGCTCCATTCTCGATTCGACCTCGTCGCACATCTCGGTCAGTTCAGCATCGCTGATCCCCATGTCCCAATCCCCGTAAATATTAGCCGGTTCCATAGTTAGTAGTTAGTTTGCGTCTAAAATTTAGTTCATTTGAAGAAGGCAATGTGCAAAGTATCGAACGCACACGCTGACACAAAATGTAAACCGTTCCTAAATAATCTCATTTCTACAATAGGCACATTCACACACTAGCTATTGTATATCGAAAATATCCAATATTAATTTGGGATTTTATCATTAGCACCATAATCAATCAGTCCCGTCATAGTTTGTCATCCATTTGGATATTTAGAAGGAGAGCGGAAAAGTTTTAGAGTTTTAGAGTGAATCGAAAACGTATGATTGTATCAGAGGACGCTAAACCCGACTAGTTATTTTAGGGAGCGGTCGTTAATATACGATGTAAGTAGTACAACTCACAATGTTAGAGAATGCCGAGTGTGCGCTAGATTGATTAACTGAATGGCTTGTTGGCTGGTTGGCTTGCTGGCTGGTTGGCTGGTTGGCTGGATGGCTGTATGGCTGGCTGATTTATAATCGATTAGTTTATATAATATTTGATTAGTTGCAGCAGACTGCCCAATGGCTGAAATATGTTTGTTGTTTTAATGAATGCGTTTTTTAGTACGGAATGTGTACGGCGAATTACAAGCGCATCTGATTTTGAGTAAATCGTCAAAAAATAATTATAAAAAAGCCACGCGATTATGTTTTGACTGTTAGATTTTAGCATTGAAGGATTTTTTACTAAGGCGGACGAGGGCGTGTGAGACAATGGGTAAAACAGCAAGCGAAAAGACTCAGAGGTTGAAAAGTCAGTTAAAAAGTCTGACGGTTGAAGAGTCGGTTTCAAAGTGGGTTGAAAAGTCTTGGATGGTTGAAAAGTCGGTTTCAAAGTCGGTTGAAAAGTCCGAGGCCGGTTGAAAAGTCTTGAAAGTGTTGAAAAGTCGGTAGAAAAGACGGTTGAAAAGTCTTTGATATTTTTAGAATAGTCTATGGCTCGCTTGCCGTAATGTATTCGCTGCGGTTGAAAAGTCGGTATAAAAGTCTGCGACAAAAAGTGAAATTATGTTTAGTGTTAGTGCCAGTATGGTTATTATTACAAAGATGCTGCTTTTATTAATCGAACGCAGATCGAGCTGTCTGAATAGTCAGTATTCAATGGTTGCAACATCAGTTCGTGTTGCCACTTCGCGCCTCCACAATAGCCTTTTCCAACAGTTGCTGCATGAGCTCGTGCTGACCAGTTTTGTCAAATCGTTCCAGATGCACCGGCTCGAATTCCAGCAGCAGGCTGGGGTCCTTCGGCACTGCGCCGAAGAATTTCCGCTCGAGCTCCATGGCGGCCATGTCGTACACGGATTCCACCAGGTAGCGCCAGGTCATTGGCCGGTCTTGCCAGTACTGCGGATGGTGCTCGTTGCGGCTGTAGTGCCGCTGCAGCCCCAGCTGCCAGGCCTCATCATCTATCTGGCCCAGCCGCCGATTAGGAAACCAACGCTGAGCGTAGGTGACAGTTTCAACAAATTCAAACTTGCTGTCATCGTGCCTATCGATCTGGTCTTCGGTTGGGTCGATGTCGGGCTGCAGCTCCTTAGACAGTCGGCCCTCCGCTAGCAGCATCGGCTTCACTTTGGTCACAATAATGCTGTTTAGTAGCTGATAGCAGAGCTTCACATAACATTTGTGCCGATTCACATAGTCGTAGTAAACTTTCACATTCAGGTCGATCCACAGCAACCTGGTGGCTTCGTGAACAGCTTCAATACTGATTGCTGATAAGCGCAGCATCTGAAGCTCCTTTTCGACCATTAGTTGCATTTCTGTCGGCCATTCAGATAATATAATGCGCATTATGCAACCAGTTGCTGATAGTTGACGAAGTTCTTCTAGCTCATGAGATTTACGATTTCTCTTTATTGTGTCTATGAATTTCTCTTTCAGTTCGTCTGCTGCACAGTTTTCATTCGATGACTGCATGCTGATTGTGCAGCTGCTTTGGCAACGTTTCTAACTAAACGTTGAATATACAGCATGGGAGATACTGCGAGTTTTCGTATGCCTAAAACTATTTAATAATATTTTTATTGCATACATGTGGGGGCGTTTGTAACATTTTTAGCATAGGTCCTACCATGGAACTGCCGTGGTCTCCCCACGGAATCTTCTGAACGTACGAGTACATAAAAACTGCTTGCTTCTAGAGTTTTATTCTAAAGTAGAATGCAAGACGGGGCTTTCAGGACAGTAAGAATCGCCCTTTTCTATATGTGCCTATAACTAAATTAAATATCCCCAGGCACTTCAGCAAAAATAGGGTACCTCCCCTTTTTGACCAAAAGTCACCAGATCCCATTCACTAGCCTAAATTTAATATGTCCCCATAGATTCGTACCTTTTTCCCAATGGGTCCTCTGGGACAGAGGAAAAAACTGGGACAGCCACAAAAACCTCGTAACATGCAAAAAAAATCATAATCCAATATCCATAATTTTGTTTATCCTGGCGAGTTCAATGCACCTCCCGCTTTCATCCGGAGACACTGAACCTAAGCCTCATTCTAGCAACCTAAAGACATTTAAGCATCAACACAGGGTACTCACCCCGAAAAAAAAAATATAAATTTTCAATAAAAATGCTTCCAACTGTCTCTCCAGGATCTTACTATGTTAAGCCTCATCCCAATTACAAATCTAAGTACCAATGCAAGAAGGAATGCAAAGAATATATGAAAAAATTCTGGCCTAACATTGAACCAACTATCTCGAATCTTAATCATGCGGTTAAGATTCACTGGCATTATTTGCATGGAGTAACTATTAAAGATTACGACAGCTACTATAACTTTGCAGAAATTATTAAGCAACTGTAATTTGCCTCGGAAAAGTAACGATTAAAAGTAGCGACCAAAACTCACTACAAATAAAAATTTAGTCGCTACTTTTGGTCAATACAATTGGTCGCCTCCTAGGGAAGAGAGTACAGCATAAGGAAAGGGCGAGTAATGTGAGCCGAGACAGCTGTCTCGGGCTTTAAGGAAAGAGCAGTAGCAAAGCTCTCCCCCTTTCCCTCTGACCACTCGCGTGCATAGTCTACGTAGTCCACACAGCTTTCACGCGCAGCGTACACCAAGCTCCTGATTTTTTCCGTCTCTTTCCCTGCCTCTTTTCCATGGGATTTCCCATGGAAAAGAGGAACTACCTCCCTGCCCTTGCCCCCCAGTTCCTACCCAAAGATTTTCCTGACTTGCTCATTTTCCTGACTTGCTCCCGCACAAATCATTTTCAACTGAAAGTCAATAGTAAGAATGTCGACCCGTTCAACTGAGGAAGAAATCAAGAAAATCAAGGCAAGCATCGCCAAGATTGCGAAAAAAGACGAGTCATCTCTAACTCTTGTTCTAAACTCGCTTGAACGCGATGACAGAGCAATGTTTTACAGACTGCTAGAAGCAGTAAACAATAAAGCAAGCGCCAAGACGAAGGATGAGGACGGGGAAGAACGAACAAAGCGTGACAACGCTGCAAGCGTCGTGATTGGAAAGCTGCGCGAATGGTTGGCGAACATTCGAAACGAGAGAATCGATTTGCAAACATGCTATCCAGAGATCGAGGGATTGCTCACGAGTAGTTTGAGCTCAACAACCGGAGTTAATTGATTTCTAAACCTGTGTAAGGTTGGTGACAAGCTAGAGGAGCTCAAATGCGCCATTGACTTCAGGAAGGCGGAGGTGATTCAACATCTGCTGGAATCAGACGCAACACGAGACGAGCTGGCGGTCAAACTGGAGTGCGACGTGAAATTTATCGATCGGATGAAGAGCTTCTATAAGCTATGTACAGAGTTTCCGGCCTTGCGCTATGCCCCGTACAGCTACAATACGTTGCTTCAGTATGGCAAGAACATCACGGCCGCTGCGAATGCCGACATTGACTTCAAGGCCAAGCTGCAAACCTGCTACACAGTGCGCTTCTTGCCATGTTCACGTCCCGAGCTAAAGGCTAATGTGTCGAGATCGCATTAATGATTTTAAAACTCAACAGTAACTCCGTTACACTTCTTTATGCATATTAAAAAAAAATTCCGTACTCGTTTTTTACACAGTGAATGCGTAATATGTGAAAGTTCCATATTTATGGAAAAATGTGAAAGTTCCATATTTATGGAAAAATGTGAAAGTTCCATATTTATAGAAAAATGTGAAAGTTCCATATTTATGGAAAAATGTGAAAGCCAGTATAAAACGAGTACGGAATTCCCCAGCTTGTTCAATTTTAGAGCGTACAGCGTACCGTGCATATACCCAGACCAATAAGCGCCTCAATAAATATACGGAGCTGTTCAGTTAAGGAAGAAACTCCTTCTCTAGCCCAAGCCCTTTCAGTAGTCTTCCTAGTTCTATATTTGGCGCGTGTAGTATAAACCCTACCCCCGCGAATCTCTCTTTTCCCATGCAACCGCCAACCCCCAGCCCTAGCTTTGCTTTACCAGATATGACAGTCTTTACTAATTTGCGCGCAATGCTTTCTCTAAACCCGCTTGACGGTCCCATGAGATCGAGTTTTCTTAACATTTCTTTATCCCATCGGTGTTTTTCATTTGGGAAGTCGCGATACTTAATATCATGTTCCATACATACCTCATCAAGCTCATCTACAGGCTCATGACCCGGATTAGGCACATTGTTAGAATCTAACTGAATTTCAAGAGGGTTCAAAGGTCCACAATACTTATATCCAGGGATTGTCCACCCTCTGTTTGGCTTCGGAAGCTTTTCAATTATTCCGTGAATGTCGGGCATTTTAATTTATTTTTTATTAAAAATTAAATTAAAAAATAATGACTGAGAACAAATTACAAGCAATCTATTACCGTGACAATGGTTATTTTGTTGGTAAAAATGCCGTCTCCAAATTAACAGAACTCAGTAAAGAACCAAAACAAATAGTAGAAAAATGGCTGTCTAAACAGGCTGTTTATCAAGTCTATTTCCCGCCTGTTAAATTTACAAGACCCCACTTCAACATCTATAAGCCTAACGAGGCGCACCAAGCTGATCTTCTGTTTCTCCCAAACGATTCTGGGTATAAGTACGCTCTCACTGTCATTGATGTAGCTTCGCGTTATAAAGAAGCAAGACCGCTGAAAACAAAGAAGTCAGAAGTTGTAGCAGACGCTCTGCAAGACATATACGAAAATTCACCCTTAACCTACCCAGACCTCCTCATGACCGATCCGGGTAAAGAATTCATGGGTCGAGTTAAAACTCTAATGCAAAAAAATAATACAAAAATTCGTTACGGTAGAACCGAGCTTCACAGAGATCAAGCCTTCGTAAAAAGATTTAATCTAACTTTAGCCAAGCGACTATTTACTAAGCAGACAGCAGAGGAGCTCAAACTGAAGAGCGGACAATACTACACGAAATGGACAGACAGACTCCCAGTAGTAATCAGTCAGCTTAACAATGAAGTTTCTCGCATGACAGGCCTAAAACCTTCAATTGCAATTAAACAAGACAAAGTTCAGCTTAAATCTCACAATCCACAACAAAAAAATTATCCAAAGCTCCCAGGGGTTTATTCTCCGGAAATTCTCACAAATTCTGAGTTTGTTCGATTCCTTTACCTGCCGGGAGAATTAGAAAAGGACACAAAGAGACGAGCAACTGACCCCTATTTCAGTTTAGATGTACATAAAATAGACAGGCACTTTACAACAGCAACTGGTTACTACTATTTTCTGTCTCAAGCCTTTAATCCTAAATCCCCTACAAGATCATTTGCCAGAGCAGAACTTCTCGTCATTCCAAGTGACACAGAAATAAATTGAAAAATAAATTAAAAAATAAAAATGTACAAAAAATGATCGAAACCAGAACAGTTAATAAAATTAGCAAAATCATCGACTCTAAACAACCAGGTTTTGTAACTATTAAGGGTATGAAAGTGAAAGTCGATCCGTTACAGCAGCAAATCCATTGTAAAGATTGTAATCACAGCATTACAGATGAAAAGACAGGTGGAATCCTGCCTCTCGCTGCACTGATTCCAATCATTGCGGGTGCAGTTGGTGCAGCAGGTGGAGTTGCTGGAGGTGTTGCAACGGCTGTGAAAGCGGGCAATGACAGGGCTCACCAGTTAGAGATGCAGAAAATCGCGAGAGAAAAGGGAGTCACAATTAAAGCAGGTGAAGGCGGCCTTTGGGAAAACGAAAACATTTCAAAATCCGACGTCATAAAAGCTATAATGACATTGCATAAAGCAGGATTTACAATGCTCCGGATGTGAAAAGATAAAAGCAGGGATCTGATCAGTAATACTAAAATTAATCAAAAGTTGTTAGTCCAGAGAAGTTCAAGCAAAAGCTAAGGGTGACCACCCAAAAATTTTTTTTTAAACTGATAGAAAAAACATGCCGAAAGCAAATCCAGCAAAAGATTCTGTAAACTCTTATTTTTCTAAAGATTTTTCGCGAAGCCAAAATCTTTCATTTCAGGACAAAAGCAAATATCTTCAAGAACTCTGTAAGCAAAAGTTCAATACAGACCCAGGATACCTAGGCAGCTATGAGAAACAATTAGAAGTAATAAAGCAACTACAGTCATCAGATCAGTACACCCCAGTAAAAAACCCAGCAGCTGAACACCAACAGAAGAGCCGCAACCTAGTTAACAAGTACCAAACTCTCACAGGGCAAAATGTACCTAAATACCCACAGAATAAACAGGAACAGGATGACCTGGAAAGAACAATCCACCAAATTGAGTCAGAGATGAACCAAGAAGACATTCAATTTGCAAAGAGAACTTTTACAGACCACTACATAGAGTACACCATTCCCGCCAAACACAACACAGCAACATCCACAACAACATCCAACACAACGACTCCTGACGTAAATGATTTTAGAGATGACATTCAATCAGTTATCAATCACACACTTAAAACTCGCAAAACCTTCAAGCTTCAGCTCTCGTTTTTATTGGAATTTTATATGCCTACGAAACCCACCGAACATCTTGAATATTACATGACCACTAAGGCTTCACCCTTTAGTCCAACCGATTCACCAGACCCTTTTCTACAAGAAGTTAGTAAAAAGATTGACGCCTTTACATCAAGAGGTTCTGGTTGGGTTGTTACTGGGATTCGAAAAGTTTCAGTTATGATTTTCAAATTCGATCCCCTTAAAGCTTCTTCTTACCTGGAACTACCAACAAAGCTCGCCAATAAAAAGGCATGTATCAACGTGAAGAACTATGACAACTGCTGCGCTTTGTGGGCGGTTTTGTCAGCATTATTGTACGACAAGGATAGAGCCCATCCTGAAAGAACTTCCCATTATAAGACGTACTTTGACGAGTATTTTACCAAGTGTATCAGCAAAGGAATATTATTTGAGAAAGGAGGTTTAGCAGTCTCTCAAATCCCCAAACTAGAGGAAGTGTTTAATAATAAAATCAGAATCACCGTATTCGAGTGGAATGAAAGCAAAGAGAAAGTTGAAATTGTTAGGAGTAGCAAGAATATTCTAGACGAAGACCCGACCCGACACCCAGCAGCCAGGCGCATAGAAGTCGATCTTCTCATAATTGGAAACTTACAGTCTGAGGCTCATTATGTTTGGATTAAAGATCTTTCTAGGCTTCTCCACAAGCAAATGACAAACCACAAAGAAGCCGTATCTATCTGCAGATTGTGTCTTAAGTATTATTGTGGTGGTAAAGAAAGTCGGGAGGCAAAACTCACAGAGCATGAACTCACCTGTGAGGACCATCCAACTAACTGCTCTCTTCCTTTCGGTAACCAGAAGTATTTACGGTTTAAAAATTATCACAAGATGGAGAAACTTCCCTTTATTGTATTTGCCGACTTTGAATGTTCAATTGTTAACGGCAAACACGTCCCAAATTCAGTAGCATACGTTTGCATTGGAAATTGGAAATACAATAATCTTGGACATCTTGGAAATTCTGATGTCATCGAGTATAACCACTTCTTCGGGAAAGACTGTGTTAAACAGTTTATATTTAGAATGCTAGAGTTACGTAGAACATTTAGCTCAATCCCACCTGTGCCAATCAATATGACCGAACAGGATGAGATCAATTTTCAATCAGCGACCCGTTGCTACATATGCAGAAAAGCATTTGAAGACAGTTTAAAGAATCCGAAAGTTAGAGACCATTCGCACTTCGACGGCGGCTTCAGAGGTGCCGCACACAAAACCTGCAACCTAAAGCTAAAAAATAACATCCACGATTTAAATATTTTTCTACATAACGCTCGTTCATACGACCTGCACCTAATCGTTGAAAGAATAGGTGAAATAGAGGGTATTCACCTCGACTGCATAGCTGAGAACAAGGAAAAGTTTAAATGCCTCAACATAACAGAGGTGGGGGCGTCCGGTTCACTAAGTGGTTGTTCTGGTTTGGTTAAAATCAAGGATTCTTACCAGTTCCTACAAGCCCGTCTACGCGCATTAAGTAAAAATCTAACAGATGAGCAATGCACTTATACAAAAATCCTGGCACAAATATTAGCAAACCAAGATCCCGAATCTTTCAAGCTACTCAGAAAGAAAGGTTTCTACCCTTATGAGTATGTGACCGGTTCGCACATCTCGCACATCTTTGAAGGCGAACTTCCACCAAAAGAAAAGTTCTTCTCGCAGCTAAAAAACTCAGGAATTTCTGACAAAGACTATGAGCATGCACAAGCAGTCTACAAACATTTCAACTGCCAAAACTTTTTTCAATACCACATGATTTATCTTTACACTGATGTTTTTCTTTTGGCCGATGTGTTTCAAACCTTCAGAAACACCTGGTACACGGCATATGGTCTTGATCCCGCACATTATGTAAGTTTGCCCGCCACCAGCTGGGAATCTCTACTTAAAATGAAATGGGATGAAAACCCAGACTGGTATGTTGAACTTCTAACCGACATTGACATGTACAATTTTATAGACACAGCGAAAAGAGGCGGCATATCAATCTGCGTGAACAGATATGGAAAGGCGAACAATCCATATCTCAAATCTTATGACCCAACGAAACCCACAAATTATATCGTTTATTTAGACGCCAACAATCTCTATGGCTGGGCAATGAGTCAAGACTTACCGGTGAGAGACTTCCAGTGGCTCCCCGTATCACAAATAAACCCAGCGTTTTCGATACCTGCGATTTACGAGGTTGACGTAGAAATTCCCTATGAACTCCATGATCATTTCTCTGACTTTGCGCCATTCCCGGAGAATATTAACTGCCCAAAGATTATCGAGCACCCAGATGGCTCATGGAACCTGTCTACAGAAAACGAACACACAGCTAAACTCACCCAAAACCTACACAACAAGACTCGCTACAAAATTCATTATAAGCTGCTACAGTACTTCATATCCTTAGGCTGTAGGGTCACAAATGTACATAGGGCCCTCAAATTCACAGAAGAAGCGTGGATGAAACCCTACATAGAAAAGAACACCCAGTTCAGAGCCAAAGCAACCAACAACTTTGACAAGGATCTGTTCAAGCTGGCAAACAACTCTGTATACGGCAAGACTCTTGAAAATGAGCGCAACCGCACGAATCTAAAACTCGTCACCGTTCATGAGCGTGACATCATTCAGAGAAATATTTCTAAACCGACTTTTAAGGAACTTCACGTCTTCAACGATTACTTAGGGGCTGTTCTATTCTATAAGACAAAAGCAACACTCTGCAAACCTATAACAACAAAGAACAACAACAAAGTACGCTGCCAAGATGTTGAAAGCAGCGTCACAGGGCGCGCCTCAGGGCCTGGCCGCGAACAAAGGCCGCGCCGCCGGCAGAATCGGGGGCGCCGGCGTCAGCCAGCAGGCAATCGACGAAACGCCGAGTTCGCGCTTGTCCTCGCCGGTAGGGCGCCTGCAGCGTAAGCAGCAGCACCTCCTGCACCGGCTCGGGGCAGTACGACTCGGCGCGGATGACGTGGCCTGCCAGCTGGAGTCGCCGTCGGCGCAAAAGTTGACTTGGACGGTCCAGGCCGGCGCGGCGATAGAGTGCCGCGTTGGAAACCCGCTCGTAGCTGATCTTGAAGGCGGCGCGCAGCAGGCCAGCGTGCGCCGCGTCGACTTGTTGCTCGAGCGAGTCTGTCAGCGTCCAGGTCTCGGCGTTGTACAGCAGGACGGTCTCGATCACCCCCCGAAACAGCGCCGCCCTCTGGCGATCTGGCAGGGCCTCGGACTGCAGGACTGACCTTATCGAACGGAAGGCAGCCCATGCAAGTCCTCGGCGACGCCGCAGGTCTTCGCGGACGTCAGGGACCAGACCGCCGAGGTAGACGAACTGCTGACAGCGCGGAAGTTCTTTCGCCTGGCCGTCAGCGCCTCGGCAGGATATTGCAGCCTCGATGTTGCTCGGCACGCAGAGCACGACGGTCTTCTGCGCGTTGACCACCAGGCCGACACTCGCTGCAACGGCAACCAGCCTGTCCAGCTGCCGTTGGGCGCCCTCGACGGTCGAGGACAGCAGGGCGAGATCGTCAGCGTAGCCAAGCACGCTGAGCCGCCTCTCCGGTTGACGTCGACCCACGCGTCGCCGCAGCAGAAAGCCGTCGTCGTTGGTAGGCAGAGCAGTCCGTAGCACCCAATCAAGCACCAGAATAAACAGGAACGGCGCCAGCGTATCTCCCTGGAGCACCCCGGAGGATGTCTCGAAGAAGTCCGACAGGCCGTCCGGTGTCGAAACTGCAGCAGTCGTCTCGCGGTACATCGCCATGACCGCGGCGATCAGCTGCTCTGGCACGTTGTACGCCCGAAGCACCTTGGGGAGCGCGGCCCTGACGACCGAGTCGAAGGCCTTCTTGAAATCAACAAAGATAACAATCAGGATCGACTGGCGTGTCCGCGCCTCCTCGATGACTCGCCGAAGAGCTAGGATCTGCGTCACTGTGCCGCGATGGGGCCGAAACCCGTTCTGCTCCGGTCGCAGATAGGGATCGAGCACGGGCTGCAACCGCGATAACAGTATCCGGTTAAACAGCTTCGCAGCGCAGGACTGAAGGCAGATGCCTCGATGCTCCTCAAGCTTGGTGGTGCCGGGCTTCTTCGGAATTGCGACGATGTGGGCTGTAGTCCATTCGTTGGGCGCACCCTCACCGGAAAGCACGCGGTTCATCAGGAAAGCACGCGGTTCATCAGGAAAGCACGCGGTTCATCAAGCACGCGGTTCATCAAGCACGCGGTTCATCAACCGCAAACCTATATTTACAGGTGTCACTGTGCTTGATGAATCGAAGCGTCTTATGTACAGTTTCTTCTATGACATGAAACGACAATATGGGGATCGGAGCTCGGTCACAGGCGACACTCGGTTAAAACTTCTTTACACTGACACCGACTCTCTAATTCTAGACATTCAGACTAAGGACATCTATCAGGACATGCTTGAACAAAACCACCTCCCCCAAAACCCTTACGATTTGTCAGAGTATCCAGAATCATTTAAAACTTTGAAAGGGGATCAAGTGTTCGACCCATCCAATAAAAAAGTAATTGGTAAAATGAAAGATGTAGAGGCAGGTGATGTTATCTCCGAGTTCATTGGTTTGAGATCAAAATCGTATTTTGTTAAATGCAGTGAAAGCGATGAAAGCAATGAATCAGGAAAAGTAATTAAGAAGTCCAAGGGGATTCCAAAGCATGTAGTTAAGAACTCTCTGCATGAAGAGGCCTACAGAGATGCCCTGTTACATAATAAGAAAACTACACATGAATTTGTAAAGCTTCAGTCGAAGAACCATAATATTTTTACCATAAACCAGAAAAAGATTGGCCTGTCAGGGGCAGATAATAAGAGGGTTGTCTTTCAAGACAATCTTACGAGTCTTCCATTTGGGCACTGGAGGTTGAAGTATAAGGTTTAAAAACGTAGACTAAATTAAAAAAAATAATGACAAAAAAATAATGACGACAAATATTTTTCTGGAACAGTTGGCAAAAGAACTAGAAATCCCAAACTTTAGAGGCGTCTTTATGAAGGATACATTACCTGAATCCCACGCACTGAAAGAATGTGGCATCGAAGAATGTGGCATCATGAACTTTGACACTGCCGAGAAACCAGGGTCTCACTGGGTTTGCTGGGTGATTGATCCAAACGGAAAGCATAGGTACTACTACTTTGATAGCTATGGGACGGCTGTTCCTGATGAGCTAAGGGAATATATGGGAGCTCCAAAAATCTACCGCTCAGACTTTATTCTGCAGGGGCTTAGCAGTGATATTTGCGGAGAGCTGTGTATGACTGTTTTATATGCAATGACTAAGACTCGAAAAAGCTATAGGGAAATCATTTTAAGTTTAAATGTTTAGTTTTTTTTTGAAGCGTGTTTGATTGCATAGTTTTTGAAGACAGTTTCGATATCATTTCTCAATTGGCTCATGTCATCAATGCTATTCAGATGTACATGTTGCTCATTGAGCTGCTCATAAAGTTTTTGAATGCTTTGAAACTCGTCTTCTGAAATGAACTTGTCTTCTATTGCTTTTGAAATGTACCCGGTGATAGAAGACTGGATGCTTTTCTGTTTTGCTTGCATTTCCTGCAGATGCTTTAGCTTCTGGCGTCTGCTTCGAGTTAGAGCTCCTGTAACCGTTGAAATGAGACCACACGAGGCCCCAATAACTCCAAGTGGAATGGCGATTGGTGCGGTGATAATAGGAAGTGTAGAAACAGCAGCTGCAGAGCCGCTTAGAATTGACACTGACCCGAGAACCATATTAATATACTCGAAAGCTTGACACTGTCTGTTAAAGCGTTTTAGTTTGTTAGAGTTTTTCATAAGGGCGGTTTCAATGTCATTTCGCATTTTCTGAATCTCTACAAGTCGGAACTGTTGAGAGTTGCAGGTAAAAGTATTGATTGTAGGATAGAGATTTGGTATGATGGGTTGGTTCAATTGCTGATTTGATTGGTATTGTTGACTTTTCGAATACTGGGGTGCACTTGGTGTTACAGGTGCCATATTTGGTGCCATAGGCGGGTCATACAGAGAATCATTTTCGGCCATTTTTTATAGCTAAAAAAAATATTTTTTCTATTTTACGATGCCCTTTGCACTTCTGTTGCTTTTCGTACAATCTCCTCTGAAGTGATAGCTCGCCGCCTAGCCAATAGGGCGTCTTCAATGTCAATGTCAGGGAGATTGTGCTGTCGCTCTAGGCGACTAATTCGTCTCAAAGTTTTCCCCCACTTGTTATAAATTCTATCCAGATAGCTTGTGTGCGTGGCAACATCTCTTTCTATCTTTTTTATTTTTGCTACATTTTGATTAATGGTTGTTCTCCAAGCGGTAAATAAGGCATCAGTCTCAGCTTTTGAATAGGAATCAAGGATGTCTCGCTTTTTATTAATCGCTGTTCTTATAGTAATGTCTTTTGCATTGATTTCCGATCTGAGAGTTTGAGCTAGAGTCTCAACGATGGCGGTCAGCTTTGCTATTTTTGCCCGCAAGTCTTCAATGTTTATTTGATGATGGTGTGCTGACCTTTCCAATGGTTTTAAGCGGTCTCTAATCGGTCCGATCTCTGGGATCTTTTCTTCAACGTTAATGTAGCGCCTGTCAAGGAAAGCAAGCGAGTGTGCAGTGGAGCCACTAGTAGATTCACCAGCAAAGTTTATGGACATTTTTGTTTGTTTTTTATTTTATTTTAATTTTTAGATTTCAAAAAATTAGGCTACTGTTCTTTTCTCTTTGTTAATCATCACGAACTGATAAGGCTTATTCCACTTTTCAAAGCATAGGTTAACGAATTCTTCCTGCGATACCTTTCGATCAAATGGAGGCTTAGTAAAATGGGCAGGAGCAATCACCTCGTTACTTAACCTCTTCAGTCGGTCTTGCGGTATGGTTGGGAACAAGAGGATCAGATTGCAGTTCCCACGAATAGTTTTGTTTGGCAACTCAAACCAGTTTTGGGTAATATAGATTACATTACAGTTGTTGTGTCGACCCCTGGTGAAATAGTTTTCAATTTGCTTCTGGGGCCCTGTCATGCAGTCATCAAAGACAATCAAGTGCTTCCTTCCCTTTTCCAGTTCATCAGGCTGAGGGAGAAGTTTAGTTTTAGGATCAATTTGCGGGTCCCCATATGTGAACAGTAGAAGGCAAGAGGGGGCTTCTGGGACAAAAAATTCGACATTTTACATATATGCCTACCAATAACTAACATATCCTCGACTACTTGAAAAAAGAGGGGGGTCTCCTCTTAAAATGCTTTTCCCCCCAGGACATAAAATTTAGCCTAAATTTATTATTCCAGGCAATTAGCAAATGGGGTTTCTGGGACAGAAAAAAAATTGCTATTTTTCATATCCTCGAGATGTTTTTGACATTTTTATTAATGGGGCTTCTAGGACACTGGGATTAAAACCCTGGTTATCCACCCTAGTTATGCGCTGATCGGGGTACTCACCCAAAAATTTTTTTTTTAATTTTCAATAAAAAAATGTTTCCGACCGTTTCTCCAGGATCTTACTACGAAAAATCTCACCCTCAGTTCAAGTCTCGGTATCGTTGCAAATGGGAATGTGAATTTTATATGAAAAAATATTGGCCTAATGTCCCACTAACTATTCCGAATCTTAATCAGGCAGTTAAGACTCACTGGCATTACTTGCATGGAGTAACTATTAAAGATTACGACAGCTACTATAACTTTGCAGAAATTATTAATCAGTTGTAATTTGTTTTTTTATTTTTTTCTCACATTCTTTCAATAATAATTCACAGTTTTTATCTCGTATATTTATTGTTTAGCTTTAAAACAAAAAGAGATTACTGAAAGTAGTCAACTTCCAAATTTTTCAAAAAAAAAAATGGCCTTTTCTGGAAATTCCAGATTTTTTTCCAGATATTTTTTTAGTAAATTATTTGTTAATGGAGGGCTTCACCAGCGCCTCAGAAGTCACGGAGGAACTCTCCATAGCCTCAGTAGTCTGGGAAAGCAATTCGTCATCGTCCTCTCCCTCGAAATTGATCGTGATGTCCACTTCGAGCAGGGAGGAGAAGTTGACATCGTTTGCAGCTTCCTTTTCGATAGCCGTCTTATAAGTCAGCAGGGTTTCGAAAGAATATCCAGAAGCCACCAGGCTTGGAAACTTGCTGATGAGCCCATGAAAGGTGAATATTCTCTGGGCGAACTTGAAGTTGATCCCTAGTTTTTGGGCTACACCTTGGATGTTCAGAAGGGAGTTCTCCTTGAGTTTAGCAACTGCCTCAGCTTGTTTTTTTCTCGCAAGGCAAGGCTTTGTCTGATTTGGCAACGCCGCCTATCTTCTAGTTCAGAAGAAAGATGCGGATCGGTTTAAATAGTAAGAACTATTTTTTTATGGCTTGCCTTGCGAGTAGCGACCACAGATACTATGATGTACAATGCTATTGTACAGTAAATTATAGTATCTGTGGTAGCGACACGCCCAAAGCTTGAGACTGGCGCGGGTGAGCAGCTCATCTCACTGTACAAATTTATCCATCCTCATTTCTTTCAGTACTCTCCCCAACTCCCTGTCCGGCGCGTGCAGTATAAACCCTACCCCATTTTCACCAATCCCCAGCCCTAGCTTTGCTTTGCCATATATAACTCCTTTAACTAATTTCCTCGCCATACTCTCTCTCCAACCGCTCGATGCCCCCATATTGTCTAGCCTTTTAAGCATTTCCTTGTCCCACCGATGTTTTTCATTTGGGAAGTCGCGATACTTAATATCATGTTCCATACATACCTCATCAAGCTCATTTACAGGCTCATGGCCCGGATTAGGCACATTGTTGAAATCTAACTGAATTTCAAGAGGGTTCAAAGGTCCACAATACTTATATCCAGGGATTGTCCACCCTTTGCTTGGCTTCGGAAGCTTTTCAATTATTCCGTGAATGTCGGGCATTTTTTTATTTATTTTTTATTTAAAATAAAATTAAAAAATAATGACTGAGAACAAATTACAAGCAATTTATTACCGGGACGGCGGTTATTTTATCGGAAATAATGCCGTCTCCAAATTAACAGAACTCAGTAAAGAACCAAAACAAATAGTAGAAAAATGGCTGTCTAAACAGGCTGTCTATCAAGTCTATTTCCCACCTGTTAAATTTACAAGACCCCACTTCAACATCTATAAGCCTAACGAGGCGCACCAAGCTGATCTTCTGTTTCTCCCAAACGATTCTGGGTATAAGTACGCTCTCACTGTCATTGATGTAGCTTCGCGTTATAAAGAAGCAAGGCCACTGAAGACAAAACAGTCTCAAGCTGTAGCGGACGCTCTGCAAGACATATACGAAAATTCACCCTTAACCTTCCCACAAACATTGATGACAGACCCGGGTAAAGAATTCATGGGTCGAGTTAAAACTCTAATGCAAAAAAATAATACAAAAATTCGTTACGGTAGAGCCGAGCTTCACAGGGATCAAGCCTTCGTAGAAAGATTTAATCTAACTTTAGCCAAGCGACTATTTACTAAGCAGACAGCAGAGGAGCTCAAACTGAAGAGCGGACAATACTACACCAAATGGAAAGACCAACTCCCAGTAGTAATCAGTCAGCTTAACAATGAAGTTTCTCGCATGACAGGCCTAAAACCTTCAATTGCAATTAAACAAGACAAAGTTCAGCTTAAATCTCCCAATCCACAACAAAAAAAATATCCAAAGCTCCCAGGAGTTTATTCTCCGGAAATTCTCACAAATTCTGAGTTTGTTCGATTCCTTTACCTGCCGGGAGAATTAGAAAAGGACACCAAGAGACGAGCAACTGACCCCTATTTCAGTTTAGATGTACATAAAATAGACAGGCACTTTACAACAGCAACTGGTGACTACTATTTTCTGTCTCAAGCCTTTAATCCTAAATCCCCTACAAGATCATTTGCCAGAGCAGAACTTCTCGTCATTCCAAGTGACACAGAAATAAATTGAAAAATAAAAATGTACAAAAAAATGATCGAAACCAGAACAGTTAATAAAATTAGCAAAATCATCGACTCTAAACAACCAGGTTTTGTAACTATTAAGGGCATGAAAGTGAAAGTCGATCCGTTACAGCAGCAAATCCATTGTAAAGATTGCAATAACCACACCCACAACCCCCGCAGCATTACAGATGAAAAGACAGGTGGAATTCTGCCCCTCGCTGCACTGATTCCAATCATTGCGGGTGCAGTTGGTGCTGCCGGTGGCGTTGCCGGGGGGGTTGCGACGGCTGTGAAAGCGGGCAATGACAGAGCTCACCAGTTAGAGATGCAGAAAATTGCCCAAGAAAAGGGAGTCACAATTAAGGCGGGTGAAGGATGCCCTTTGGAACCTAATCCCTCGGTAACCGAAAGCATTTCAAAATCCGACATTATTAAAGCCATTATGACATTGCACAAAGCGGGATTTACAATACTCCGGATGTGAAAAACCAACAATCAGGATCTGATTAATAATACTCAAATTAATCAAAATTTATTAATCCAGAGAAGTTCAAGCAACACGAAGGGTGATCACCCTAAAACATATTTTTTATTTTTTATAAAAAAAACATGCCAAAAGCAAATTTTGCAAAAAATTCTGTGGACAAATATTTTTCCGAAAATTTTCCGCAGCTTCAAAATCTTTCATTTCAAGCTAAAAGCAAACGGCTTCAAGAACTCACTAGGGAAAAATTCAATTTGGATCCTGGCTATCTTGGCAGCTATGAGAAACAATTGGAAGTAATAAAACAGCTGGAGTCATCAGATCAGTATATCCCAGTAAAAAACCCAGCAGCTGAGCACCAACAGAAAAGCCGCACCCTAGTTAAAAAGTACCAAACTCTCACAGGACTAAATGTGTCTAAATACCCACAGAATAAGCAGGAACAGGATGAACTTGAAAGAATTGTTAACCAAATTGAATCGGAGATGAACCAAGAAGATATTCCATTTGCAAAGAGAACTTTTACTGATCACTATATAGAATATGCTATTCCTGTAAAACCCAACACCAACAACATAAATGGCTTTAGAGATGACATTCAATCAGTTATCGATCACGTGCTTAAAACACGTAAAACATTCAAGCTTCAACTATCGTTTTTAATACAGTTTTATATGCCTACAAGGCCCACCGAATATCTTGATTATTACATGACAACTAAGGCTTCACCCTTTAGTCCAACCGATTCACCAGACCCTTTTCTACAAGAAATTACTAAAAAGATTGACGCCTTTACATCAAGAGGTTCTGGCTGGGTTGTTACTGGGATTCAAAAAGTCTCAGTCATGATTTATAAATTTGATCCTCTTAAAGCTTCCTCTTACCTGGAGTTACCAACAAAGCTCGCCAGTAAAAAGGCTTGTGTCAACGTAAAGAACTATGATAACTGCTGTGCTTTGTGGGCGGTTTTATCAGCATTATTTTACGATAAAGATCGGTCACATCCTGAAAGAACTTCACATTATAAAACATATTTTGACCGATATTTTATCAAGTGTCTCAGTAAAGGAATATTGTTTGAGAAAGGTGGTTTATCAGTCTCTCAAATCCCAAAACTAGAAGAAGTGTTTGATAACAAAATCAGAATCACCGTCTTCGAGTGGAATGAAAGCAAAGAGAAAGTTGAAATTGTTAGGAGTAGCAAGAAAAATCCAGCCGCCAGCACCAATATCGATCTTCTAATAATTGGGAACTTACAATTTTTAGCCCATTATGTTTGGATAAAAGATCTTTCCAGGCTACTCCACAAGCAAATGACAAGCCACAACGAAGCCGTTTCCATCTGCAGACTGTGTCTTAAGTATTATCGCGGAAATAAAGAAAATCGAGAAGCTAAGCTCGCCGAGCATGAGCTTACCTGTGAGGACCATCCAACTAACTGCTCTCTACCGATGGGCAACCAGAAGTATTTACGGTTTAAAAATTACCACAAGATGGAAAAACTTCCCTTTATTGTATTTGCCGACTTTGAATGCTCATTCATTAATAACAAACACATCCCAAATTCAGCAGCGTACGTTTGCATTGGAAATATTGATTATCTTGGAAATACCGGTATTATAGAGTATAACCATTTCTTCGGTGAAGACTGCATTAAAAAATTTATATTCAGAATGTTAGAGCTGCGTAAAACATTAAGCTCAGTCACTCCTGCGCCAATAAATATGTCAACTCAAGATGAACTCAATTACCAATCGGCAACCCGGTGTTACATATGCAAAAAGCCATTTGATGACAACCTAAAGAATCCAAAAGTTAGAGACCACTCGCACTTTGACGGCCATTTCCGCGGTGCCGCACACAACACCTGCAACCTAAAGTTAAAAAATAATGTCCACGACTTAAATGTTTTTATACATAATGCGCGCAATTACGACCTGCACCTAATTGTTGAAAGAATAGGTGAAATAGAGGGCATTAACCTTGACTGCATAGCAGAGAACAAGGAAAAGTTTAAATGCCTCAATATTAAAGAAAATGGAACGTCCACAAGTGGCGCTGTAAAAATCAAGGATACTTATCAATTTCTTCAATTATCCCTAGAAGATCTCGCAAAAAATTTAACAGATGACCAATGCGTCTATACAAAAAAACTGGCGAAAATCTTAGGTAAAGAAGATTCAGATCCCGAGTCTTTCAAACTACTCAGAAAGAAAGGTTACTACCCTTATGAATATGTGACGGGGTCGCCCACCGCTGAAAATCCTGTTTTTAAAGGCGAACTTCCACCAAAAGAGAAGTTCTACTCACATTTAAAAATGACTGAACTCACCGACGAAAAATATGAGCACGCGCAAGCAGTCTACAAACACTTTAACTGCAAAAACTTCTTTGATTACCACTTAATATATCTTTACACTGATGTTTTTCTTTTGGCTGATGTATTTCAAACCTTCAGAAACACCTGGTACACAGCATATGGTCTTGATCCTGCGCATTTTGTAAGTTTGCCCGCCACCAGCTGGGAATCGCTACTTAAAATGAAATGGGATGAAAACCCAGACTGGTATATCGAATTACTAACCGACATTGACATGTACAATTTTATAGACACAGCGAAAAGAGGCGGCATATCAATCTGCGTGAACAGACATGCAAAAGCCAACAATCCGTATCTAGAATCTTATGACAAAAATCAGCCGTCAAATTATATCGTTTATTTAGACGCCAACAATCTCTATGGATGGGCAATGAGTCAAGACTTACCCATAAGAGATTTCAAGTGGACTCAACAATTCGAACCCGACTTTTCTACTCCCGCCTTCTATGAAGTTGACGTTACAATTCCCGATGAACTCCATGATCATTTTTCTGACTTTGCGCCATTCCCTGAGAATATTAACTGTCCGAAAATTATCGAACACATGGATGGCACTTGAAGCCTGTCTACAGAAAATGAACACACCACTAAACTCACCCAAAACCTACACAACAAGACTCGCTACAAAATTCATTATAAGCTGCTACAATATTTCATTATCCTTAGGCTGTAAAGTCACACACATACATAGGGCACTCAAATTCACTGAAGAGGCCTGGATGAAATCCTACATAGAAAAGAACACCCAGTTCAGAGCCAAAGCAACCAACAACTTTGACAAGGATCTGTTCAAGCTGGCAAACAACTCTGTATATGGCAAGACTCTTGAAAATGAGCGCAACCGCACGAATCTAAAACTCGTCACCGTTCATGAGCGTGACATCATTCAGAGAAATATTTCTAAACCGACATTTAAACAACTTCACATCTTTAACGATAACCTAGGGGCCATACTCTTTTATAAAACGAAAGCAACACTCTGCAAACCTATCTTTACAGGTGTCACTGTACTTGATGAATCGAAGCGTCTTATGTACAGTTTCTTCTATGACATGAAACGACAATATGGGGATCGGAGCTCAGGCGACACTCGCGTAAAACTTCTTTACACTGACACTGACTCCCTAATTCTAAACATTCAGACTGAGGACATCTATCAGGACATGCTTGAACAAAACCGGGGCCCCCAAAACCCTTATGATTTGTCAGAGTATCCAGAATCATTTAAAACTTTGAAAGGTGATCAAGTGATTGACCCATCCAATAAAAAGGTAATTGGTAAAATGAAAGATGAAAAGGCAGGTGACATCATCTCTGAGTTCATTGGTTTGAGATCAAAATCCTATTTTGTAAAGTGTGGTGAAAGCGGTGTAATTAAGAAGTCCAAGGGAATTCCGAAACATGTAGTTAAGAACTCTCTACATGAAGAAGCCTACAGAGATGCCCTGTTACATAATAAGAAAACTACACATGAGTTTGTGAAGTTTCAGTCTAAGAACCATGATGTTTTTACAATAACCCAGAAAAAAATAGGCCTGTCAGGCGCAGATAATAAGAGATTTTACCTCGACAATATTACGAGTCTTCCATTTGGGCACTGGAGGCTAAAAAGCGTAGGTTGAAGTATAAGGTTTAAAAACGTAGGCTGAATTTAAAAAAAAAATGACAAAAAATAATGACGACAAATATTTTTCTGGAACAGTTGGCCAAAGAACTAAAAATCCCAAACTTTAGAGGCGTCTTTATGAAGGATACATTACCTGAATCCCACACATTGAAAGAATGTGGCATCATGAACTTTGACACTGCCGAGAAACCAGGGTCTCACTGGGTTTGCTGGGTGATTGATCCAAACAGAAAGCATAAGTACTACTACTTTGATAGCTATGGGACGGCTGTTCCTGATGAGCTAAGGGAATATATACAAGCTCGGTCGCGAGCGACACTCGGGAAAATAAAAATCTATCGCTCCGACTTTATTCTGCAGGGGCTTAGCAGTGATATTTGCGGTGAGCTGTGTATGACAGTTTTATATGCAATGACCAAGACTCGAAAAAGCTATAGGGAAATCATTTTAAGTTTAAATGTTTAGTTTTTGCATAGTTTTTGAAGACAGTTTCAATATCATTTCTTAATTGGCTCATGTCATCAATGCTATTCAAATTTTGTTGCTCATTAAGCTGCTCATAAAGTTTTTGAATGCTTTGAAACTCGTCCTCTGAAATGAACTTGTCTTCTATTGCTTTTGAAATGTACCCGGTGACTGCCGACTGGATGCTTTTCTGTTTTGCTTGCATTTCCTGCAGATGCTTTAGCTTCTGGCGTCTGCTTCGAGTTAGAGCTCCTGTAACCGCTGAAATGAGACCACACGAGGCCCCAATAATTCCAAGTGGAACAGCGACTGGTGCGGTGATAATGGGAAGTGTAGAAACAGCAGCTGCAGATCCGCTTATAATTGACACTGACCCGAGAACCATATTAATATACTCGAAAGCTTGACACTGGCTGTTGAAGCGTTTCAGTTTGTTAGAGTTTTTCATAAGGGCGGTTTCAATGTCATTTCGCATTTTCTGAATCTCTACAAGTCGGAACTGTTGAGAGTTGCAGGTAAAAGTTTTGATTGTTGGATAGAGATTTGGCGCACTAGGTGCCATAGGTGGGTCATACAGAGAATCATTTTCGGCCATTTTTTATAGGTAAAAATTTTTTTTCTATTTTACGATCGGGCGTCTTCAATGTCAATGTCAGGGAGATTGTGCTGTCGTTCCAGGCGACTAATTCGTCTCAAAGTTTTCCCCCACTTGTTATAAATTCTATCCAGATAGAGCGTATGCGTGGCAACATCTCTTTCTATCTTTTTTATTTTTGCAACATTTTGATTAATGGTTGTTCTCCAAGCGGTAAATAAGGCATCAGTCTCTGCTTGTGAATTTGATTTTGCATTGATTTCCGATCTGAGAGTTTGAGCTAGAGTCTCAACGATGGCGGTCAGCTTTGCTATTTTTGCCCGCAAGTCTTCAATGTTTATTTGATGATGGTGTGCTGACCGTTCCAATGGTTTTAAGCGGCCTTTGATTGGTCCGATCTCCGGGATTTTTTCGTCAACGTTAATGTAGCGCCTGTCAAGGAAAGCAAGCGAGTGTGCAGTGGAGCCACTAGTAGATTCACCAGCAAAGTTTATGGACATTTTTGTTTGTTTTTTTTTTGTTTTATTTTTGAAAAAGAATTACGCTACTGTTCTTTTCTCTTTGTTAATCATCACGAACTGATAAGGTTTATTCCACTTCTCAAAGCATAGGTTAACAAATTCTTCCTGCGATACCTTTCGATCAAATGGAGGCTTAGTAAAATGGGCTGGAGCAATCACCTCGTTACTTAACCTCTTCAGTCGGTCTTGCGGTATGGTTGGGAACAAGAGGATCAGATTGCAGTTCCCACGAATAGTTTTATTTGGCAACTCAAACCAGTTTTGGGTAATATAGATTACATTACAGTTGTTGTGTCGACCCCTGGTGAAATAGTTTTCAATTTGCTTCTGGGGCCCTGTCATGCAGTCATCAAAGACAATCAAGTGTTTCCTTCCCTTTTCCAGTTCATCAGGCTGAGGGAGAAGTTTAGTTTTAGGATCAATTTGCGGGTCCCCATAAGTGAACACTTTAATGTCGTGCCACTTTTCATTATCTGGGATATGGCTAGCATATTCACTGGCGACAATTTCTGGATCACTTGGCAGCTTGGATTGGTTATTAAAACACTGAATGATATGCTCCTTTTTAAGTTTGTTCTGTAGACCTGCAATCAACATTTTATACTCATCTTGATACAGAGTGGGTGAGTAGATGTGCAGTGTGTCATAGTCAAGAAATCCTGGTCTCAGAAGCATGTTAAAGATTCTGAATGTCTTCCCTGAGCCTGATTCTCCAACAACAATACATCTGAAATGACCAGGAATTGCCTCGTTATGAGTAAATTTGATTTGGTTCCGAGTCCAATGAGGGTTGAAATCATTTGAAAAATCCATTTTAAAAATAAAAATTAAAATAAAAAAAAAACAACATGAATTTCGCTGGCGTCGTAAATCAACCTTCCAATACTTACAAGCTGTCGTTCCTAGATTCTAGGTACATCAACACAGACGAAATCACAAGACAAGACATTTCGCAAAACGCAAAACTCAGTGACCTATCAAAACGTATACAAGCCCTAGAATCGGAGAATTCTGCATTGAAATCAAGGGTCACTACGCTAGAATCGGAGATAAATCTCCTGGAAATAAGGACAAATACCCTGGAACCGCAGACAAATGCCCTAGAATCAAAGGCGATTGTCTTGGAACGCCGCCTGGCAAATCGCCTTGAGTTCACGGCCGCGGACCGTAAAGGCATCGCCGACGCGGCAGTAGAAAGCAACTGTGTAAAAATACATTCGGCCTTTATATTTTCTGCACTTATGGACGCAATATCGGCACTACAGATAAAGACATATGGTCATGAAAAACAATCCTGGTCAACTTTATTACACGAAATAAAAAATTTGAAAAGAGGCAACCGCGGCAGGCCGTCTTGTGATTCGAACGCAAACCTTCCCAAATTTACTTTAACAACGTTAGTGTCTCTGGCACTGGGTCCATAACCGGTGCGTGTGTGTGTGTGGTTTTTTTACTTATATATGTCTTTTTGCAAGACGTCTTGTACCCCCACATGTCTTTTACCCCAAGAAAGCACCCGTGAAACTCCTACCTTAGTCATATTTAAAACCGCTGCCCTTTTTAAGATCGGCTCTCATCTTAGCATAAACGGATGGATCAATGCTATCAGCGCTTGGTGCCAATGAATTTGGTGCGAGTGGTTGACCGTCATTTATAGTGTCCTTGATCTTCTTCGCAGCTGTGACTACACTTCCCACCGCCTGGGCCCCGACCTCGGCAGCATTTTTAATATTTTCCTTGTTCTCACTGATGACTTTGAAAATCTTTGCCCCCTGGGCGATCAAATCAGCAATACCGTTACCCGATCGCTCTTTTCTTGGATAATGACCTGCTGGAAAAAGTCCAGATCCTCTTTTAATGAGCTTTAATTCATTCTCATCGTAGTATTTAGGGACGTCTTTTTCGAAGATTAGTGGCATTTTTTATGTGAAAAAAAAAATTATTTTTTATTGAACCTTGAAAGTAAAAGTTCTCTTGCTCTTTTATCGATGTACTTCTTTTCTAGCATTTTATCAAGAATATGAACAAACTCTTTTCTATTCTCATCCTTTAAACCTGTCTTTGCTGCTCCTAGGAGAACAACTAGTCGCTTATAGACTTCAGGCATCCCTGTGCCGGTACTTGCAGCTGATGTGTCTGGTGATGTCTCTGGTGATGTCTCTGGTGATGTTTCTGGTGATCTAATGTCTTGCCTTGGTGTGAAAACTCTGTTTGAAATTCGCTGCATTCTATCTGGCGAGAATTGTTCTAGATGCCTCCATACTTGTGGATTTCCCGTTTTGTAATTAGCTACTTGAGTTGGATCTGCTGTCTCAAGTTGAGAGAGTACATCTTCTTCTGTTAATTTTTTAGGGCTTTGTTGTTGCTGAGGCATCTCTTGCTGTTGAGGGGTCTCTTGTTGCTGAGAGAGTTGTTTTTGCTGTTCGAGGTAATTTATGACTTCTAGCTGATCTGGCAGGTCGAACCATTGTTTAAAGTGCTTATACTTTCTAAAGCTGTTCAGGTCGACCCCATTGTCATGTAAAAATTTGAGTATGTCAGGGACTTTAAGGATGTCTATGTCTCTTTGTAAAGCAAAAGTCACCAGATCTTTATAATTTTGTAGCTGTTTCGCAGAAATATTTTCTTGATTTTTAGTCATGAAGTTGAGCAATACTTGGGTGAAAGCAACTTTCTTTGAGGTGTTTTCTCCTTCCCCGGCCGCGCCTTCTTTGATGACTCCAATACTTTCTTTCGTTATCTCAAGATGATAATCCACAGGATCAGTAGAAGTATTTTTACGCCAGACACTAACACCAAAGACGAGTTTGCCTTCATATTCTACTGGCCCAAAGAAGTTATCTGTTACTTTCAATTTTTGCTGAGATGCTTGAGGAGACGTTTCGCCAGGTGGAATTTTATTCAGCGTATTCTGAAACTGGCTCTCTTGAATCTCATCAACAGCTTCCTTAACTGTTTCAATGGATTTCTTTGCTTCGGTGTATCCCGGTTTGTGAAACTCAGTGGCGGCTTGGATAAACTCATTGTAGGACTGCTGCTCTTTGTTAATTAACCCAGTGACTCGTTTTTCAGCTTCTGCGAGCTTCTCTAAGTCAGAGATGTAATGAGAATTTTTTCGTTTCATTTTTTAATTTTAATTTTTTAAACTAAAAAAATGAACGATCCTCTGACGCCAGTTTTCTATAAAATCAACAAGCCTATCTTGAGTGATGACAGCACAATCAAAGCGACTCAAGTAAGAGTCCCCAGTCATGAAAATCAGAATGAAACTAATTTGGGCCCCGGTCAAACGCTAACATTTACTTACACTGGGTGTTCATCTCTGGTCAGCGTTCACAGTCTAAGGAGCGGGTTTTACATGACATTCCAATACAAGACTAAAGGTGGTACAAATGCTGCTGGTGCTAATACTGACAAGCATGACGCTAATGTCACGCTAATCAGCAACTTCTGGGCCTACATGTTTAAGGAGTTTAGCGTGTCGAACGGGAGTACAGAGCTGGAGAGAATTGCCAACTTTGGTGTAGTGTATGACACTCATTGTCTCATTGAAAACCCAGATTTTATTCAACTTGGTAGCGGCGCTGGCTTCATCCCTAATGAGGAGAAAGGAGACGTAAATGATTCAGGTTATGCAAAAAGAAAAGGGAGATATAACTATGCATTGACGGGTGATGATGATGGCGCAAAGAATACTCAGTATAGAAATTTAGATATATTTGTACCTTTCGAGATTCATGAGCGGGTTCTGCAATACTTTTAATCGCCTGACCAGCAACTTTAGCTACACATTTAGGCTTACCAGGGACGATCGCAACAGGAGTGTTTGGACAGGAGCTGAGCATACTAGAATGGAAGTTAAGCTAGCGGGAGTTGAGCTGTACTTGGAACTCATTGAACCAAAGACAGCACTGAAAGCTGAATATTTGAAGGCTATTGAAAAAGACATTGATGTTGCTTACACAGCTTACATGTGCAGGGATGAACGCAATGAAAGAAGGCAACAGATTTGTATTAAGGAGGGTTCTTGCAGCAACCCAAGGTACATTATTGTCAGTTTGAGAGATCCATTAACTATAAGTCGTTATGAACATGGAAATGTGCGAACAATTCAGCATGAAATCAGTGATAATCTTTACCCGCCAATGCCACAGAATGGAGATTTTGCAACAAACAAAATTAGTAAATTTTACTGCGAGCTGGTTGACTTAGCCGTAAAGGAGAACAACGGAATCGCCATTACGGCATGGCAGTACAAGACTCTTTTCCCCATTTTCGGTGCAGACGTGTCGGCCAGGCAAATGCCTACTGACAACAGTCCGGTGAATATTGTGACCAATATCGACAGAAGTGAGGCTACACCCGTTGCTACACCCGTTGACCTTTTTATCATCTATGCATTTGAGAGGAAAATTAAGCTGAACATGATTAATAATTCTTCGAGTAAGGTTTAAAATAATTTTTTTTGTAAAAAAAAAATGGAAGCGATTGCTGAAAGACTAAACAATATCGTGTCGCATTCGAAGGAAAGTATCCCAGTTACAATAACTGGTCGACTTACAGATTCAAGTGGAACTTTTATTGAAAAACTTGAGCAACCCATTCGTCTGGACCCAGAGGCAAACTACCATGTTTATCTCAATGACTTTACTGGCTGGTCAAATGTCCCCAATGTGACAGAAAAGAATAACATGTTTTATTACAAATGGAAACAAATTGGAGGCGAAGTGAAAGAATTTCCGGTTAAATTCCCTGTGAGCACACAGAGCGTGGATACTTATAATTACTTTCTGGAGAACGTTTTTACCAAAAGGGGGCATTTTGAAACTCCTGATACTAGCAAACCCGAGAATAAACTATTTCCTGTTAAATTGTCCTATGATCTCACTGTAATGAGAGTGGTTATGCAAGTTCATAAAGACGCAGAGGTGGAGTTTAAAGATGGCACCTGGTATCGGGAGTTGGGATTTGAAAAGAAAGTTTACAAGGCGGAAACTGCAGCTCCACCCACAGCTCCTTCGCCGGGGGGCGGTTATGTTGAGCCGCCAGCCAGCACGCGGTTTATTTATGGCAGAAAATATCGCAGACATTGTTAAAAGTTTGAACATTTTGATCCGAAGCAATCTCAGTCTGGACTGGGTCTTCAAGGGAAAGCGAACAAATATTTTGTACAATATTTCTAACTCTGTTGCTGGTGGACAGATGATTGTTGAGAAGCCCAATCCAGTAAAAAGAGTTGTGCTCTGTAACAAAGAAATTAATGAAATATTGCTACAGTTTGAGACCGAGGATGGAGAAGCTGTTGATTTTAACGGCGAAGAGTTCGCAATGACAATTATCATTGAAAGAATGTGAGAAAAAAACAAATTACAACTGATTAATAATTTCAGCGAAGTTGTAATAGCTGTCGTAATCACCAATAATCACCCCGTGCAAACGGTACCAGTGAGTCTTAACTGCCTGATTAAGATTCGGAATAGTTAGTGGGACATTAGGCCAATATTTTTTCATATAAAATTCACATTCCCATTTGCAACGATACCGAGACTTGAACTGAGGGTGAGATTTTTCGTAGTAAGATCCTGGAGAAACGGTCGGAAACATTTTTTTTTTATTGAAAATTAAAAAAAAAAATTTTTGGGTGAGTACCCCGATCAGCGCATAACTAGGGTGGATAACCAGGGTTTTAATCCCAGTGTCCTAGAAGCCCCATTAATAAAAATGTCAAAAACATCTCGAGGATATGAAAAATAGCAATTTTTTTTCTGTCCCAGAAACCCCATTTGCTAATTGCCTGGAATAATAAATTTAGGCTAAATTTTATGTCCTGGGGGGAAAAGCATTTTAAGAGGAGACCCCCCTCTTTTTTCAAGTAGTCGAGGATATGTTAGTTATTGGTAGGCATATATGTAAAATGTCGAATTTTTTGTCCCAGAAGCCCCCTCTTGCCTTCTACTGTGAACACTTTAATGTCGTGCCACTTTTCATTATCTGGGATATGGCTAGCATATTCACTGGCGACAATTTCTGGATCACTGGGCAGCTTGGATTGGTTATTAAAACACTGAATGATATGCTCCTTTTTTAGTTTGTTCTGTAGACCTGCAATCAACATCTTATACTCATCTTGATACAGAGTGGGTGAGTAGATGTGCAGTGTGTCATAGTCAAGAAATTAAGAGGAATCTGAGGATTCTGAATGTCTTCCCTGAGCCTGATTCTCCAACAACAATACATCTGAAGTGACTAGGAATTGCCTTGTTATGAGTAAATTTGATTTGGTTCCGAGTCCAATGAGGGTTGAAATCATTTGAAAAATCCATTTTTATATGATGAAAAATTTTTGCCTAATTATTTTGCAATCTAACTTTGCAATGTTTGATGTGGGGATGTGTGTCTTTTGGGATTTTATGTGTCTTTTTTGGGGGCTTGTGTGTTTTTTTTCGGGGGTCTGTGTGTCTTTTTCGGGGGCCTGTGTCTTTTTTCTATTAGTCTTGTACCCCCACATGTGTTGTACCCCCAGAAAGCACCCGTGAAACTCCTACCTTAGTCATATTTAAAACCGCTGCCCTTTTTAAGATCGGCTCTCATCTTAGCATAAACGGATGGATCAATGCTATCAGCGCTTGGCGCGAGTGGTTGAACATCATTTATAGTGTCCTTGATCTTCTTCGCAGCTGTGACTACACTTCCCACCGCCTGGGCCCCGACCTCGGCAGCATTTTTAATATTTTCCTTGTTCTCACTGATGACTTTGAAAATCTTTGCCCCCTGGGCGATCAAATCAGCAATACCGTTACCCGATCGCTCTTTTCTTGGATAATGACCTGCTGGAAAAAGTCCAGATCCTCTTTTAATGAGCTTTAATTCATTCTCATCGTAGTATTTAGGGACGTCTTTTTCGAAGATTAGTGGCATTTTTTATGTGAAAAAAAAATTATTTTTTATTGAACCTTGAAAGTAAAAGTTCTCTTGCTCTTTTATCGATGTACTTCTTTTCTAGCATTTTATCAAGAATATGAACAAACTCTTTTCTATTCTCATCCTTTAAACCTGTCTTTGCTGCTCCTAGGAGAACGACTAGTCGCTTAGTAGACTTCAGGCATCCCTGTGCCGGTACTTGCAGCTGATGTATCTGGTGATGTCTCTGGTGATGTCTCTGGTGATGTTTCTGGTGATCTAATGTCTTGCCTTGGTGTGAAAACTCTGTTTGAAATTCGCTGCATTCTATCTGGCGAGAACTTGCTTCTAGATGCCTCCATACTTGTGGATTTGCCGTTTTGTAATTAGCTACTTGAGTTGGATCTGCTGTCTCAAGTTGAGAGAGTACATCTTCTTCTGTTAATTTTTGAGGGCTTTGTTGTTGCTGAGGCATCTCTTGCTGCTGAGGGTATCTCTTGTTGCTGAGAGAGTTGTTTTTGCTGTTCGAGGTAATTTATGACTTCTAGCTGATCTGGCAGGTCGAACCATTGTTTAAAGTGCTTATACTTTCTAAAGCTGTTCAGGTCGACCCCATTGTACATGTAAAAATTTGAGTATGTCAGGGACTTTAAGGATGTCTATGTCTCTTTGTAAAGCAAAAGTCACCAGATCTTTATAATTTTGTAGCTGTTTCGCAGAAATATTTTCTTGATTTTTAGTCATGAAGTTGAGCAATACTTGGGTGAAAGCAACTTTCTTTGAGGTGTTTTCTCCTTCCCCGGCCGCGCCTTCTTTGATGACTCCAATACTTTCTTTCGTTATCTCAAGATGATAATCCACAGGATCAGTAGAAAGTATTTTTACGCCAGACACTAACACCAAAGACGAGTTTGCCTTCATATTCTACTGGCCCAAAGAAGTTATCTGTTACTTTCAGTTTTTGCTGAGATGTTTCTTGCAAAGCCTGAGAATCTTGTGAGGCCGGTGGAATTTTATTCAGCGTATTCTGAAACTGGCTCTCTTGAATCTCATCAACAGCTTCCTTAACTGTTTCAATGGATTTCTTTGCTTCGGTGTATCCCGGTTTGTGAAACTCAGTGGCGGCTTGGATAAACTCATTGTAGGACTGCTGCTCTTTGTTAATTAACCCAGTGACTCGTTTTTCAGCTTCTGCAAGCTTCTCCAAGTCAGAGATGTAATGAGAATTTTTTCGCTTCATTTTTTTATTTTAATTTTTTAAGTTAAAAAATGAACGATCCTCTGACGCCAGTTTTCTATAAAATCAACAAGCCTATCTTGAGTGATGACAGCACAATCAAAGCGACTCAAGTAAGAGTCCCCAGTCATGAAAATCAGAATGAAACTAATTTGGGCCCCGGTCAAACGCTAACATTCACTTACACTGGGTGTTCATCTCTGGTCAGCGTTCACAGTCTAAGGAGCGGGTTTTACATGACATTCCAATACAAGACTAAAGGTGGTACAAATGCTGCTGGTGCTAATACTGACAAGCATGACGCTGATGTCACGCTAATCAGCAACTTCTGGGCCTACATGTTTAAGGAGTTTAGCGTGTCGAACGGGAGTACAGAGCTGGAGAGAATTGCCAACTTTGGTGTAGTGTATGACACTCATTGTCTCATTGAAAACCCAGATTTTATTCAACTTGGTAGCGGCGCTGGCTTCATCCCTAATGAGGAGAAAGGAGACGTAAATGATTCAGGTTTTGCAAAAAGAAAGGGGAGATATAACTATGCATTGACGGGTGCTGATGATGGCGCAAAGAATCCTCAGTATAGAAATGTAGATATATTTGTACCTTTGAGATTCATGAGCGGGTTCTGCAATACTTTTAATCGCCTGACCAGCAACTTTAGTTACACATTTAGGTTTACCAGGGACGATCGCAACAGGAGTGTTTGGACAGGAGCTGAGCATACTAGAATGGAAGTTAAGCTAGCGGGAGTTGAGCTGTACTTGGAAATCATTGAACCAAAGACAGCACTGAAAGCTGAATATTTGAAGGCTATTGAAAAAGATATTGATGTTGCTTACACAGCTTACATGTGCAGGGATGAACGCAATGAAAGAAGGCAACATATTTGTTTTAAGGAGGGTTCTTGCAGCAACCCAAGGTACATTATTGTCAGTTTGAGAGATCCATTAACTATAAGTCGTTATGAACATGGAAATGTGCGAACAATTCAGCATGAAATCAGTGATAATCTTTACCCGGCAATGCCACAGAATGGAGATTTTGCAGCAAAAAAAATTAGTAAATTTTACTGCGAGCTGGTTGACTTAGCCGTTAAGGAGAACAACGGAATCGCTATTACGGCATGGCAGTTCAAGACTCTTTTCCCCATTTTCGGTGCAGACGTGTCGGCCAGGCAAATGCCTACTGACAACAGTCCGGTGAATATTGTGACCACTATCGACAGAAGTGAGGCTACACCCGTTGACCTTTTTATCATCTATGCATTTGAGAGGAAAATTAAGCTGAACATGATTAATAATTCTTCGAGTAAGGTTTAAAATAATTTTTTTTTGTAAAAAAAATGGAAGCGATTGCTGAAAGACTAAACAATATCGTGTCGCATTCGAAGGAAAGTATCCCAATTACAATAACTGGTCTACTTACAGATTCAAGTGGAACTTTTATTGAAAAACTTGAGCAACCCATTCGTCTGGACCCAGAGGCAAACTACCATGTTTATCTCAATGACTTTACTGGCTGGTCAAATGTCCCCAACGTGACAGAAAAGAATAACATGTTTTATTACAAATGGAAACAAATTGGAGGCGAAGTGAAAGAATTTCCGGTTAAATTCCCTGTGAGCACACAGAGCGTGGACACTTATAACTACTTTCTGGAGAACGTTTTTACCAAAAGGGGGCATTTTGGAACTCCTGATGCTAGCAAACCCGAGAATAAACTATTTCCTGTTAAATTGTCCTATGATCTCACTGTAATGAGAGTGGTCATGCAAGTTCATAAAGACGCAGAGGTAGAGTTTAAAGATGGCACTTGGTATCGGGAGTTGGGATTTGAAAAGAAAGTTTACAAGGCTGAAACCGCAGCACCACCCGCAACTCCTTCGCCGGGGGCGGTTATGTTGAGCCGCCAGCCAGCACGCGGTTTATTCATGGCTGAAAATATCGCGGATATTGTTAAGAGTTTGAACATTTTGATCCGAAGCAATCTCAGTCTGGACTGGGTCTTCAAGGGAAAGCGAACAAATATTTTGTACAACATTTCTAACTCAGTCAGTTGCTGGTGGACAGATGATTGTTGAGAAACCCAATCCAGTAAAAAGAGTTGTGCTCTGTAACAAAGAAATTAATGAAATATTGCTACAGTTTGAGACAGAAGATGGAGAAGCTGTTGATTTTAACGGTGAAGAGTTTGCTATGACAATTATTATAGAAAGAATGTGAGAGAAAAAAATAAAATGAAATAAATTAGAGTTGCTTAATAATTTCTGCAAAGTTGTAGTAGCTGTCGTAATCTTTAATTGTTACCCCATGTAAATAACGCCAGTGAATCTTAACCGCTTGATTAAGATTCGGGATAGTTGGTTCAATGTTAGGCCAGAATTTTTTCATATATTCTTTGCATTCCTTCTTGCATTGGTACTTAGATTTGTAATTGGGATGAGGCTTAACATAGTAAGATCCTGGAGAGACAGTTGGAAGCATTTTTATTGAAAATTTATATATTTTTTTTCGGGGTGAGTACCCTGTGTTGATGCTTAAATGTCTTTAGGTTGCTAGAATGAGGCTTAGGTTCAGTGTCTCCGGATGAAAGCGGGAGGTGCATTGAACTCGCCAGGATAAACAAAATTATGGATATTGGATTATGATTTTTTTTGCATGTTACGAGGTTTTTGTGGCTGTCCCAGTTTTTTCCTCTGTCCCAGAGGACCCATTGGGAAAAAGGTACGAATCTATGGGGACATATTAAATTTAGGCTAGTGAATGGGATCTGGTGACTTTTGGTCAAAAAGGGGAGGTACCCTATTTTTGCTGAAGTGCCTGGGGATATTTAATTTAGTTATAAGCGCATATAGAAAAGGGCGATTCTTACTGTCCTGAAAGCCCCGTCTTGCATTCTACTTTCTAACGATCTGATTTTCAATTTAAAAAATAGTTTTTCAAAATTAGTTTGTATCGGAGAAAAGTTTTGTTTACAAGATATTATAATAAATAGTAAATATAATTATATGGATTGGTTATACGAGAAGTGTCAAATTTTGTTTAAAAGTATACATGTACACGTAGACTCGCGGGACGATCTCTGCATTTACTTGAAAATGCGTATATAAATTTACTAAATTTAGCGGAAATTAACACCAGTTTAACCTGTGATTGAAATTATTGAATCACGAATGAAATGACTAAAATTTTTACGATTAATAAATAAGCTTCTGCATTCGTCGCGCTTTCCTGTGAATTAGAGCCGATGTTAAAGATCGTAAATTTTTTATTTAGTTTAAATTTCCGAAGAAATAATTCGCATTTGTAAGCTATAGCATCATGGCGAGATTTTAAAAGTACGCCAAAAAGTCAAGCATTTAAAATGCTACTGCTTATTTTGAGGAATTGCAAGTGTTGTGAAGTTTTACTTTTTTAATAGTAGCAAATTTAGTTTATGCACATGTATGTCAAACTTCGACCTCCAACCAATGAAATCCTGCATGGCTACGCCACTTCATGGTTAACTGATTCCTCTTAATTACATAAAAATACATATATATTTGGCTCACCGATACATGTAGCTAGCTGTTCACCCAACTTCTTAAATAACTGCCCTATTAACTTTTTCTTATCTTTAAAAAATTACGGAAGGCCTTACATTTACTGTACATGTATGTAAACGTATATAATCTCCGTTAGCTACTACATTTCTATATACTCTGTTTCTGTCTGTCTGTGATTATTACCTGGCTCCACCGATTTTTATCAACTTTCCACCAGAAGATTAAAACATTTTCCAGGTTCGGTACACAACTTTTTCCAGCATTTGCTATGCTAAGGGGATTAAATATTCGGAAAACGTTCTATTTTTTCCTTTGCTTTAATGGCGAGGCCCGTTAGCAGGATTATAAGTACCCGTTTAACGGGTCTACGAATTTTTCCTGCGGGCAGTTTGCCGGCCGATGTTTGCCGGCCAATGTTTGCCGGCCAATGTTTGCCGGCCGATGTTTGCCGGCCAATGTTTGCCGGCCGATGTTTGCCGGCCAATGTTTGCCGGCCAATGTTTGCCGGCCGACGTTTGCCGGCCAATGTTTGCCGGCCGATGTTTGCCGGCCAATGTTTGCCGGCCGACGTTTGCCTGCCGGATGTTTGCCGGCTGGAGTTTTTCTGACAACTTATAAATACTTTTCTGATGTAGTATTAGTAAAATGCATCAATTTCTCATGGATTCTCAGTTTGCCGACCGACGTTTGTTGGTTACCATTTTCACTGCAGTTTGCACTCGGTACATTTCGATCTTTGCTTACATGTACGAACGTGTAAATATGCATGTTTATACATGTACATTTATACAACATATGTACAGCATTTATCTAGCTAGTACTGTAAGTGTATCCTGTAACCTGAGAAAGCAAAAATTATAGTGATCGTTCTGGAAGTTAACTGCTTCATATCCGCAATTTGTGTGTACTTACGGGTGTTTTCACGAAAAATCTGGCCTTAACTTTCCTCTTTCACCTTACAGCACCTGAATATCTCTATCACTTAGCGATTTAAAAAACAATCAAAACTTATCATGCATCTGAATAGCAAGAAGTAATGTAGCAGGTCCATTCAATACCTTACAGGTATTTATTTTTTGGAATCATGAAAGTGGCATTTTAGGCCCCCTTCGTACACTTAAATAATTGTAACAGATTTATGTCTCAGACATAAACTTTTGTGTAAACTTTTTGCGGAATATGAGTATATTAATTTACTAACAACTTATTGTGAAGTCATATATCATTCGCATGCTATTCTCTCTGCATGATAATTGGTATATCTGCGTGCGCTCGCGATAATAGAAGAAAAGGAACCGACCCCCCGCCTAGCTTGTCGGAATCCCGTACCGTAGAACCGCGAGAGCTGTGAAAGATACAGAGTGCTGTTAGAATTAGAGAGAGAATAGATTGCAGGGTGCGAAAGCGAATGTGAGTAAAATACAGTAATTTGTAAAAATGAAGGGTCCCGTCCTACTCCAAGTGGTCCATGATAAATTCATGCATTTTACTAATACTATCAATACATCAGAAAAGTATTTATAAGTTGTCGGAAAAACTCCAGCCGGCAAACATCCGGCAAGCAAACATCGGCCGGCAAACTTCCCGCAGGCAAATGGGGTGCTCCCAAACACACACACTGGCCGGCACCCAGTCACGCACTCACACAGGGTGTACAAGCGGCGGTTCCAGGAATGTACACTCTCTATGCCTTGGGGGGGGGTTGCCCTCATGGGCGTAAATTGCACAACTGGCCCATAGCCCAACAAATTCGTGCACAAGGCCCCAAATTAATGTGACCCTGCACACGAAACCGCGCTAGGGAAAATAGCCAACCTACAACGCGGGGTCGAGCCTAGGACCAGTGGCACACAAGGCAGACGCGCTAGACCGCCGAGCCACTCGCCCTTTCAAATAATTGCATGGAGCTTTTACTTCTGCCACCAATGTTGCTATTTGAACTTTAGCCCATACCCAAAACGCTGCAATATAAGTGCTCTACAATTTTTCAAGCAAAATACCAATTTTTGCGCTGAATTTTGAAAGTTTCACTAAAAAACTTCTTTAAATTATTGTAATAAAAATATTTTTACTTTTCCACGCACATCAATGAAACACTTTTTTTTTCTGCTGCCAGCGAAAGTTTGTTCAATAAAACACTGTCCGTAAACTTAAAAAAATACGAGCGTATTGTAAGGAATTTTTATTATAAAAATCACTGAATGCCGGCTAATAGCTTAGAGGGCCAAACAGTTCTGGGCTCGCTACAAGAGTTCGAAGCAGTCAGACGCGCAGCAGTTTCACTACATCCGGGATCCGAGGACGACCAGAGCGGCGGCTGGCAGCAGTAGCAGTAGCCAGGAGAAGCCGTGCAGCTGCTGGGCTGAGTTGCACAGATTCTTGTCGCTGCAGCACCACACGCCGTTGTTAGAATCTGCGACGGCTTGCAAGCAATAAGGCAAGCAAAGTCGGGAGGTAACCCTACCCAGGTTAACAGTTTTCTGAAATGAAATGTTTTTTTGCGTGTCAATTTGGCGAGTGCAAGATTTTTGCAGAAGAAACAAACATCCTTCAGCAGACAAGAAGCAACAAACACTTACTGCACAAGCGGCACAGTTACTGCTTTGAGTAGTCATGTCAACTTTAGTGTAACAGTTGACTGTCGCCTCAGCGGCAAGCATGGTGGCTAAGGATATGGAAGAAAAATTAGTGACGAATATTTTGCAATTCAGTAAAATCATTATTCACTATCTTAGAAGGCAAAAGTTCTCACCTCCGAGCACGAGAAGAAGCAGGGCAACGCGCATAGCTGTTGTTGGTGATGTGACACTCGAGTCTTATTCGATTTTCCGTTTTCGACGTGTGTGGCTCGCAAAATTATTCAGCTTAGGCCAGCAGGCATTTCTACAGTTTTATAGTTTTGCACGTTGCACGTTGCAATGTAGCACGTTGTGTGTCTTCTAGTCAGTTACATCGGGAAGAAATTAAAATGTTTTTGGCTCCGTGCTAAGACACTGACTGGTCTTAGCCCCCCACCCAAACCTCGCACGGCTAAAAGCTGATTGCTAATTGCTTAGTTAAGCCGAATGATATGCGATAAACATTGGCTGAATGCCATCAATATATTGCTTTGTAAAAGCTGTAGATACTTGCCAAGTTCTAACGCATGCAGTATTTAAAATTGGCATGAAACTTTAATTATGCCTTAATTGAAGTTTGATTTCAGCCTCTGTTTTTACAGTTGGCTAGTTTTACTTGAAACAAAATACCGCATCGATTTTCCACTACACGTATTCAAGTTCTTAATTTCATTTAAAACAATGGTTTCAGTTTTATGTGACAATCCCTTGTGAAGGACTATAAAGGGACAACCTACTTAGCAATCGAAATATTTTATAATATTGAATATTTTAGAATACTCTCTAAAAATAGAGTTATCCCCTTCATCTGACTCGAATAGCTGTGTTATAACGAATGTGACTGGGAAATAAAATGGGAAAACTGACCGGTTAGATTATGTTGGGGACGCACTTTTTCGCTCGCGTCGCAATTATTTTTTCGGCCACATTCTTTTCCTCTACTGATGGGCAGTAGTGTGACGCTTAACCCCGGTCCTTTTTCATTTTCATACAGACCAGTAAAGGTCTCTAGGTCCTTTATATCTAGAGCCATAAATCACTGTTCCCAGACAGTCTGACCCCTATTCTGACAGCTTTTAGGCGCCAGGTGGTGTCTGCGGGACACGTGACTGTGGCAACTACTTTTGTTCTCTTTTGACAGCTAGACATCCCTTCCCCCCTAATTCTATTGTTCTCTTTTTGGTTTTTTCGATACTTTTTGACAGCCAGACTTCTGACCCCTAAAAGTACTTTGGGATTTAGGATTAGGACTTTCTGTTCAATTTCTTCAACTTCTACGCGTTAAAAGGATTAACTGCTGCGAAAACCCATAAATCATTTTGCTCGTAAATTGTCATTTTTTGGCGCCATCTGTCGTTTGATTTATGATCCCCGGAGACTGGGTTAGGATCCCCTGATCGGGTAGGGTCACGTGATCAGACCATCAGCCTATCAGAAAATTACACGACCGTTAAAACAAACGGTGCCTGACCAATTGGAAAAATCGGCGATCAGTTTAACAAATCGGCGCCAGGCGCGCCTATTTAAAGCGCCGCCGAGCGCGCTCGAAGAATCAGACGCTCTGGCAAGTCGGTGTCACACTCTGACAACCCGTTCAGGCGGCCCCTTAGCTTTTTAGGATCAACATCTTCCCTTTAGTCAGCAAGTCCCCCTAAAGTTATCAGCGATCAGCAACATCGATCAGCTTCGTCACGGTTATCATCAGCCGTTTTATCAGCACAGCTAGAGAACAGCTGCAACTGCCCAATTGCCGAGATTAGGCGAGAGCGACACGTACTAACGGTCGAGTTCGAGATCTACCTCGGTCACTGTGGAGTACGAGACGGTCTAAAGTGTAGTAATCTGATTGGTCTGGTGAGAGGTCACTTGATCTTGCCTAGTCGGGTGTATTCTAGATCGGTCCCCTTTCTTAGCAGCTTAATAGGAATTGGCGCATTTTTCTCATTGCTTGTTTTGTGCTGATTTAGGGCAGTAAATATTAAGTAGTCATAATATATCGCTAAAGTAACTCATTGCTCTGGTCATCATAGGCATTGAAAGTGATTAGGTGTGAAAGCTAAATAATTCAGTTTTTATACTCTTTTTGACTCTTTATTTACTCGCCATGCTGGCTCAGATGAGCAGCTAAATTAGTTGGCGCCGGTCATGGTGGACCAAAGGCGGACAAGTCATGCAGTCAGTCAGTCAGTAATTCATGCAATCGGAGTCCAGATTGAGGACTTAGCTTCGGCTGTACTTTAGTGCAGTTCGGGGCGGCGCGGCAACCAAATTATTAATGTAACTTAATGTAATCTTTAGAGTAGTTAGGGCGCGCTTTCGGAAGAGTCTAATTAGGTCATTTCATCGCTTTGCGGCAGTTAGTTGAAGCATCGAGGCTAAAAGCTGGGATATTCCCTATCCACTCCTCTTAGTAATATAATAGTGCATTTCCGAGTCCACATAATCCGATCCATGCAAGAACCCCCTGCGAAAGTCCTCTCTGAGCCTGCCTTGGTCATGCGATCTAGTCCCTGCAGTGTCCCTTAGTCGGCTATGACTTCGAGATTGACAGCTAAAAGACACTAGTTGTAGGTGGAAATCAGGCCTTAATTAGTCGGGAACTTGGTTTCGACAGGGCTGTCTGGTGATGCAGTCCACACAAGTTGGTGGCGGCGGGGCTGTCAGCTTCCCTCTGGGGCAGGCGGCTCTCTACCTTTCATTATCTCTGTGTCTGTCTCTCGCTGTCTTCTCCTAGCATAGGACCTAGCCGCTCGCCACATCTATCATGCTACCCTTGGGGCTGACCTCGAGATCGGGAATGGGAGGCCAGAGTTGTCGATATAGGCAATAAGATCGGCGCTCTGAGGCCGCGTCGGTAAAACGACAAGGCCGAAACCCAACAATTATAACGTGTGAGAAAATGTGAAGGCTTAATAAAAAATAAAATTGTACATCTGGCCGACCTTTCTACCTGATGTACAGCCCACGGCACAGCGCATCCGAGGCCTGTGTACAGCTACTCAGTCCTGACGGAGGGGCCGCAACACCCACTCTAGATTCACCCAGCTCAAACTGGTACCCGATCTCTGCTGGATGGACTGAAGCAATGCGGGATTAAGTGCCTTGCTTAAGGACTCATATTGTCTCCTAGAGCCGGGGCTCGAACCCACGACCTTTCGGTCATAGGACAGGCGCCCTAGCCACTAGGCTACGACTCCTAATTGTAGGCATTAGGAAATATAAAATAATGCATCTATGCGTCTACTTGCAGTACAAATTTGTGTAAATTGATGCTAAATATCATTTTCATTTCCATTATAATTTTAAATGTCTGTCAATGTATCTTTTTTTTCAAAAAATCAATTAGCGCAGTCCAGAAGAATATTGGGGCAAATGGCCAATAAAATCTATAGGCAGAATACAATGTTTATAATTTTATCAATGAGCGTTTTTTTTATTCCTAAGCTAATTTGAAGCATTTTGATTTAATTGCGTGCCGCATAATAAAATCTATTATTTTGTTTTAAATAGCTCGTATAATCACAAAACCATTATGTATGCTGTAAGTACTATAACGTTCATTATATATTTGAAACAGATGGCACAACTCACATCAATTGATACTTCATATTTTAAAATCTATTATTTTGTTTTAAATAGCTCGTATAATCACAGAACCATTTTGTATGCTGTAAGTACTATAACGTTAATTATATATTTGAAACAGATGGCACAACTCACATCAATTGATACTTCATATTTTAAAATCTATTATTTTGTTTTAAATAGCTCGTATAATCACAGAACCATTTTGTATGCTGTAAGTACTATAACGTTCATTATATATTTGAAACAGATGGCACAACTCACATCAATTGATACTTCATATTTTAAAATCTATGTTTAATAAGATATTTAAAACAACTCTGCTAACAGTGGAGCAAATAAAAACGTACTGCTACATCGGGTGTCATTTTTCTAGAAATAGCAAGCCATAGTGGCAAGGCGCTAGCTACGGGGATTCGCCGATGTTAGAAAAAGATAATTAGTTTCTGAGTACAGTAGATTAACGCGCAGTTCTATTTCATCACTTTGGTTTGGCTACAAGAGTTCGAAGCAGTCAGACGCGCAGCAGTTTCACTCCATCCGGGAACCGAGGGCGACCAGAGCGGCGGCCGGCAGCAGCAGCAGCAGCCAGGAGAAGCCGCGCAGCTGTTGGGCCGAGTTGCACAGATTATTGTCGCTGCAGCACCAATTACCGTTGTCAGAATTTGTGTAGCTTTGGACGCAAAGAGACACGCAACCTCGGGAGGCGACCGTACCCAGGACAACAGTTTTCTGCAATGAGATATTTTTGCGAGTGGCGTACTTCGAAAATATCTGGCCAAATATGCGCAAATATCGTGCAGAGAGTGCGGTAACAATATCTTTTTAGATCTCAGGGATCAGGCATCAATAGAGACTTACTGAACAAGCGGTGCAGCCACTGCTTTGGGTAGTCATGCCAGCGTTAGTGTAACAGCTAACTGTCGCCTCGGCGGCAAGCATCGAAGCTGCAGGGGATATGAAAGAAAAATTAGTGACGAATATTTTGCAATTCATTAAAAACATTATTCACTATCTTAGAAGGCAAAAGTTCTCACCTCCGAGCACGAGAAGAAGCAGGGCGACGCGCATCTTTTAGCGGTAGGTTGTCGAACACGAAGCTTTTGAAGATTTTCTGCTGGTAGATTCGCTGTGTCTCCGGGTGCTGTGCGCTCGGACCCTTCGAAGCTGGAATTTATAGAGCCCTGCAGTTTGAGTGGTCGCCATGGTTCGGTGGCGGGGTTAGCGGCATTCTTACAGCGAGGCCCTAACAGTTAAAAGAAATTGTTTCTTTAATAAAAGAAAAAGTAGCTGAAAGACGACACCCCGCTGCGGTCCCACCTCAAAACGCTGCATTGCAGGTAGAGTAAGCGAAAGTGAGCAACATACAGTAATTTAGGCAACTGTAGGGCCGGCAACTTTCGGCCGGCAAACGTCGGCCGGCAAACATCCGGCAGGCAAACGTCGGCCGGTAAAATGCCCGCCGGCAAATGTCTTACCGGCAAACATCGGCCGGCAAACGTCGGCCGGCAAACGTCGGCCGGCAAACTGCCCGCAGGCAAATGGGGTGCTCCCAAGTTTAACAGTGCCTGCGCTTCTAGGCTCCTAAGCATCCCTATTCTAGGCTTATGTATCACCCAAATTATTGGCTTATGTGTCGTGACACTATGCATTTGTGATATTTTGATTTATGGCTTAACTATCATAATAATTACAGGCTTATGTTCGGGGGCAACTCTGAATGCATGGACAAAATACTGCATGCTCGGAGGAAAGCTAAATTGAGGGTAATTTTGAAAGCTCGGGCGAAATTTTACATGCTCGGGGGTAATTTTGAATTTTCGGGTGAAATTTTACATGCTCGGGGGTAATTTTGAATGTTCGGGTGAAATTTTACATGCTCGGGGGTAATTCTGAATGCTCAGGGAATCCTATATGCTCCGGGGTAATTCTGAATGCTCAGGGAATCCTATATGCTCCCGGGTAATTCTGAATGCTCAGGGAATCCTATATGCTCCGGGGTAATTCTGAATGCTCAGGGAATCCTATATGCTCCGGGGTAATTCTGAATGCTCAGGGAATCCTATATGCTCCGGGGTAATTCTGAATGCTCAGGGAATCCTATATGTTTCGGGGTGATTCTGAATGCTCGGGGAAATGCTATATGGTGGGTAATTCTAAATTCTCGGGGAATCCTACATTCTTGCGGGTAATTCTGATTGGCATTTCTTTGGTATAAAAAGACTAAAGTCATACGAGCCAATTTCGATAAGATGTAAAATAGTAAGTTTTTCTCTTGGAAGTGCAAAAATAATTGAAGATATTTATATTCTTTACATTATTTTAAATTCTGTTGTAATTAGTGAGAAGATTTAAACAAGCATTTTGCATACGATAGACTATTCTAATACGAGCGTATTTTGTGTGCGCTCTCCAAGTGGGCAACGTTGCTAGTGAAGTTCCATGCGATAACATGCAGGCAGGCCAGCAGCAGATATTTTTACAGAAATACAAAAATGACCAGTTCAGTATTTAACTTGGCTTCATGATTGACAGTCCCAAGCATCCCCGTATGCACTAAAGCTTTATGCTTTAAAATAGCAAGTGCAGCAGTATTGCGATCACAAATGCATAAAATTAAAGAAATAAAATATTTTAAAGAAGTATGTTTATGTTTTATCATTTTTGTGCACAACACTTATTACATGTTTCAACTGTTTCAAGGAAATATCATGCATGGCCTCACAAAAAATTTCTAATTTAGACTGAAAAAAAAACTTTTTGCGTGTAAGATATACGACTTCTACATATTGCAGGACTAGTCCTCTATGCTGGTAGCAAATACCACTTTTAGTATATGCGGTATAGTCTTCCTAAGTTGTCCTTGGCTCATAAGACCATTTATTAGCTTAGAATTTCTCCCGTCAGCAAGGCTGATGCGGTGTCAGGTGCAGCCTTTTAATTGCATGCCTTTGCTGTTGTATGGATAAAATCTGAAGCAAAATATTTTTTTGTTTCGTTATATGTCACATTTGAGAAATGCTTTTTTTACTATTTTATTAAAAGAATATGGGATTAAATAATTTTAAGTACAACAAAGCAGTAACATAATCGTTTAATTATAACTATTTTTATTTCTGTTACATTTTAGGAGACTGCAAAAATCAAATAAGTGAATATGAAAATAAAGTTTAAATTTAAAAGCAAATAGGTGAGGCAAACTTTTCTATTCGTTATATTGGCCTTAAATGTTGTATTTTAAACAACAGAAAAGTCAGATTTTTCGTAGAACTCACTCCTCAGTCTGAGCATTTCCATTTGAAAAGAACGTTCAACGTTCAACCGAGACCGAGTCACCATCGTTTCGGGCTCATTACTTATGTTTCAATCTGCGTAGCAGTTTTTATGGAATTCTAAGCTCGTTATATTTCGGCAAGGCCTCCCAAATTTTGATTTCAATTTCTTTTAGAGTAGGCCTATTTCATTCAATCTTGGCCTGGCCTTGTCTAGGACAAAATTTCAGTTCTATTTGCTAAAACTGTGAGCTTAAATGTGGATATGCAGTCCAACCAATGACCTAATAGTCTAACCCTTAACTCTACTGATAGGAAACTATAACTCCTTAATATAAGGTTGCACCTTAATGCTATTAAAAACCTCTACCTATTATTATAGTATTATAATAAATATATGCAATGCTTATCCCCACAGCATACGTGTGCAACAGTCGGCCGAGTTGGCCAATCTGGCCAACTGATTTGGCCGATCCGGCCAACTGATTTGGTGGCTGACCAAGGTAAGTCGCAAAATCGCTGATATAAGTCGCAAAATCATAAATAAAAGTAGCAAACTCGTCATTGTAAGTCGCAAAATTGGTGAAAAATGAGGAGGTAAGTTGTAAAAACGAGGGGGTAAGTCGCAAAAACAAGGGGGTAAATTGCCAAAACAAGGGGGTAAGTCGCAAAATGGAGAAGAATTGGGAAGATTCAGGCTAAAATGGTTTGCAGGACCTGTTTTTTAGTCCTTCAAACTTTGACCCAAAGTAAATTGCAAATTTTTTTAAAACTCAGTTGAATTGGCTGACCAATTTTTCAAGTTGCACACTTATGCCCCACAGTACCATTGGCATTGCCATTTGCCACATTGGAATAATATTTTGCTTTTCAGCACCCTATTGGAATAAGGTTCCTGGACACTTTGTTAGGCCTATCTGCTTTTTTGTCATCTGGGTGATGAAGTGTCCAGGGTCTAAGAGGGAGGATGATAAAGTAACCAAGACTTATAGACACTATTTCTTCTTTATGATTTATAGCAGAATGTATGCCCAACTAATAGTAGCAAGCCAATTATTTTTTAATTGCTATCTTTATGCATTGCATAAATTTTGAATTTTAAGAATTTTAAATTTCAAAGTTTGTATTTCAAATTTAGATATAGGGCTACACAGTAGTCTGAACATAAGGATTGTCTCAACCTTGAACTGTCTCAGCATATGATGTCAATTGCAACTACAATGCAATTGTGTTGCATGTATATGTTACAGTGTTGTATTATTCATTGAATTTTAATGAATGAATTTAACCATTTGTGATTGCCTAAAATGCCAAAATTTTGTGATCAGTTTTCTGTATACTATATGCATGAATCGGCAACTATAAATCAAGTCACCACTGTAGAGTTTTCAGTTTCTATTAATGGATAACAAACTAACCAAAGTTCAAGATATGCCAATAGGCTGGATGATGAAGAGTCCAATCTGAAAAGTAGATGACGAAAGTGTAAGATAACAAAAAGCATATAATGAAGTGTCAAGGAACCTTGGAATAAGTGGACAAATTGCCTCCAAGTCCAACCATCCACTGCATTTTCAGACTTTTTTGGTGTTGCATCACCAGAGTGTTGTGCTGTATTGCTGCATTGCAGTGGGAGGGTGGCATGGTATAGGGCATGGTGGCACAGGGGGGCACAACATTTTTTTGCATTGTGCTTTGGAGCCACATTTTTGATACCCATGTCACGCATCTGCATGTTTTTTGTCATTTATTCTAATAGGGTTTTAGCATGGAATGCTGCCAAGGTAGGCAGACTATAGTACAGAAAAAGCTGGACTTATTCCTACAGAATACTGCCAAGATAGGCAGACTACTGTGTTGATAAAGCCAGACTTAGTCCCACAGAAAATTGATTGCAAAGATATGTGCATTCCTCTCCAGTAGCATTGTCTTGAATTCATTGGCTATTATATATGTACATGTCTATTTAGTACTAGGCCTATAAACATACCTGTAGGTACAGTGTTCAGTGGGAATAAGTCTGGCATCATTATCTTTATAGCAATCTACCTATCTCAACAATGCTCTGTAGGAATAAGTCTGGCTTTATCTGCATGGTAGCCTTGCCTATCTTGGCAGCATTCCATGCAGATAAGCAAAATATAATCTGATGGTACCTTGGTAATAAGCATTGCATCAAATATATTTAAATTTGTTCTATTAAATATTTAAAAAATCAAAGCAAAGAAAAAACAGTAGATTCCTAGGTAGTTGAAAAATATTAGAAGTATAAACTGCTTTTTAGCATTGCAATATTTTTATATAATTTTAAGCTAAAATTATCATTTATTTGTTTGTTTTAAAACTATTTTGTTTTTTATTAATAATTTAAAATCCTATATATATGAATATTTAAAGTATTTGAATATTTTTTGATACTTTCTAAGATACAAGGCTGCATGGGTTATATCATAAATTTGCTCACAAGTCAAACTATCAAAAAGTTAAAATAATAGTTAATATTTAACATTTAATTTCAAAATGTAATCTCCCTTAAGTAGGAATTTCAGTGAGATTTTTTAATTAAAAAATTATATGTTTTGAGTTCAGTGTATAGTTGTATAGAGATTAACAACAGTATCCCAAAATGGCCTCAATTAAAAAAAATGATCAAGGAATAGAAAAGAATTTTTCTGTGAAATATTTTTGTCAAATTTAAATGGTAATACATTTGTGATTAAAGATTGTGACCTGTTTGGAAAACATGACAGATTTATTATTTTTTAATTATAAATTTTCCATGGTACTAGATTTTGATCTTTTTTATAGCCTCTTTATGATTTCAAATAGTATAAGGAATTGACAGTTCTGCCTTTTGGTATTATCCAATTAGCAGGCTACCCTCTGTGCTAGAAAAGTATTGATAAACTCAAATTTTTAAATCCCAACATAAGCTAAATAAAGCTAAATCTGCAGGAGGGCTGCAGGCACTTTGATGCTTAAAGCAAAATTGTCCCACAACCAGCAACTGGGCATGACTGTCTATTGCACTGACTCCTAAAGTGCATTTAGTCACATAAATCCCAACCTCTGCTAGCCTAATGTTTTGCTATGCCTAAAATGTTATCACAAACAACTATTTCACAAATAGTATATTTTTTAGTTCAAATTTTTATCCTTTGATATGGCCTTTATATTATTCAAATCACTGTTGCTATATTTCATTTATGTTTATCCAATTTTTTAAATATGTTTTAATAAATGATGATGTAACAATTCTTCAGCCATAATGAATGGTAACAGTTTAGAAACTGCATTAAATGATCACGTTAGCAATGGCAACGGTGAAGCTTCTAAGCCAAACAAGAATCTGAGACGCATCAGTACCTATGGAAATTACTTTGACTGGGAAGTTGAGAAGAATAAGAATAAGAAGTTTCACGAGGACTCCACGTATAACAACTACTTCTGGTGAGACCCATAAGTTCTGCTTTTTTTATTCAAGACCTGTTTAAATTTTTAACTGCATAATCAGTAGTAGCCTACTGTAAGTAGCAGCGACAACATCTTTCACCAAACGCAGGCGGACGCACACAATAACCTGCCTAGTGGTGCTGTGCGTTACCCTAATCTACGTCACCGCATTCGAAGAGCCTAGCGACAATACGGAGTTTAATACTAAGCGCGGCATCCTTGCAGTCCTGCTTGTGTTCCTATTCTATGGCGTAATCTATACCCCCGACGGGCCCTTTGTCCGGCCTCATCCGGCCTTCTGGCGTTTCGTTCTCTGTCTGAGCGTGGCCTACGAGCTCGGCCTCATATTTATACTTTTCCAGGTGCGCAACTTGGCTGTGTTGGTGTGCGATAGTGAATGAAACAAGAAGTGAAAAAGTGAAAGAGAGCGGGAGGCAGTGGCTGAGAGCGGGAGGCAGTGGCTAAGAGCGGGGAGCAGTGGCTGAGAGCGGGGAGCAGTGGCTGAGAGCGGGAGGCAGTGGCTAAGAGCGGGGAGCAGTGGCTGAGAGCGGAAGGCAGTGGCTGAGAGCGGTGAGCAGTGGCTGAGAGCGGGGAGCAGTGGCTGAGAGCGGAAGGCAGTGGCTGAGAGCGGTGAGCAGTGGCTGAGAGCGGGAGGCAGTGGCTGAGAGCGGGAGGCAGTGGCTGAAAGCGGGGAGCAGTGGCTGAGAGCGGGGAGCAGTGGCTGAGAGCGGGGAGCAGTGGCTGAGAGCGGGTCAGCGGGAGGCAGTGGCTGAGAGCGGGTCAGCGGGAGGCAGTGGCTGAGAGCGGGAGGCAGTGGCTGAGAGCGGGAGGCAGTGGCTGAGAGCGGGAGGCAGTGGCTGAGAGCGGGGAGCAGTGGCTGAGAGCGGGGAGCAGTGGCTGAGAGCGGGTCAGCGGGAGGCAGTGGCTGAGAGCGGGTCAGCGGGAGGCAGTGGCTGAGAGCGGGAGGCAGTGGCTGAGAGCGGGAGGCAGTGGCTGAGAGTGGGAGGCAGTGGCTGAGAGCGGCAGAGTGGTAATTACTTATCGAAAGTAAACTCGGATTGCAGGGGCCATAAACTGCACATGCACGTACAGTAGCAATCTGCATAGTCTTCGCTATTCCCCCCGAATACATTGTATTGATGCCCAATCCAACAAAATTTCCGGTGTTGGATTACATTTTTCGGCAGTTATTTTTTTCTTAACCCTTTCTTTTCGGCTGTAACGAGGATGCTAGAGAAAAAATTAGGATAATTTGTGCCGTTGCATCCCAGTCCTCTTCAGTCCGCGCTCTCCAGAATCTATTCCTCCGGGCATCTATTCAGCTTTCAGCGGGGGCCCGTCGTGACCTTCAAGCCGCGTTTCTTGTGCCTCTTCCTTACTCCTGGCCGCTCTCCAATTTCCTCTTTAAACCCTGTCCTCCTTTGCTGCTTAGTTGTTGTGTTTTTTCTTGCCGAATCCTCACGTTTCCCTCTAGTCTGTGCCCTGTCCAATCTTCGCCATCTTGCGTATCTCGTGTTCCTGATCATTCACTCTCTCTCTCTCTCTCTCTCTCTCTCTCTCTCTCTCTCTCCTTAGATTTTCCAACTTCATGGGAACTGGCCAGATGGATACTGTGAATTCTGTCTGGCCGCGTTAGTGTGTGCTAACATGTTTAATTGATTTTTGTGATCTTATAGATTAATAAGGAGAACTGTATAGAAATTAGATATTGCTTAACGTTGTTGTTGATTGTTCTATAGTTAGGTTTCTTTCAGGGACAACTAAATACTTAACATCAAACTATAAATATTCGTAGTGAAATGGGATGGGACACTTAAAGTCTTCCCGATCTTTTCATAAGGTTTTACAAAACTGACAACGGCGCGTTAGAGGGGGATAAATTTTGCAACTGTGGCAAAATGTCTGACTTTCCAGGAGCAAAAATGAGATTAGAAATAAAATAAATTCAGACACCCGACCTTTCGACCAGATGCACAGCTCACGGCACAGCCGCAGCTAGTTGCGCGGCACACCCCGAGGGCTGTGTACAGCTGCCTCAGTCCTGACGGGCTGGAGGGGCCGCAACACCCACTCTAGATTCACCCTGCTCAAACTGGTACCCGATCTCTGCTGGATGGACTGAAGCAATGCGGGATTAAGTGCCTTGCTCAAGGGCACAAATTGTCACCTAGGGCACGGACTCGAACCCACGACCTTCCTGTCACTAGGCAGGCGCCCTAGCCGCTAGGCTACAACTCCTCTCATGACTGGAGATTTGATATTTGAAAACAAACCGAACTTCTCTGATTGGTCTGTTCTGTGATTGGTCAGACAGGAAAATAATCGCTCTATTTAAATAGTAGGAGATTTTAACGATTTTGATTTTATTTAAAGTTAGTTATTTCAAACCCTATTGACCCCCGCTGAAATCAGAATGTTCACGACGCTAGAAAACTGTTGCGCTACTTCGACCCGGAGCTGGGCCAGCCGCTTCCAGAGAAAGACTACGGCGGCAATTGTTTGATCTACGATCCGGCAAACGCTACGGATCCGTTTCACAACGTCTGGGACAAGATGGACGGCTTTGTTACTGTGCATTTCTTTGGCTGGTGGCTTAAAACTTTAATTCTGCGCGACTATTGGCTGTGCTGCGTGCTCAGCTTCATGTTTGAAATATTGGAATACACGCTTGAGCATCAGTTGCCTAATTTCTCCGAGTGCTGGTGGGACCACGTGAGTTAATCTGCTTTGATTTTGTTGTGGGAAGATTAGATGAAGCACTAGGGAAGCTGGATCAACGAAAGCAGAAGGACGAGTTCGGTGATCTTTATATTAAGCTGTAATCTAGTCGCTAGGATGTTTGCCTTATGACCGAACGGTCGGGGGTTCGAACCCCGGCTCTAGGGGACAATTTGTGTCCTTGTGTCCTTAAGCAAGGCACTTAATCCCGCATTGCTTCAGTCCACCCAGCTGAGATCGGGTACCAGTTTGAGCTGGGTAAATTCAGAGTGGGTGTTGCGGCCTCTCCAGCCCGTCAGCACAGAGCAGCTGCTTTCAAAGTGCATGCGAAATCTAACCACGTTCCAGTGGATCATGGACTTCTTATTGTGCAACGGCCTTGGCATAGTGATGGGCATGAAGACCTGCAATTACCTGTCACTCAAGCCGTATTATTGGACATCAATGTGGAACATTCCCAGCTACAAGTGAGTATTTATATCCCGTGTGCATTAACAGTTGTGAATTAAATCGGCCCTTAATATTTGTACTGCGCGGTTAAATCCCCTTGCTGCGTCATGTCAGGATTAGCGGGATCCGATGTCATGATAATGACAGAGGCTGCAATTATTATATATTTGTTTCAACGCGCATTTTAAGTAAGATTATCAATTAATCTCCCAGATAGCAGCAATTTTATGTTTAGTAGATTTCCTGACGGTGACTATTACGTAATAAGCGAGGGTTATTGGCTGCACACATATATGATAAAGTTGATTTATGACTTGCTACATGTAGATTTGAGTGTGCATTGAAATATTAAAGCGGTGTGTTTCGTGTATTGTCTCAGAATGTTAAAATTTCCTTTTACTAGCATTCTATACACGTTCTTCTTTCTTCTTCTAGGGGCAAATTGAAACGATTCGTTCTGCAGTTCACGCCCTATCGTTGGACCGATTTTGACTGGACGCCAACCAAATCGGTTCGTCGCTGGGTCATCATGCTGATGGTGATCACGATGTTCCTCCTGGCTGAGCTCAATACCTTCTATTTGAAGTACGTGCTCTGGGTGCCGCCGCCGCACTTCCTGTGCCTTGGCCGTCTCGTCTTCTTCCTGTTCATGGGCGCCACCGCCATGCGCGAGGTCTTCCAGTACTTGGATGATCCGTGAGTGCCGTCAGAATCTGTCTGCACTTTTTCAGTGTCTGTCTGCGCTTTGTCAGTGTCTGTCTGCGCTTTGTCAGTGTCTGTCTGCACTTTGTCAGTGTCTGTCTGCACTTTGTCAGTCTGTCTGCACTTTGTCAGTGTCTGTCAGCACTTTGTCAGTGTCTGTCTGCGCTTTGTCAGTGTCTGTCTGCACTTTTTCAGTGTCTGTCTGCGCTTTGTCAGTGTCTGTCTGCGCTTTGTCAGTGTCTGTCTGCACTTTGTCAGTGTCTGTCAGCACTTTGTCAATGTCTGTCTGCGCTTTGTCAGTGTCTGTCTGCACTGTGTCAGTGTCTGTCTGCGCTTTGTCAGTGTCTGTCTGCACTGTGTCAGTGTCTGTCTGCACTTTGTCAGTGTCTGTCTGCGCTTTGTCAGTGTCTGTCTGCACTGTGTCAGTGTCTGTCTGCACTGTGTCAGTGTCTGTCTGCACTTTGTCAGTGTCTGTCTGCGCTTTGTCAGTGTCTGTCTGCGCTTTGTCAGTGTCTGAAAGATTTAGAACTTGTGCTGCAAAAAAATTTCCAACCCATCGCCTGGTTTAGCAAGTCGAACAAGTTCGGCCGCCAGTCCTGGGTGATCGCCGCCATCATCATCACGGAAACGCTGATATCCTTGAAGTTCGACCCGGCCACCGTGACTAAGCCGCTGCCGCGTCACGTCGTTATCATTTGGAGCGTCGGCTTCGCTCTGCTGTCGGCCTGGACCGCGTGGAACTTTTTCTTAAAAAGATTTTTCTACTCGTTGGCCGTTGCCAAGGAGACCGCTTCGCCTAAGGCCAAGGTCAAGTAGAGACGTTGAAGGACTCGCAGTTCCTCGCGGAGGTACATTTTCTAGCATAAATATTCGCTCAATACTACTTATAGTAGTTTGATTTGTTATTTTAAGCCAAGTTTTTATATATAAGTTTACCTTTTAATTTTTCAACAAAAAATAGTGAGTCAATCAGTGGGACAACTGATGGGTCAACTCATGGGTCAATCAGTGGGTCAACTCATGGGTCAATCAGTGTGAAAACTCATGGGTCAATCAGTGGGTCAACTCATGGGTCAATCAGTGGGTCAACTCATGGGTCAATCAGTGTGACAACTCATGGGTCAATCAGTGGGTCAACTCATGGGTCAATCAGTGTGAAAACTCATGGGTCAATCAGTGGATCAACTCATGGGTCAATCAGTGGGTCAACTCATGGGTCAATCAGTGTGACAACTCATGGGTCAATCAGTGTGACAACTCATGGGTCAATCAGTGTGACAACTCATGGGTCAATCTGTGGGTCAACTCATGGGTCAATCAGTGGGTCAACTCATGGGTCAATCAGTGTGACAACTCATGGGTCAATCAGTGGGTCAACTCATGGGTCAATCAGTGTGACAACTCATGGGTCAATCAGTGGGTCAACTCATGGGTCAATCAGTGGGTCAACTCATGGGTCAATCAGTGGGTCAACTCATGGGTCAATCAGTGGGTCAACTCATGGGTCAATCAGTGGGTCAACTCATGGGTCAATCAGTGGATCAACTCATGGGTCAATCAGTGGGTCAACTCATGGGTCAATCAGTGGGTCAACTCATGGGTCAATCAGTGGGTCAACTCATGGGTCAATCAGTGGATCAACTCATGGGTCAATCAGTGGGTCAACTCATGGGTCAATCAGTGGGTCAACTCATGGGTCAATCAGTGTGACAACTCATGGGTCAATCAGTGGGTCAACTCATGGGTCAATCAGTGGGTCAACTCATGGGTCAATCAGTGTGACAACTCATGGGTCAATCAGTGGGTCAACTCATGGGTCAATCAGTGGGTCAACTCATGGGTCAATCAGTGTGACAACTCATGGGTCAATCAGTGTGACAACTCATGGGTCAATCAGTGTGACAACTCATGGGTCAATCAGTGGGTCAACTCATGGGTCAATCAGTGGGTCAACTCATGGGTCAATCAGTGTGACAACTCATGGGTCAATCAGTGGATCAACTCATGGGTCAATCAGTCGGTCAACTCATGGGTCAATCAGTGTGACAACTCATGGGTCAATCAGTGTGACAACTCATGGGTCAATCAGTGTGACAACTCATGGGTCAATCAGTGTGACAACTCATGGGTCAATCAGTGTGACAACTCATGGGTCAATCAGTGTGACAACTCATGGGTCAATCAGTGTGACAACTCATGGGTCAATCTGTGGATCAACTCATGGGTCAATCAGTGTGACAACTCATGGGTCAATCAGTGTGACAACTCATGGGTCAATCAGTGTGACAACTCATGGGTCAATCAGTGTGACAACTCATGGGTCAATCTGTGGATCAACTCATGGGTCAATCAGTCGGTCAACTCATGGGTCAATCAGTGTGACAACTCATGGGTCAATCAGTCGGTCAACTCATGGGTCAATCAGTGTGACAACTCATGGGTCAATCAGTGTGACAACTCATGGGTCAATCAGTCGGTCAACTCATGGGTCAATCAGTGGGTCAACTCGTGACTCCAATGAGTGGGTCAACTTAGATTGTATGAGTCAATCAGTAGGTCCGCAACTCATGGATAGACCAATAATTCGTGTGTATCGTTTAAAGCACGTTTTTTATTAAGCTATTACGTTATTTGTTATTTTTACGATGCAATTGATTGACATTAACAACTGCGCGTGCACCTCTGGCAAACGATTTTTTGCAATTTTATTTCGCTTGCCAAATTTGGTCAAGTTAATAGTTTCAATATTGGGTGTTGTCGGTCCTTTGCTCCTTGCCAACTCCGCCTCCCTCTATCTCCTTTTTTTGTCAGTCGCAGCTGTGTCCAATAGATCTGTTTTTGTTTTTATTCACCAATGATCTTAAAGGCGAAAGACTGTTCATTTAGTTGTTTTTGTTTGTGAACTGCAAGTTTTATTTTTAGTGTAGCAGGGCATTTATTCGACGCAGTGAGAAAATTGAGTTTTCAAATTATATTATATTGCTAATATTCGAGCTGCAGTACTTATTATTTTGTGTCCATTAATTTGTGTTTCTTGTGAAATTTTGCTAAATTAAATCACTGTTGCAGCTGATTAGCGGTTAGTCTTGATTTACAGGAGTTTGGGGTCGGAAAAGTGTTATAATAGTAGTAGTAATAGTAATAATAATAATAATAATAATAAATTATTCATAACGATAGGAAGTCCAATAGCACTCCAGTCCAGCTGCGATAGTGTATAATTGTTTTGCACGTTTTTTTCTCGCATCGCTTAAGCTAAAAATCTATCCGCATGTATATGAATCTTGCTATAGAACATTTGCATCTATGTACAATAAAAAAACTAATTTTTGCATATCTGTACTGTTTTAAAAAAAACAAAGTCATTACGCAATACCGCGTGTCCAAAAGCTCTGTGTGTCTTACTGCCTCTCGCGCCTTGGCGTTTCATTTTTTAATAATAATTTATTTTTAGATTTTCTGTTTGCCTGTTTCGTCCATTGTTTTCTTTTCTTTTGGCCGCGGAAAACTATTTTATCCTGTTTAGCTAATTGTTTGTTAAGCCTTTGTGACATATTCTTTTTATAAATTAAATTGGCTATCAAACGAATTTTGCTACGAAATCTCATAGCAGGGGGCAGCCAAAAACTCCCAGATCTTCTTACCTAAATCAAGCTGTGGGATGCGAATCGTGACGTGAAGTTATTGTGGCTGTAAATTGACAATTGCAACTAATGATTAACCTCAACAGAAAAATGTCTTCTCTGCATTCCAGATTTAACAGTCTCTACAATTGTTTAGTTGCGTTGATTGTTAGGTATATGCGTTTGACTTTCAAGTGAACTCGGTCAAACAACCAAGTTGAGTAGTTATTTTTGCATGAATATTTATTCAAGTTGCCTTAACTACGGATTAATATTGTATTTCTAATCAAAGTCCTGTGTTTTTGGTCTTTTTTTAGCTCTACGTGAGGTGCGTCCTAATATTTGTTTTATCTATCTCTTTTCTGTCATTTTAAATCATCTTTATCCAGCAATTCAAATCTCGCCCAAGCAAGAAATGCAAGCTGTAGAGAATCGCTCTAATCTGTTTTGCTTATCCCTGTCAGCTAATTTGGCTAATTCGTCGCCTGATCACCTTTGGCTTTGCGGTGCTGTCACAAGTCCTCAGCGCGTGGTATATACTCATGTAGTTTGTTTTTGCTACTGCCTACTCAAAGTAGTTTCTATTCAGAACAGTTTAACTGCGTTATAATCTGCTACAAGTACTATAAAATTTGCACCTTATAAAATTGCGCTCTTACACTGAAGGTGTCAAAGTAGATCTCTAAACCAATCAAAATTTGCTGTGTCCTATTTACTTTAGAATTGATTGACTGATTTGTAAAATATACGTTGCCTAAAAATAAAAAATTCTTTTAAAAGCCATTGCTTTTTTTCTGCCTGCAACTGAAACCAGTTTACCTTGATTCAAGTTTTGTTTAACTTTCTTGTATTTATACATATTGAGTATTTCTTATTGAGTACGCCACTCCCCTTACCCACCCTCGCCTGTCTGATATGTACGCCACTCCCCTTACCCACCCTCGCCTGTCTGATATGTACGCCACTCCCCTTACCCACCCTCGCCTGTCTGATATGTACGCCACTCCCCTTACCCACCCTCGCCTGTCTGATATGTACGCCACTCCCCTTACCCACCCTCGCCTGTCTGATATGTACGCCACTCCCCTTACCCACCCTCGCCTGTCTGATATGTACGCCACTCCCCTTACCCACCCTCGCCTGTCTGATATGTACGCCACTCCCCTTACCCACCCTCGCCTGTCTGATATGTACGCCACTCCCCTGACCCACCCTCACCTCAAAATATTTTTGCTGCTCTGTCACTGGAGATTAGGGTATTGTAACTGGCAATTATAATATCCCTTCTTTTGTTCCTTGCTTTGCGAAAACTTCTAACAGTAATTGAGATATTACTACTGAAATTAAAACGAAACTTTAGAATTTCGGCGTGTTAGACAGTATACTACAAGTAGTATGTGATGTATTTGATAATATAAATGTGGCTACAGTTTTTCGGTACGAGTAGAGGTAGCTACGATTGCCGTCCGGATGTGTCCGGAATTTACAACGCAATGACGACGGTCGAAAATGACGAATTTGAAAAGAAAAAACAAAACAAGCGTATAAAAACGAAAATTTCCATTTTTCTACACTACCCTCCCCAGATTTAGAAAGGATTGGTTAAGTCTTACTTTATCCCTTCATCTTTCTGATAATCCCGATCGATATATGATGCCTTAACAGGACTCATTTAATCATTTCAAATTCCCTAAGAGAATTCATCACTATATAACGATTATTGAGCTACTTTTTTACTATCTATAACCAATCCATTATGGTATAACTAAAAGATTTTATTCACTTTAGCTAGTATTCAATAGGGATGAGCTGACAGCCTGTTCTGTAAGTCCTTCAATTAATTCTCATCCCATGAAGTGGAGACAGGGGGCGCTCAATAAACGATTCGGATTATGGGATTTTTCTCTGCCTCCTCCGATTGATTGGCACTGCATGATGCATTAAAAGCAATCCAGTCCCCTCCGCGTTACCTATCTATCTCTCTCTCTCCATTATTTATCCTCTCAGCATGCATGTACGACGTAAAATCTCGTCGCGGTAAGTCCAGTCCGTGTCCAGGCGGTTTGCATGTAGTCCGGCAAATATAGGAAGCCTCCGAGAGGGTAATAATCATGCGTGCAAGTCTCTAGTGCCTCTCTGCCCCCCAATCCACCCTGAAAAGATGCTCCAACGACATCGAATAAATACACGAGCCGAAGCTGAAGGAGAAAAAAATAAGCGTGTCCCATGGGGCCAAGGATTGGGAGGAAAACATCAGCTCCCCGCTTCCCCCCCCCAAAAAAAGAAAGCAAGTATAATGCATGGATCAATAAATAATACCCCCGGCATGGCTCCGCCCGCGGCTCAGGACTCGCGCTTGGCCTCACCGACCCACCCGCCCAAAGTGTAACCGGAGACGAGATCGACAGCAGACTGAGTTGCGGCCTAAGCAGCAAAACTGCTCGTGTTCCAGCTCCGACTCTGCGGCCTTTTTTCTTCGCTCTGCCGGACTGGGAGATGGAACTTTAGCTCAACTGCGATGGTGAAAAGAGCAAATGCTTGCATCTCCCCTAATTCCCCCCTCCTACCTGGGGGGAGACGTTAGGTTCTGGAGGGAACTGAGAATCGCAAACTTGGAGGGGAAATGTCATCCGTGAGCTAGGTAGCATACCTCATTCCGGGCCGCTCCTCCGGTCTCAGCTCGGATGACGCCGCGCCGTTCCGAAACGAAAAATCCCAAAATCTGTCCAGGACGATTCCCGGCTCCGCTTGGTCGCCCCGGTCAACGCTGATCTTCCTCTCTCTCTCCTTCCTTGTCGCCCGCCCAGTTTACTTTGAGTTTGTTTTTCCCCAATCCTTAATTCTTATTGGCCGGCGTTGCCCCTAGCAACCTGCATGATGCCTGCCGATTCGGTTAGCGGTGAGGAAAGAAAGTTGGGATTTTTCGGAAAGGATGTATGGGGTTGCTGGGAGCGGCTTCCCGAGAGGCAATCTGGACAGGGATATAAATCCCTGATTTCTTGATGCCCGCCTAACCGATAGAATCCTCCCGTCTTCACTTCGACCTCCTCCTGCCTTCTCGAGAAGATCTTGCAGTGCAGACATCCGGGATGGTAACAAGGATGCAGCAGTCTGTCCGGTTGCCCCCGCTGCCGCTGTTGCTGGTTCTGTCCGTGATGGGCCAGCCAGCGGTTTCTATGATCGGCAACACCTACTACTTCTGTGAGTTTCCCCAGAAATCTCCATGCTTGTTCCCAAGCTTTCTTTAACCCATAAAGTCATTATTATTTTCGTTGCCAGTGGCCGTTTACGATGCTCAAAATCGCGATCTGTTGGCCGCGGCGCAAAGAGCCGTCGCCGATTTGAACTCGGGCACGCCGAGCGCCATCCTGCCAGCCGGTATGAGCATCAACGTGACGGCTGTGCAGGCCGGGTCGGAGTCGCTCTTTCAGACTGGTGAGACCGGAAGCTATGTGCTCGGGTCCATTTCCGGTTTTCTCATGTTTTTAGAGCTTCGATTTAAATAACATTAATTTGCGTGTCGCACAGTTTGCAAAGCCGGCAACGAGCACCTGCTGTGGATCGACGGCATTCTCGACTTCACCGCGCGACCGTCATGCGTTGAGGATCTGGCCAGAAATCTGGACGCCCCGATCATCCGCGCCTCGATGGAGCTGACAGCCGATGTGCCCAACGTGTATCCGTCGCCAAGGAACTACATGCGCGCTGTGGCCGCCCTGCTGCTGCGGGACAACGCCACCAGGGATGGCATCATGGTTCTCTACGATGCTTCTTTTGGTAAGATAGCCCCCTGCACTGTAGGTCTCTTCTGCATTGTCTCTCGAACTGTGTTCTGCATAGTCTCTCGAGCTGTTTTCTGCATTGTCTCTCGAGCTGTGTTCTGAATTGTCTCTCGAACTGTGTTCTGCATTGTCTCTCGAACTGTGTTCTGCATTGTCTCTCGAAATGTGTTCTGCATTGTCTCTCGAGCTGTGTTCTGCATTGTAACATGCATTGCCTTGTTCCTCCTTCATGCTTGGCATCTTTTGACTGTACTGGCATTCTCAAAGCCCAGCAATCCCATGCTTTAACCCGGTTCACCTGCAGACGCCGGCTCCATCTTACCCTACGAGGACTACAGCTGGTACCCGCCAATCTACCTGCGCAAAATTCCGGCCACCGGCGCCGAAGTGGCCACTTTGCTTGACGAAGCAAGAACTCTTCGCATCGCCGATTTTGTAGTGGCTTCCTCCGTGACTAACGCCGCTCTGGTTGTGCAGCAGGCCGGCGTCAAGTCGCTGATGGGCGGCATCTATCACTGGTTCGTGGTCACCAAGGATCTGACCGATTTCTCCTGCTCGGGCTGCAGCTCCGGCTCCAGCCTGTTCTTCTTCCGGCAGACTGCAGCCGATGCGACCCGCTCGGCGTCGATTTTCACCGCCGTACAGACGGCGACAGGCGTGGCTGTGGCCGAGAGCCGCAAAGTTGACGTGCTGTTCGCCTACCAGGCTGCCGAGACGCTGGGCCGGGTGATCAGAGCTCAGACGGACGCCGGCTCGTTTGGCAACGCAACCAACTGGTTGGTGTGCAGCGGCGCGTACAACGCCACCACGCCTGTGCGCTACAATGACTACATCGCCAAGCTGAGGGCTGTGAGTGTGGGCTTGAAGGCTCGGTAGAAATTACGCACGTACATAATTTAATGTGTAGTTTGACATCTAGGTAGTCAAGTCCCTCGTGTGCAACTCTTAAGCATATTTCAGTGTGCTCGTATTGATTACTATTACCCTCGGACCAGATGTTCAGCCCATGGCACAGCTGCAGCTAGCTGCGTGGCGCATCCGAAGGCTGTGTACAGCTGCCTCAGTCCTGACGGGCTGGAGGGGCCGCAACACCCACTCTAAATTTACCCAGCTCAAACTGGTACCCGATCTCTGCTGGGTGGACTGAAGCAATTCGGGATTAAGTGCGTTGCTCAAGGGGATCCAACGAACCCCCAGATGCCCTTGCCACTAGGCTACAACTCCTTTTGTTCACAAAATAACACAAATCAACACAACATTGACAAAACCGCAGTTGCCCAGCTTCGCCAGCGTGATGGGTCACGTGGCCTTCGCCAATACGCTAAGGAACACGGATACCACGTTCAGAATCACCCAGATTGTGTATCCCGGTCCAACTGTTAACGATGTAAGGTTTTTTTATTTAGAAATCAAAGCTTCTAAAGCATTTTTAGTCATAAGAATTTTCGCTTTTGCATTCAACTATCCCCTCAGATTGGCACCTGGACGAGGTCGGCAGGCCTGGCCGGATCTGTGTCCACCATCGCCCTGAGCTACCTGACCACGCGCAATCTGATTGTCCGACTGACACACGTGAGACGCACTGCTTTAGGACACAGGCTCTTTAACCGAACTTTATAAATATCGTCGCTCTCATTTCATTTACAGGACCCGCCGTTCGTAATTAAAAAGCCAGATGGCACATTCGAAGGCTATAGTCTGGACATGCTGAAGCACTTGGCCACTAATATGAAATTCAACTACACGCTGGTGGAGCAGACAGACGGTATCTACGGCGTGAGGCAGCCCGACGGCACCTGGAACGGCATGATGGGCGCTCTGGCCAGCGGGGTGGGTGCAGACGCCGGCTAGATTAGTTTTTATTTTATTTTTTGTTCTGTTCGTACAATTGGATCACAATCTTAACTGGCAGGTTGCGGACATGGCCATTGGACCCATCACCGTCACAGCACAGCGTGAGCAGGTGGCCGACTTTACTGTGCCAATTTACGACTACGTTTCCCTGCAGATTCTTCTACTTCAACCGAAAAGTTCTAAAGGCGACCAGACTTTCTTTCTAAAGGCGTTTACCTGGGACGTTTGGGTCAGCATCATCGCCATTATCACATTCACCGGCTTCCTTATCTTCTTTGTTGACAAGTGAGTTTCAATTGAACATTCCTGAACCAATGCATGCATTTCACATTATTTCTCGCCGTCTCCTTATGACATGTCTGATCATACCTTCTTATCTTCTTACAATGGCAGGGTGAGCCCGTTCTCCTTTCAAAACCGCTACCGGAACGATCAGATCCGCGAGGGCGAGGCTGAGGGCAAGGTATTCACCCTCAAGGAGTCGCTCTGGTACGTGCTGGGCGCGTACACCCAGGCCGGGGAGAGCTTCGATCCCCGCTCGATGTCCTGCCGAACCATCATTGTGGGCTTCTGGCTATTCGGCTACCTGATGATGTCGCTCTACACGGCCAACCTGGCCGCCCAGCTCACCGTGGACAAGCTGTCTCAGCCGCCGCAGAGTTTCGACGAATTAACCACCCAGGTGGCTATGAGGTACACGGTGATCAAGGACACCGCTTCGTACGAGCATTTCATGCGAATGAAGGACGCCGAGGCGAATTTGTACAACTACTGGCTGACCAGCGGCATCGGCACCGAGGAAACCGTCAACCAGCTGGCGTCCCTGGTCACCTGGAAGTATCCCGTTATCGAACGGTACACCACGGTTTGGAACCGCATGACCAAGTGGGGCTTCGCCACCAGCACCGAGCAGGCGCTTAACCGCGTCCGCCAGGAGAACATCGCCATCTTTCTGGAGAGCTCGCTAGTGAAGTACTACACGGCCAAGACCTGCGACTTCATGACCGTTGGCGACCCGTTCGCGCCCCGGCCCTACGGCATCGCGCTGCGCAATAAGTCCCCGCTGCTCAAACAGATGAACGTCGCGTAAGCTGACTACTGGGGAAGTTTTTATTAAGATTTACAATATGTTGCGATGAAATCATGACGGGAAGCGGTGGGGGCTAATTAGAACGGGACAAAGTTGGGCTAACGGTAGAAGCTTTAAGCATGCTTCACAAATTGGAAACCGGACACTGTGGATGCCTAATTTGCTAGCTTTCTCAATCATGATTAGACACCAGTGTTGAGTTTCAATTGCATTTGGTGTCGAGCTCAAATTACTGGAAGCACTAGTATTTTTTTATAAAGCCCAAGTGGCTGTTAGTTTGTCCCAGTACAGTTGGGCACAATTGCCGTCATTTAGAATGTATTTTAATTTGTCAAAAATTGATTGTTTAATTCAGTATGAACTCATCAAATCAAAATTTACCTCAAGATGAAACTGAGCAGGCGATCATAAGTTTAATTAGTGTAGTTAGGCGGCACTTAGGATGTGATGCGCGCGATGAATAACTAAAGTCATAAGTTTTAGTTGTTAAAGAGTTGATGCAGTGTGGTGAAATACAGTTGGATGTGGCAAATTTTAGAATTTTTAGGCAGGGTGTGGTAGTTGTGGGAGGATTGTAGCGTTTTTGTTTGTTGTGGACCGCATGTGTTGGTTGTGGACCGCATGTGGTGGTTGTGGACCGCATGTGTTGGTTGTGGACCGCATGTGGTGGTTGTGGACCGCATGTGGTGGTTGTGGACCGCAAGTGTTGGTTGTGGACCGCATGTGGTGGTTGTGGACCGCATGTGTTGGTTGTGGACCGCATGTGGTGGTTGTGGACCGCATGTGTTGGTTGTGGACCGCATGTGGTGGTTGTGGACCGCATGTGTTGGTTGTGGACCGCATGTGGTGGTCTTGGACCGCATGTGTTGGTTGTGGACCGCATGTGTTGGTTGTGGACCGCATGTGGTGGTTGTGGACCGCATGTGGTGGTTGTGGACCGCATGTGTTGGTTGTGGACCGCATGTGGTGGTTGTGGACCGCATGTGGTGGTTGTGGACCGAATGTGGTGGTTTTGGACCGCATGTGTTGGTTGTAGACCGCATGTGGTGGTTGTGGACCGCATGTGTTGGTTGTGGACCGCATGTGTTGGTTGTGGACCGCATGTGTTGGTTGTGGACCGCATGTGGTGGTTGTGGACCGCATGTGGTGGTTGTGGACCGCATGTGGTGGTTGTGGACCGCATGTGTTGGTTGTGGACCGCATGTGGTGGTTGTGGACCGCATGTGTTGGTTGTGGACCGCATGTGTTGGTTGTGGACCGCATGTGGTGGTTTTGGACCGCATGTGTTGGCTGTGAGCAGAGTGTACACAGAACACATTGCGTCGCATTCAGCATTTAGCTTGCCCTCAAATCCATGCGCAGAATTTTGTCTTTGAACGAGAACCGAGTCACGGAGACGCTCAAGCAGCAATGGTGGTCGCGAGACAAAGTCACCTGCCCGGCCACCTCGTCCGCCTCGTCAGGTAAGTCAGAACGGCTTGGATCCTCAAATCTATATTATAATTCCAGCTTCATAATAAATCTTTTTAATTTAACAAAAATCCAGGCCTGAGCTTGGACACTCTTGGCGGCGCGTTCATCTTCTTCTGCATCGGCGTTGGCATCGCCCTCCTGATGTTCATAGCGGAGAAAATCGTCGCCAAGGTCTACGGAGTCGAATGGGCCAAGAATGTAAGCATCCAAGCCTACTAAACTGAATTTTCTTTTTCAAACTATGGATAACCTGCCGCGATGTGATTCTTGCCAACTACCTGATTGTGTTTGCCGCCTTACCTGCAGAACGCAGACGCCAAGCAGGTGAACACGCTAATGATGATGATGGGCCCGTCAACCGCCAATTTGCGCGCCTCAAATTCGTCTATTCGGCCGGCCACGGGCGGCCTGCCGAGGCCCATGACCGGCCACGGTAGGGGCAGCGGCGTCGGGCACGGCCGCAACAGTGTGGAGCCGATCAAATCGCCTGAAAATATCATCGAGCTTGAGCACGGAGCGCGTTGAGCTTCTTAGTTAGTTAAACGGAATAGATTGACGACGAGTCTAACTTTTTTTGCAAACTTTAAATAACAGAAACAGTTCACTTTTGGGAAAGAATTGAATTTTTATGTTTGTTTGATTATCAATGTAATGGAAATTTGCACCCATGGCGATGTTTTAGCATAAAATTTTTAAAGGCACGTAAGTGTACGTTCAAAATGCCGTCAAATTTTACTGAATTTTGCGTACATTTACCGTGTTCATCAAATGAAGGGTCAGAGAACTCGGTGTACATTAATGTGGTTTGGCGGCAGTGTGAACGAGCCTTAAGATCATAGATTAGCGCAGTCCTTTCCTAACCGAGCAAATGTTATGCTGATGGGTGCAAGAATGTACTTCAAATGTACATCGAGGTTAAGAAAACCCAACGGCTTAGTCTTACAGAGCCCTTTCTGTCTTAAAGCTGATTTAGCATTTAATATTTGAATGTACATTCAGGGTAAGAAAAACAAACAACTGAACTGGAATCTTGATGTACATCAGGGGAAAGGAAAATAATAGAGAAGCGTACATTCGTTACAAAATCCAGCTGTGGGCATTGTAAGACGTCTGGTATGGCTGCTTGTATTTGTTTTTCATATTTATCCTCTGTAATTTCTATTATCTAATGGGTTCCTATATTTTTCGATGTTGATGCCAGATCTTCGATGTAGGGTTGCTTTAGTTTGCCGAAAACGCGTTATTCTAACACACGAAATCACTCTACTGCACGGCGAATATCACAAAGAAGCTTAATTGTTTTATATCAACATTTTTTAAGCAAAGAAAATAATTTTTGTGAACGCACGTTTGATGCTATTTTTATGGCTGTGTGATTATCTCACTTTTTTTATTTGAAAATCTCCGCATTATTGGCTGTGTGCAGCATTACTCTTGCCCGATAAAAATTTTATTTCCTTAATGTTGCACTAATTGCAGACTACCTTCAAGAACAGCTTATTTTTTGTAGCTATTCCGCACCTATCATCACCAGATTGTTTTCTTTTGCAACGAAAACGTTTTATTCAAGCAACTATTAATTAATTATACTCGTAGTAGAAATAATGCACCACTATTCGTCCGCTGGTGTGACTTTGATTCAAAAAGAAAATACAACATTTCAATTAAGTAAAAAAAGTTTTAAGGCCATCGGATACTTTCTCAGTTGCAGCTGCAATTGGATTTCTACTATCTCTTTTATCTCTATCGTTCAGGCGAGCACAGGGAAATCTTGAAAGGCAAATTCCTGCAAGCCGATATCCTGTAAGTGGCTCACTTTCCCTTTGTCAGCCCTCATCTGTCAGCGGGATCTGTGCCGTTGCTTGCCAACTTCTGCTTCAAATCATCTGCCTTTTGATCTGTCATCAGGGCCTGTTTGCCATTCTATATGGATATATGAGATCCATCGATCCTTGATAATGGGAGTAGCGGAAAAGTTATCCATTGCTCCTGTCCTCGAACCCTTCCCTCCCCGGAAAAAAGCAGAGTTTCTGAGCCAAAGGGACTTATTAAACTCTCTCTTTCACTGTCAGGCAAAATGGGAGCTTACCATCCATCGTTCCATTATCCCTTTATGCTCTTTGATATTGAGCAGATCGGGTTTCACAGAGCCAGATCCCCGAGTCATAAACTCCGCCTCCTTCCTCCTTAGTTTGAGTTAGTTCAGCGCGGGGGTTTATCCTCCCGGCGGTGGCCAAAGAGCAGCTCGAATTGCAATATTGATTTCAGTTTATCGACTCGGAAGCGCTCAAATCCTGCAAAATATTGAGGCAAGGCGTCTCCGTGCGCAGCGGCAAGGAGGTTTAGATCGCTGATGTTGTGCTCATTGATAGCCGAGTCATTGACAATCGGTTCATTGATAGTCGGGTCATTGATAGTCGGGTCATTGATAGTCAGGTCATTGATAGTCAAGTCATTGATAGTCGGGTCATTGATAGTCAGGTCATAGATAGTCAGGTCATCGATAGTCGGGTCATTGATAGTCGGGTCATTGATTGTCGGGTCAGTGATTGTCGGGTCATTGATTGTCGGGTCATTGATTGTAGGGTCATTGATTGTCGGGTCATAGATAGTCAGGTCATAGATAGTCAGGTCATTGATAGTCGAGTCATAGATAGTCAGGTCATAGATAGTCTAGTCATTGACAATCGGTTCATTGATAGTCGGGTCATTGACAATCGGTTCATTGATAGTCGGGTCATTGACAATCGGTTCATTGATAGTCGGGTCATTGACAATCGGTTCATTGATAGTCGGGTCATTGACAATCGGTTCACAGATAGTCGGGTCATTGACAATCGGTTCACAGATAGTTGGGTCATTGATAATCTAGTCATTGATAGTCGGGTCATTGATAATCTGGTCATTGATAGTCGGGTCATTGATAATCTGGTCATTGATAGTAGGGTCATTGACAATCTGGTCATTGATAGTCGGGTCATTGATAATCTGGTCATTGATAGTCGGGTCATTGACAATCTGGTCATTGATAGTTGGGTCATTGACAATCTGGTCATTGATAGTAGGGTCAGCGATCTTCCTGCTTCATGATCCGTTTCTTCAAAGCATTATTTTTTATATGGATTTCACTATGAGTAAAGTGCTGGCAATATTTCGTCAGGAATTAATAATTTCAATCGTTCGTTTTGGCTTTGCCAGCTTTATGCTGATGAAAGTGGAAAACTCTACTCATGCTACTATGAGTGGCCACTCAGGTCAACACAGTTAAAAAGAAAACTAAGAAAACCAACTGGAAAACTTTCAAATGGCGAGAAAAATCTATCCAGTGAACTCTATAAATATTCATTCACAATATATTTCATTATATGCTTATCACGGTCAATAATACACTTGTAGTCGGAGCCAATCACTATGAAAAAAGCAGTTTAGTGCTGGGGTTACTGCGTTTGAAGATGCAGTTGTGGCATAGAAAGTTGTTCTATTGTAAGTAACAAATTAAATAATGCAGTTAAGCAGCTTCTCTAATTAATGCAAGAATTAGCGTTAAAAAAGAGGCAAAGATAGACAGATAGATGAATAATAGCAATAGTAATAAGTTTTTCAATTGGTTGATCCTTCATTCATTGAGTCAGTGGTCTCAGATGCCAATTAATTATTCAATTAATTTAAAATCGTGCAAAATTTTGTCGCAAACATTTTAGCCTAACTTAAAGCTGTGAAAAAATGTTTTTCTTTCGACGATATGTATCGAAAATAAATTTTCCCAGTAGCCGGGGATTATATGTTAGAGGTTTAAAGTCCGAATGAGAGCAGAAACAGGAACAGAGGAACTGTAGCCTTCAAGTTGGCATTAGTGTAAAATACTTACTTGAATTCATAATTAGAAGATGGACTCCTCGAGGTTTCAAAGTATTTAATCAATAATTAAATACTGACTAGCTATATTGCAGTAACGGTTTGCAGTTGCAGTCCAATGCTTCTAGCACCAGTTCCGACTGCAAAACCATGCGCGCATGCACTTAAGGGGTTCAAGGTAGACGGTGTATAAGTAGAAACCGGCAACTAGCTAATACAAAAATTTTTCAATAATAACAGGTGAACAATTTCACAACATTCGTTCAGATAGTTCGTGCAGAGCCGAGATAACTGGACGGTGGGATTGAGGAAACTCAGCCATTAGTCAGAATGCTTCAAACTTACTTCTAATTTTGACTCGTATATTGCTATCGACATTGTTCTTCTCTTATGCTGTCAGCAAGACAAATTTTACAGATTTTTCTCATCTAAGTTATAAAGATTAGATTTCGCAACACTCGAATTGTTCTGCTTCCCTTGAACACGAACTATTTGATTAAAAACACCACCGGATTCACACAGGCAGCTAATGGTGGAGCCGTCGCTACCTGGGAGCCGGTGAGGGGGACCCAGTTGAACCGCCCGCAATGTCAGTGGACGAGGCTGATGAACAGTGTCTGTGGTGGTGATGATGCACCAGCGACGAGGTTGGATAGAGCTTGTACCAGCCGATGACAATGTTGGACAGGTCAAGGTCGTCCAACAGCACCTGGCACACGCCCATAAATGCCTTCCGATCCATCCGGCCGTAGTCGCCCCAGACAGTTACCTGGAAATTGAGGGGTGTTCGGGTTTCTATTTTTTCGGGTTCGGGTTGAGCCCCAAACCCGGAACCCGACCTGGACCCAAAACCCGACCCGACCCCGAACTCTGCCCGACTATCTCCTGGACTTGCAGTGATGGCTGAGGAGAGTACACTTTTATTAAAGTACCAGTATACCGACTTTACCTTCTTCTACTTTTTAATTGTTAACTCTCCTCCCCACTATCACTACACTACTCGACTCCTCAGTCGTACTATTCACTACAACCTCAGCTCCTCAAGGCCTCAGGCTGGTTTTTATAGAAAAAATTCAGATTTAAGTTGCTGACGTGAGACAGAATAAAAAACTGGAATAGAAGATAACGAAGTTTGTAGTTATCATTAATTAAATGATAATATATTAGAACAGAATATTAAAATTCAAGGCGAAAACTCGTGCAATGATATATTTACACTATAATGAATAACGAATCACGATTATTAAGTCATAAGTGCAATGCATTACGCCAGTTCAGTTCACGAGAAAAATATTTTTGAATTGGCGCGATTTTGAAAGACGCTTTATGACGTAATAAGGCAATAATAATTAAGTAAAACTGAAAATGCAATTAAAAACCCGGAAACCCCGAACCCGGTACCAAAACCCGACCCCGAAACCCGACCCGACCCCGAACCCCGAGCACTCCTAAGAGTGGCAACCATTTTTATGGCTATAAATTTTTGCGGACCTTCATATAATTATCGTGTAATTAAAATTGCAGAATCCGCACCTGCAGAATCTTCCCACTGAAATCCTCTGTAAAGAACAGCTGCTGCTGATAGAGTGGATCCAGCGTGCGTCGAGTAACTTCTGTTTTCTGCTTCTCCACGCACGTGCGACCCTGAAGCAGGTAGACTTTCACGTACGGCGCCGGCAACAGTTTGGCGCCCTTCTTAGCATAGAGGCTTCGCGCGCGGATCACCTCGACTTCTAGGCGGCCTTTCCTATTGAATAATCCCAGCTGGATTTCGCCCAGGCTCGGCGTGCCCAGCACCTGTCGGCCGACTAATTGACCGGGCCCGAGGCCCTCAACGAATGCCGTTAGGTGACCGCCGCCGAGGTCGGTGCCGGTTGGAGGCGGAGCACTGCTGCTTAGCCTGTGTGGGTCACAAAAAATAGATTGCATATTATAATTAGATATAATATATATCTGTCTGGCTAGTTTATCATCTAGTTTGTGAGACAATATGATTTTCAGAGGTGACTGAGAGGTTAGCGCACCAGCTCTGAGAATCCAAAATTCCACAGACCCGACTGATCACGCAGTGACCACATTGATTTTGGTTTCCCTTAAAGCAGTTTAAGGATTAGTGTTGAATAAATGCTAGAGCAAGAAAAAGTCCATCCGTTTTGAGACTATTTTACCAAAGATTCCGCAACATTCGCTTGATTATCGTTCTAGTTCGTATATTATCATTACTACTTCAGTATTATTATTGTCGTCTTTGTTGTTGCTTTCCTTATTATTACGAGCTACTATAACATAGTATCATAATAATTGTTTTCCACACCCCAACGCATGACTTAGCCATCCCACCGCTGCCACCAGTTTTTGTCAATTTATGAATTAGAAATGCGGCAAGCACTCACACGGCCGTGTCCAGGCTCAGCATACTGCTGCCTACGTCTCCCTCGCTGTCCTGGCTAGAAAAGCGCGCCCGTGCGGCGCCAACTGGCCGATTGGATAGCATCGGGTCGGGACCGGCTGCTGCCAGGCTGGCCGGTAGAACTTCCTCCGAGCGTTGAAATGTTGTCCGCTGTTTCTTGTCTGCGGATAAGACAGTATCTTTACTAATTTCTATACACAATTTAAATTAAGAAAAGACTCCTCGTTATAATTTATTGTGGTTTCAAAAAAAACAAAAAATGACGTGGTTCACGTTGTTTGTCAGAGGTGAAGAAGGCGGTGTCACAAAAAATGTGAGACTCATTATTAGATTGCTAAAGCGAGATATATTATCACCTTAATGCCTCTAAATTTTTTTCTTATAAAGTATGAACTTATGTTGGTATCAAGAAGTTGGGACGCATTTCAATATAAAAGATAAGCCAAACAAGATGGCGTGGAAAATTGACTAAGACTAGTAGAATCATTAAGCAAAACAAAACTTTAGGTAGCTTTTAGGAATTAACGGCTTGAAAGAAAAGTTTTTTTATCTAGGGAAAATATGTTTGAACCTCGATTGCTGGTAGTTGCGGAGCAACCTGAGGCGTTTGATCGATCAAATGATGAATCAGTCAGATGATGAACCAATTAGAAAATAATTAAATTTTGGTATTCATTGGGTAGTTAAGTTCACTTCACCATCTAGATTATACTGTCACACTAAGAAACCATTAATTAGTTAAGTCAAGTAGCAGGGTAGTAACTACACCATATTTCGAGGGTAGTTATATAACAGACGTATGCTTTGCTTGTTAACTTTGTTAGCATACTCGTACCATTTTACGGCACTTTATGAGCGTAAGTATTAAAATAGCATTAGCTTTTTTGCGCAATATAACTGCCACCACTGAAAAATGAAGGGTTGGCTAAATAATTAATGGGGTAACGCGCTAGGTAATATCGCTTATGGCACTGGCTTTCACCAACAAACAAGACAATCTGGGTTACTTGCGACACTCCATTATGCTCTAATATTTGTTATAATAAAAAAACAGACATCTGCCTGTTTTTTTGCAGCAGCGGCCATCGCTATCTGCCGCCTCACCCTTCCTGCGCAGCTTCCGCCACAGGGCTGTCCGACCGCTTGCGTGTGACTGCTGTTGCTGCTGCTGCGACTGCGGCGGCCGAAGCCACTGCATCGTCTGTTTGCCTCTGGCCGAGACGGCGTACGCCGTCGAAGCAGTTGGAGGCGCCGACGCGGCCGAAACAGACGACGACGGTGTTGTCAGAGAGTCGTTGTCGTAGTCGAGATATTCGCCAAATTCGACGCTTCCTAATGTGGAAGCGCCTGCCGAGGATTCCATGACTAATCATGCGGCAATGGTGAGCGGTTGAGTGACAGGATTCAAGGGATCAGTAGCTGTGATGATCAGATGGCCTGATCTAATATCATAATTCCATACTAAGAGCAGTTGCAACTAGTTGTAGCCTAGCGGTCAGGGCATCTACCTTATGACCAGAAGGTCCTTGGTTTAATCCCCCAATCTAAGCGAAAATGAGTACTCTTGAGCAGTATTGCAGCCCGTTAGGACTGAGCAGCTGTCCTTGGATGCGCTGCACAGCTAGTTTAAAAATCGGGAGTGTCCAAAATGTTTTAATCATGAGCAATGGGCCATTTTGGGAGTCAGTCTTCCTCTAACGTATCGGCATGCTACAAAAGAATTACCTATCAATGAAACAGAACATGAATAAGGCCTATCGGAGTCACGCGATTCACTTTAAATTTCCTACTACAAGTGATAAATTAGGATTATGAGACAACACCGAATAGACAGGTTCACAACAGAAACGACTGAAGTGAAAAAAAATAAAAAGCAAGAAAATTTCTAAGTCTTTGCATTTCAAATCTTAAAAAATCAAATAGCAAAATCTGATTTATTCCTTGACAGTTTGCCATGTCACAGAACCTATTCACTTATCAAGGAAGGCAACAGTGCCACCCCTCGAGCACTGAAATAATCAGAAAATTTGCTCACCGAGATTGTTGGCGCTGGAGCTCTTGCGCCCGATCAGGCTGCTGAACCGCTGGCCCATGCTGGCCCGACGGCTTTTCTCCGACTTGCCGCCTGGCAGCCCGCTGTCGCTGCTGTTGCCGTCGTTGCCGCTGGAGATTTTTCGATTTCTAGCAACGGCGGCGGCGGAGGCGGCGGCAGCCGGTCCGGCTACGCTGACGCCGCGCAGAAGCTGCTGTTGAGGACGATGGTGAGACCGCTGACCGGAAGTCCGGGGCAGGCGTTCGCTCTGGACGGACAGCACCGAGGAGATTTCGGACGGCTCCGAGGCGGCCGGGCTCGCAACGCGGTCGAATGAGGCGCCGCGCACATTCTGCGCCTGTTGCTGGTATTGGCCGCGCTGCAGGCCGGCACTGGACGAGCTTGGAGGCTGGGGAAGCTGTCTTCGCCGGCCGGTGCTAGCTGGATTGACTAGCGAGTCGGTGCTGTCCAGGCTGCTGCTGCCCGCGTCAACGTAGATCGCTGGCGACGCAGATCGATAGTTCAACGAGTCGCCGCTGTCACCGGCGTAACCCAGCGGCTCCGAGACCACGTCACGACCTTTAATAATGAGTATTGTGCGATTCAGTTACTTTTAGTAGCCAAGTATAGAATATTGGCATCTTAATTTGCTATTTAGAAAAAATTCTACAATCTGCTTTCGATATGAGAATACTCACCTCGCCTGTACCGATCACCAAGCTGTTCGGGATATTTCTGCAAATAGGGATAATCAAAGAGTTTTGAATTGTAAATCCACTTCCACCACATACTACTGATCAAGTCTAATTACGTAGTAAATAAGACAAAAATCGATTTTGAATATTGCCTAAGTAATATTTGCCACACTTACCGCAGTTGGCGTGTCGGACTCGTCAGGGCAGGTCAGTCGGTAGGCCGCTGGCTCGCCGCTCAGATTGCAGCGGGCCAACCTGATGCAGGTCTACAGGGGGGAGGAAAATTTGTGACAGACAAAGACAAATAACAAAGACTATAGCTGTCTACACTGGAGAGTTTGTGTTGGTTTTCTCACCTCTCCAATGAGCTCGCAGCCATTTAGATCGTCATAGTCCAGCACTTCAACGTGGAGGCTGCTTTGCTCCAATTGTTCCTCGTCGATGGGCGAGAAGGTGAAGGGCTGATTCCATACTGGTTCGTTAGTGTAGGACACTGTCTTGGACCGGCGCTTGTGGCTGCGAGCGGGAAGGATCGCGGTGACAGTGGCTACAGGTAAGCATTTTTAGACTCACGGACAGACAGAGAGACAGACAGACAGACAGACACACAGACAGACAGACAGACAGACAGACACACAGACAGACAGACAGACAGACAGACAGACAGACAGACAGACAGACAGACACACAGACAGACAGACAGACAGACAGACAGACAGACAGACAGACAGACAGACAGACAGACAGACAGACAGACAGACAGACAGACAGACAGACAGACAGACAGACAGACACAGACACACAGACACACAGACACAGACACACAGACACAGACACACAGAGTTCCTGAACGCATTTCTTACGTTCGCTCAGGCAGCAGGCAGAGCACAGCGAAAGCGTTCGACAAAGTGTTGCTGTGGGGCGGCACCAGGCCGACAGCCGACACCAGTCGCACCAGTAGTTGGGAGCAGCTGGCATCGAACCAGAGCTTCAATTGTACCCGACCAGCCGGTAGTCTCCCCGAAGATGCCATCGCCGACGGTGCAGTCAGCGCAGTGGCACCGAGGCCCGGATCGAGTGCGTCGCCGGAGGCGGATGGAAAGCGCGGCGCGAGTGGCGGAGGGCGGTCGCGCTCCTCCGATGGTGCGCGGACTGCGAAGGCTGAAAAACCGTCGGTGCATTCGGATGAACGCTAAACAAACTTTTATATGTGCCTGACAGGTGTTTCTTTTTATAGTTGTACATCGGTACGTATGTTATTTGATATTTTAAATGTACTACGATTGCGCATTTATAGTTTAGACGCTCCGATATGGACTTCTTTAAGAAACTATTGCGTCAGTAATTGTTGCATTTCAATTTTTTCTCTAAAGATAAAAAAATTCCTATTTAGGAAGAAGACAAGAGTAAGTCCTTTACCTCCTCGTGCGGCGGCTTGTCGGTAGCCAGGGTCGCTGAAATGACAATGTGAGCAAAAATCTTTGTCTATTTCATTTTGAAATCTAGCTTGGTTAAAGTCTTTTGTAGCTATTATATAGCCCCGGTTCCCCTGTTGAACTGAGATGTTTTACGCTTTCCCCTCCTCGTAAAACAATGTACGAAAACGGACAAAATAAGGCACAGTTTTTCTGCCTTGCCCCATGTACATTTGAGAGACGAAATAGCTGCTACTTCACTTCTCTATGTACACTATACTAAAAATGGTCTGAAAACTTCTGCCTAACCCCTATGTGCATAGCGGAGAGAAATGTTCCGCAAACTGTCGCCCATACCCCTGCGTACATTAAGGAAGACCTGATCTTCCACGTGACTTTCCAGTATGTGTATAATAAGAATGTTAAAGATTAGAAAACTTTCACTTACTCAATCGGTCTCTGAACAATAAGCTCTACTTGTCGCTCGGGTTTAGATTCCATCAGCATATCGTAAACCTCCTGAAAGGTGAGTCCCTTCAACGAGTTGCCATTCCATTCGAGCACCTCGTCGCCGGAGCGGAGGCCGCCCACTCTGTCGGCAACGCTGCCTGGCTTCACCTTGGTGATAAAGGCGCCCAGCCTGCCGGAGGGCGTCATCTTACCGCCAATTAGTTTAAGTCCTGTGTGAATTATGGCAATATATCTTCACTGGGTCGTTCTGGTTTTGCTTATCTATTTAGACGAAAATACTTACCAAGATCGATAAAATTTCCAGCCAGATCGCAGTCCCTTTTGAGTAGCATGTGACCAATGATGCGCCGTTGATCTTTCGACACTTGCCATGTGACAGGATGCTAGAAAAATTTCAGATCGGGATTAACTGTTTCTACAGGCTTGCACAGAATAAAAACTCGATCCTCGATCTGCTGTCTCACCTTTGCTGACTGGTAAGAAGCGGCGGCGGCAGCGGCTGCCGCTGCAGACATGCCAGCCGCCCCCTGGAGTTTCGCCGCCGAAAGCTCGTTGAGAGTATTGGAACTCGAGCTCAAGCAGGTGTCAATTCCGGAGTCTTTGTGCGTAAGCGGCTCACTGTTCCAGCTGTCCTCTTCGAAGCTGCGGCCTAGACTGAGGCCGTCGTTGTCGGAGCCCATACCGAAGCGGACCGACTTTTTCTTGAGCAGCTCTACAGTACAGTTGAGTTGGACTTTCCGTTTGGTAATTCAGGTAAATGTTTACCTCTTTGAGTATTATTGGCAAGTTCTCACCTCTCTCGCTGAGTGTCTCCATTTCAGGATCCTCCCAGCTGGTTTGATCTGGACTCAGCGGCCGGAGCATGTCATCGTCCTCGCTGGAGCTCAGACTGTGCTGATGCCGCATCCCGGAAGCTGCGCCGGCAAGGGAGCGCACAGACCGATGCTGCTGCGCCTGCTGATGCGTCCTGTGCGGGTGCAGCTGCTGGCTGGGGTCGAAGAAGCGCGCGCTGGCTGAGTATCGAGTTGGACGCCACGGCTCTGGCTGTGGCGCAGCTGCGGGGGCGACGGCACCTGCTGCTGCTGCTGATGCTGATGGATGCTCGAATGATGGGGATTCTTCATAGTGATGATGCTGCTGGTGCTGCTGCTGGTGCTGCTGCTGGTCAGCTAACGAGAATTGCCTGTTTTTATTGGGTGTTAAAGTGGCATGCTTTCTCGTAATTCTGTATGTCGGTCAAGCTGTCTAATCGGTTTTTAGTTGCTTTCAAATTGTCTGCCATCGATACTATCTAAGTAACTGTAAGCTACTGTGTTTATTATAACTTAATGCATGGCTAGTTGGAGTTGTACTGCACATTAGAAACTGTTTGATGGGATTGTGTAGCTGTCCACTTATTGTCAACCGTATGCATACCACCAAGATCGGCACATCAGGACACATAAGAAAATTAGACAACAATTAATTATTCGTAAAAATCTTGTCACCTGCGCAGTTCCCGAGGACTGGCGCGAGCTGCGCTGGATTCGTGTGCCATCTCTGCTGTCGGTCTTGGTCGGCTCTGCTGCCCTCGCCGCTGCTGCTGCTGCTGCTGCTGCTGCTGAGCCTGGAGTTCTTCTTCCTCTTGATTGGGCTGCTGACGCTGCTGCAGCTGCTGCTGCTGCTGCTGCCGCCGCCGTCGCTCCGGCGGCTCCTGCGGAATCGACGGTTCAGCTGCTGCTGCTGCTGCCGCTGCTGCGGCCTCCCTGGCTGCCACCTCTCTGGACGCTTCCTGGCGCTGGCAGTTAATGCACAGCCACGCGCTCTGCAGATTAGTGCGAGTGAGTGTTCTGTGATTATAGTACATTTATTGTTTTATAGTTAATTTTTTAGTGACACTAGCGAAAATATCGAGTTAATAATATTTATACGCTCGTAAAGGAAAGTTTTATATCGATGTCGTTACTCGCAGAGTGAGACAAAAAACCCAGACGAGATGGGCACAAAGCCATCTCAAGCATAAATAACTTATAATAAAGTTTTAATAAGTATAAAAACCACGGCATTTCATTCATGATCTATCAGCTTTGAGTTTTGGCGCGCATTCTTTAAGAACAGAGCCACAGATTTGTTAGTTAGGGGCGGTAGCTATATGACAGACGGCTAGCCACGCTAAAAGGTCGGCTAGCAGGGAGTAGGTTTTAATCGGATCAAGGATAAGAAAGGACCCCAGTTGCATGCGAGCAAGGAAAGCGAATTAGACAAATCAGGGAGAATGCATTCAGCTGACGTAAAATGTTTACTCTGTCAAACAGAGAGCTACAGACATGACTGATAAAAATAGTAACAAGGCGAGAAGGCGAGGCGAGAGAAGTCGATAAGAATTGAGCTACAAGGGAGAGAGAAAAGGGAAAACAAGAGCGGGGACCGGATAGCAAAACCCGCTTCCGGTTTGTCTCCCTAGTTGGATCAGGTAGGAAGTGTTGATCAGGCAGACAGTCTGTGTGTATTTTTAGCTAGGCTACTAGTGAGTGACTAAAGGCATGATAAAGCTAATGCTACGAGCTAGTGCCGGTGCAAGGTCGAACCTTCCACTCGATGAAACATTAAGGAAGTGCCGGGGTAGAAGGTGAAAAGTAATCTTTTAAAAGGTGAGCAGCAGCAGCAGCAGCAGCGTATGCGAGCATTGTTATCGATTGTATTTTTTACTGTCAAGGGATTTTTGTAGCTAACAACGACTTACCAAATTTGATGATGACTCGACAGTAGTCTAATGGTATCGTAATGAGGCAGTTGGGCATTTTTTTAATTCTTTTTAAACTATTCTTCTCTGTTCAAAACTCGCGTAGAGTTAAAGTAAAGCAGGATGGAAGTTTTCCCTCAGTAGAGCAAGGCAAGAAGTACAGTGACTCGTTCTGTCCAGGACTCACTCCAACTAGAATGTGAGTCACGCAGAAGACTTCCTCCTCTGAGAATCACTCCAAATAGAATAGGAGTCATACTGATGACTCTTTCCGTTCTCCGCTAAGAATCACCCAAAGCCAGAATGAGAGCTGCACTGATGACTCACTCAGCTGAGAATCACTCTAACGCAGATGAGAGTCACACCGATAACTCACTCAGCTGAGAATCACTCTAACACAGATGAGAGTCACACCGATAACTCACTCAGCTGAGAATCACTCTAACACAGATGAGAGTCACACCGATAACTCACTCAGCTGAGAATCACTCTAACACAGATGAGAGTCACACCGATAACTCACTCAACTGAGAATCACCCAAAGACAGAATGAGAGTCACACCGATGACTCACTCAGCTGAGAATCACCCAAAGACAGAATGAGAGTCACACCGATAACTCACTCAGCTGAGAATCACTCTAACACAGATGAGAGTCACACCGATAACTCACTCAGCTGAGAATCACCCAAAGACAGAATGAGAGTCACACCGATGACTCACTCAGCTGAGAATCACTCTAACGCAGATGAGAGTCACACCGATAACTCACTCAGCTGAGAATCACCCAAAGACAGAATGAGAGTCACACCGATGACTCACTCAACTGAGAATCACCCAAAGACAGAATGAGAGTCACACCGATGACTCACTCAGCTGAGAATCACTCTAACGCAGATGAGAGTCACACCGATAACTCACTCAACTGAGAATCACCCAAAGACAGAATGAGAGTCACACCGATGACTCACTCAGCTGAGAATCACCCAAAGACAGAATGAGAGTCACACCGATAACTCACTCAGCTGAGAATCACCCAAAGACAGAATGAGAGTCACACCGATAACTCACTCAGCTGAGAATCACCCAAAGACAGAATGAGAGTCACACCGATGACTCACTCAGCTGAGAATCACTCTAACGCAGATGAGAGTCACACCGATAACTCACTCAGCTGAGAATCACCCAAAGACAGAATGAGAGTCACACCGATGACTCACTCAACTGAGAATCACCCAAAGACAGAATGAGAGTCACACCGATGACTCACTCAGCTGAGAATCACTCTAACGCAGATGAGAGTCACACCGATAACTCACTCAACTGAGAATCACCCAAAGACAGAATGAGAGTCACACCGATGACTCACTCAGCTGAGAATCACCCAAAGACAGAATGAGAGTCACACCGATGACTCCCTCAACTGAGAATCACCCAAAGACAGAATGAGAGTCACACCGATGACTCACTCAACTGAGAATCACCCAAAGACAGAATGAGAGTCACACCGATGACTCACTCAGCTGAGAATCACCCAAAGACAGAATGAGAGTCACACCGATGACTCACTCAGCTGAGAATCACTCTAACGCAGATGAGAGTCACACCGATAACTCACTCAGCTGAGAATCACCCAAAGACAGAATGAGAGTCACACCGATGACTCACTCAACTGAGAATCACCCAAAGACAGAATGAGAGTCACACCGATGACTCACTATTTAAGTCTACTTAGAATCAAAAGCGCAAAGTGTTTATTCATTGTCGGACAACTCACCTGAGTAGGCTTAAGACTGACTCTGCTGCCGCACCTCAAGCAAGTCTTCAAACGACACCTGTGACACGTGTGACTGCCGTTTCCGTTGCCGCTACCGCCGCCGCCGACGGCGCCACCAGAGTCGCTCGACGTTGAATGTCGACCGTAGGATCTTCGACAGATTTGACAGGCGGCCGATTCCAAAGCGGCCGAGGAGGCCGGACTGGCGGCGGCACCGACCGAGGAGGCTGCCGCTGTCGGGGCATCGGAGTCTCTTTCGTCTGGACCCTGCTGTTCGAGCTGCTGCTGCGACTGCCGATTAACTATCTCATCCTGGATGCCTCTGAAAGCGGTTTCGGCCTGGTCAGAGACCTGCTTGGCCTGGCTGGACACCCAGTCCAACACTTTGCCGAAGCCAAAGTTCATCCTTAGCTGATGCTAAACGGCATCCTGCGATAACAGCCCTTGGTCAGTCTGTAAACGCTGACTTCCTCTGATAGCTAGCTAAAGCTGCTCCGATGCTAACTTTTGATTTAAATGGAGGATAGGGCTGACTGGCTGTCAGGGCAAAAGCGGAATTATAGATCGATAGATGGAGAGAGAGAGAGAGAGAGAGAAATTAGCAGTTTAGCCGGAAAAAAGAGGCAAATAAGCCAGCCTGGCTGTATGGATAATAGCAGATGGGAAAATTGTCCCCTACTGACGTGTGTGCGTGTCGACAGTGGTTGCGGCGGGGGACACTGGGGGTGGCTAGTGAGAGAGGGGATAGGGGGATAGGCTAGCGGAGGAGGGTAGGTCGTCGTCCTGAGGAAGACGAGAGTACGCGATATTGGATTGACGAGCACACAACAGCTGAAATGCTACAGCCAGCAACTCTTGCCAGAATCATTCTGGCTGGTTAGTAGCACTTTCCTGCTGCAGAGGTAGAGGGGAGAGAGACGGAGAAGGAGGGATATGAGCGGTTGGGAGGTAAGAAGACCAGCCAGTAGTTTCTTGCTCAAGTACGAACCTCTGGTGAGCTGCTGTGGGGGTGACTTGTTGAGGGGTGGGCGATAGACCGGTGGATCGCCGTACAGTCGGCTGCAGTCCCGCATAAAACAGCACTAACTACTCCACCTTTTTCCCCAGTCATCCCGGCAGTTCTCTACCCCCCCCCCCCTCCCCGGTTAAGCCGGCCTACAGCTGGGAAGGAGGGAAAGAACTGGCTCAACTTATTGATCCCCGTTGCATGGTTGAGAGGAAGGAGCGACCGACCGACCGGCCCAGGGAGGATAAGGAAGAGAATCAGCGAGGCTGGGGAGGTAGACGAGAGGCCTCATAGAGAGAGAGAGAAAGGCAACGGAGAGCTCGAAGTGCACTTTTATCTTGGGTTGCCTAAGCCGGGTCGGTGCAAGGGCTTCATCCATATATGGATTGTTAGAGTGTAATGGAAACTGTGCACTATTGCACTATACAAATTTAAATTGTCTATGGCCGAGTTAGCAGCTTGTGGCTAAGTTAGTACAAGTTGGTTAGAAAATTTAATTGTCTATGGCAAATTTAATAGCTAGAACTCAGGCTGGCTATAACTTATGCAGGTTTACATGCGGATGAGTTTAATTTTATCATGTGTGTTAATTAATTAATTGTGTTTTTCAGGTTAACAAATAGTGGTCATAATAAAAATATTAAAAGTATTTGGAACCATTTGCTCGAATATTTGTTTTGTGCATTTTAATAAAGTCAAAGTTTACTGTACTAGCGTATAGCCCAGTTGGGAAGTTCGTTTCTTTAAAAATCTTATAGAATCTTTTTTCACGGCCCCAACACATTTTTGCACGCCCCAAACAGCCTACTTAAAAGTAGATACTTTGGATATTTAAAAAACATAGAAAACAGTCAATTCAAAATCTAATGAAAAATTAATCAAAATTAACTTTTTAGCAAGCCGTGTTAAGGTCAATTGAAGCTTCGGTAATAAAGAGGCTTCGGAAATGACAATTCTCGTTAAAAAAATCTACATGAGCATTAAATACTCGTAGAACTCAAAAAAGGATAGTGGCCTTTGTTTATAGAGAAGAGTTTGGCGTGTAATTTTGTGTATTTATGTGTATTTTTTGTGTTACTCACTCCGATAGCTCCTCGTACCGCCTGGCAGATTTTTTCTCTTTTAGTGTGCGAATGAGCTCCTTCTGCAGCTCTGTGGGCTCGCTGCCGGCGGCAGTTGAAGCTCCAGGGGCGGCGGCGGCGGCGGCATCCGCAGGAGCCTTTTTCTGGCGAGCTCGGGCCAGCAGACTGCCGCCGCTCATGCCACACTACTGTCGATTGTTGTTGCAGCTTCTGCTTCTGCTTTCTTCTCTCTTTAAATAGGTTTAAAAAGATTCTGCTAATAAAAGGCAGGCAATAAAAAGATTAATTTTTTCTACCGTTTCTAGCAATTTGTTTTGCGCTAAAAGCACGAAAAAAAATCAGAGGGGGGGCGGTGCAAGTGTCTCCGTGAGTTCGCAAGCATTTCTTATTGCATTTCCATGCCCGGGTCTTCTGACTCGCCCGCTAACCCTCTTGCCCCTCGACCAGACCTACCCCCAGATTGCTTGGCACGGAGACAGGGGAGAGAGAGAGACTTCAAAATTGGGGATAATCACCAGGACGCACTTGCGGTGAAGGAACAGTGAAAAGGAAGAAAATTAGTGACATAGAGAGCCAGAGGAGGGAGCACGGGCCAGGAGAAAGAAATATCCCAAAGTACGAACTCACCCTAAAAGACACGCACAGGAAAGCAAAACTTGAGAGTCGGGGAAAAATTGTTTTGGCTCACCTTTAGGTGTAGAGAGCGTTTTGCCCAGCTCGCCATGCAACTTCCCCGGGTAGAAATTGGAGTACTTTAGAAATGGAATACGCCGCATTGTAAATAGCGTGCACACTGGACGCAAGAATTTTTGTAAACTTTCTTTCTGTGATTTATTAATCATTAATTCTCAGCTTATTATTTTACGTTTCAAAAAAATATTTTTCTGTTCGCAGCGTCCTTCAAGCTAAAGGTTTCACTTGCTCCTTTAGACTCCAATAATCGATTGAGTTTGACTCAGTATTAACGAAGTCTCACAAAGACAGGGTTACAACCTCATTCCATACAGGTTCGCAATTAGACGGAATACTAATTATTCGAGTCTGATTAGTGCGATCAAGCATGCTTTTGAGCACGAGATGAGCGGTTTCTCCTCATCACATAAACGCATTCCCCATAGAATCGGACCAAAGAATTCCTCATTTTAGTCAAGAAACCTTTTCCTGGCTCTTAATTGTGACCTCAGATAGGACAAGAGAATCAAACGAGATGGGAGCATGAAAATTAGAAAAAAACGACTCGGTAAATCTTAATTTTAATCGGAGAAAGTCTAATGCACGAGTGAATTTGAATAGACGAGCATTTGAAGTACAAGCAGATCTTAATTAGAGTTTATTGGAAACGGGGATACTACTACTACTACTACTACTACTACTACTACTACTACTACTACTACTACTACTACTACTACTACTACTACTACTACTACTACTACTACTACTACTACTACTACTACTACTACTACTACTACTACTACTACTACTACTACTACTACTACTACTACTACTACTACTACTACTACTACTACTACTACTACTACTACTACTACTACTACTACTACTACTACTACTACTACTACTACTACTACTACTACTACTACTACTACTACTACTACTACTACTACTACTACTACTACTACTACTACTACTACTACTACTACTACTACTACTACTACTACTACTACTACTACTACTACTACTACTACTACTACTACTACTACTACTACTACTACTACTACTACTACTACTACTACTACTACTACTACTACTACTACTACTACTACTACTACTACTACTACTACTACTACTACTACTACTACTACTACTACTACTACTACTACTACTACTACTACTACTACTACTACTACTACTACTACTACTACTACTACTACTACTACTACTACTACTACTACTACTACTACTACTACTACTACTACTACTACTACTACTACTACTACTACTACTACTACTACTACTACTACTACTACTACTACTACTACTACTACTACTACTACTACTACTACTACTACTACTACTACTACTACTACTACTACTACTACTACTACTACTACTACTACTACTACTACTACTACTACTACTACTACTACTACTACTACTACTACTACTACTACTACTACTACTACTACTACTACTACTACTACTACTACTACTACTACTACTACTACTACTACTACTACTACTACTACTACTACTACTACTACTACTACTAGATAGTAGTAACGTGATAATTTTTCTTAAAACTTTCGGCCTTATCTATGGTCCAATCTCACAGTGTTATCGTCAGCCTTTTAGGATGCCTAAGCTTTATTTTGCAATTTTTTTCTAACAACAAGGCTTCTAGAAGCGGAATGCTCCGATACCGTTCGAACATCGCCAGGCATGGCAACGGCAGCCGGGCTCATCATCGGCGCGCCAGCTACTACGGCCTGTCGCAGCTCCAGCTGCTGTCCGCCTCCAACGCCAATCTGTCGCGCTATCCGTACGAGCGAGCCGCTCTGCCGCGTTTGACAGCCGGCCAGCGGCGCCTGCGCCTGCTAGAATTTGGTTTAATAACGCTCGCCATGTGCCTCGCCTACGGCGTGTTCATCCTGCGCTGCATTCAGTTCGGCCGGGTGCTCGATGCCACTGAGGACAAGCGAGCTGACTGGGCGTGCATCATCGGCCTGTCCAGCTCCAGCCTCCTCCATGCCGTCGGCCTGCTCATTCAACTGCTGGACAACAGGCGGCAAAGACCGCCAGGCGGCTGCTGCTGCGGACTCTGCAGCTGCTGCTGCGCCGCATCTGACGACGACCTGTCGAACAAGTCGCCGGTCAACTCCGAGACGGCTAGCAGCGGCGCGGTGTCGCTGATGACCGCGTGAAAGAATTGAAACAAAACAAGAATACAGTAAATTTGATTTTAGTTTGATTTGACGCCTATTCAGTCCCTATATGTACGTACAGATTAGCTTACTCGTCGTAGGTCTAATATAATAAAACTAAGCAGCGACAGAGTTTTGCTTTTTTATCGTTGATTTTTTCCTACGCTGAAGTACTTTAAGGCTGATCGTGGATTGATATTAACAAAGGTGAGTTAGTTGGTCATCAGGTGCAAGCGTCAGATTAGGTACAATCAACGACCACAGTCTCTAGCTGACGACGTCAATATTTTAGAGTGGGTTTAACGTCTTAAACGAGCATTTATTTAAATAATCGTTGTGTCTTGATTACTTAAAAAAAGATTAAAAAAAACAATTTAAATATTCGTTGCTGCGTCTTCGAAACCGAAAACCACAAACTCTAGAGTAGAATTTACCCTGGTTATGTTGCTAATCTTTTAATTCTTTAATAGTTGAAAAATTACTTTTTTTAAAATGAAATTTAATTTATTCAAAATATGTCTAACACAGATCGAGACAATCTGAGAAGTATTAAAAACGCGAAAAAAAATTGTTTTATTATCGATAGCTTCCTTTAAAATTAATAGTTATCATGCACCTTAGCCTTCTATAACTAATTTAAATCGTTACAAAAATGTCAGAATTGTGAAAAAAACGATATAAAAATATAACAAAACTTATTTCACGCGCACAAATCAGACGTTTAATTTGTAAAAAAACTTTAAAAAAGCAATTGCTTGTGTACAGGGAGTATTGCACTGCTGGCAATTTTAGCACCACTTGTCATCATTTTAAATCAGTAGTACGCTCGTATGATCAGCATAAATTTGTCAGTTGTCAATGCGAGTTTATATAGAGACGAAAAATCTGCCGAAAAATCATCATACGGGCTCAAAAACAGACGCCGTTGCGATCCTTGAAGAAGCCGATGTCGCTGTGGTTGAACATCGCCGAGGCGAAACCAAACAGCGGACCGGCCGGGAGCGGCTCGGCAGCCACCGCCACAGGCGGATCGCGGCCTTCCAGCAGGCCGTTCAGCAGGGCAAAGAAGGCGTCAACGTCGTAGAGCGCGTTGCCCCTGTCGGCGTCGCAGTAATGCAGCGGGTGGTGCGCCAGCGTAGCCTCCTGTAGCGCCTCTTGCGATTCTGGAGCGGTCGCGACGTTGGCGGCTGCGTCGGTTGGACGCCAGCAGATGCGGACAGCTCCGTGACCTCCGGCCAGATCGCCAATTGATAGGCGAGCAATCAGACGGAATGGGATTCGGCGGGAGCTCCTGGTTGGGGTCGGAGAGGGTACATTTGTACACTTACTAACTCATGAGCTTACTCAATATGAGCTGAATTTCAATGAGCACAAATGATACAGAAATATATGAAGCACCGAAAATAAAGCCTTACTTGTAACGCCTAGTAATGAAGTTGTACTTGCACATCACCAGAGTTTTATCCATAACCATGGCAACCACTTCGCGTCGGTTTCCCCACTCATCAATGTCGGTTAAGACGAATGTCGCTTTTAATTCGCCATCAACTTCTGACACAACGCCGAACTTTTGGCAGGTCTCGCGCACTTCCTCAATAGGTACGATGCTGGCAAAGTAGTTCTCACGCTTCGGCGGCCGCGACTGCAAACGCGAGTCAGGCCGCGAGCGGCGCGGCAGCTGCGGCCGCGTCAGAGACTCCAGTGTCACCAGCTGCAGCTGAAAATTTTTTCGTGATAAAAATATTTTTATATTATGGAAGCTAAGTTTTTTGTTTAAATTTTGTAAATTCCGTTTTATGCATGGAAATAATGTGAAAAAAATAAAAATTCGTGATTTAAGTTTTTGCATTATCCAATTTTTCGAAAACTTTTGGTCCATTTTTATGCCACATGCAGGCAGCAATTTAAAAAATGTGACAAGCAAAATAACTTACAAATATAAAAATTAAATCTATGAGAAATGCGAAAAATTTTATGAAGGAAGAATGCATGCATATTTTTTTCAAAATTTTGTAACCTTGTTTTATTTAAATTAGGATAAATTGATAAAATTATTTCCTTCGAAGTATACTTGAATAACAAACAAAGGAAAAATATAAGAAGCAAAGAATGCATACGAAAAAAACTTTTAACTAATAAAGCTTCGCCATTGCTTATCAAGTTCTTACCTCAGGGTTTCTCATGAAAAAAATAAAACCTTCTACGCATTCAAAACTTATTGCGTACATTGACGCTACGTTAAATCAAATTTTATAGTAAGATATTGTTGCATAAGAATATGAATTTCTTAGAATAGATAAACCATTATCGCATTTGAAAAGCTAAATTGACATTCAAATTTTTTCTACATTTTTAAAGATCTAAAGACAATAAATTAGCAGATGAATTTAACATAGTCGACCAAATTTTATTCTGACCGAAGCAAGATAAAATCAAGGTTTTAAATCTCAATGGACAAGAAATGTAGCATCGAGCGAATAAATGAATAGCATTGTCATCTTTTTAAGTTCGATTCAAGGGAATCGGCTCATAAATTAATTACTATGACTGGGATTTGCAACAGCTTTTTGTCAAAACTATCTATGACTTTCAGTTTATTGTTAAAGCATATTACAATTCAACAATTTTGAGTATATTTCATAGTTTTAAGTTCCAATTGCGACTCAAATTGAAAACATTCATTCTTAAAGATTTAAAGACAAAAACCTATTTTAGGGGATTAAGAACGATACCTTTTGTTTTTTTATCCAGTGTGCACTTAAGGGTCTGTAACAAATTGATCATAAATAAATATTTTAGGTGGTAAAAATGTAACTTAAAGTCTTTTTACAGATTAAGTCAGTTTAATTGCCGTTTCACTCACATGACAGTGTGGATTAGTTTTTATTCAAGTCCCTTTAAAGTGAAGTCATTTCCATTGCAAAATATAAGTGATGCTTAAAATTCTCAAAGGTTAAAGCAAGTTAAAAAATCCTACATCTAAATAAATTTGTCATAACATTTTTTTTGAATTATTGGTTACCTTTTATGTTAAACAAATAAAGATAAACATCTGCAGAAATAATTACATCTTTCAGCTTTGAACAACTGTGTCTTCCTTTCTATTGGGCAGTTTTGTCCAGGCTTTTACCTATTATAAAAATGGCGCAACCCCATACGCCAGAATTTGTATGCAACGACTCTGCAGATGAGGAAGTTGACCAAGACGAAGAAGACGATGAGGAAGAGGAAAGTGAAGAAGAGATGGTCGAAGAGGATGACGAGGAAGAGGAAGATTATGCAGCATCTGGGGATAATGACGCCGAGGAATCTGGACTAACACTCCTGGACGATCCGGCAGCGAGTGTCATTGTAGCGGCGCATTTTACCAGCGCAAATGCCGACCAGCTTGTCGAAGAAATCGGTGAAGAAGCTGCTGGAGAAGAGGACGACGAGGGATCGACTGAGCTGCCGACAACTGGAGTCGCTGAAGACGCTGCTAAACCGTCAGCTAAGCCGCTGGATCCGGTAGACGGAGCTGCCACTGATGATGTCAACGGCTTAAACAGCTCCCAGGCCCAGCCACCCCTCCTCAATGGGAAACGAAAGCGCCGGAAAAAGTAAGTCGGATAGCTAGCTCAAGTAGGAAAATTATCCTATCTAACCCGACGGAACACCCCCTTCCCCCCTCGCAGAGTCTACTCAATCTGCTTGACAAACTGCCAATACGACGTTGGTGAGTGGGATCGTGCCTATAGGCTTAGCTTTACCGAGAAAATATTTTTTAATAAATAAAAAATTGCTTCGTAACAACTTTCTAGTTCGAAAATCTGCCCAAAACTTCGGCCTAATCGAAGTGGAAGAAGACGAAGATTGGAGCATCTTTTGGACTGACCTGTCCGTCACTCTGGACCGGGTCTGCGCTATGAAGGCTTACCAGGTTTGGAGTTTCAGTCTCCGGGACCTGAACATCACCAAAATGATCCCGTTTCCTCAAAGCGCTGCAGCATCTCCCAGATCCCCAATTCTCCCATTATTCTATAGCTGCAGCGTCTTCGAGATCCCAAAATTATTACTCGTAAATTACTTCAGTCAAGATGCGCAAATGCTCCGTAGCCCTGGCCTACCCATTCGCAGAAGATCAACCATTTTCCCGGCATGAGTGAGATCTGTCGCAAAGACTGCCTCGGACGGAATCTGTCCCGGATGCAAAAACTTTTCCCCAAGGAGTTCAACATAGCGCCAAAGACTTGGACTCTGCCGTCGGAGTAAGTTGTTGTTGAAACATAGTGCCGCCTTCAGTTTTGTGTCAGCATATTTTTTACATCCCAACCAATTTCATTGACAATCCAGCTGGAGCGATCTGCAAACTTTCGCCCGAACCAAGCGTAACAAGACGTACATTCTCAAGCCGGAGTCCAGCTGTCAGGGCAAGGGCATCTGGTTCACTAGGAATGTCAAGGATATAAAACCCGGCGAGCACCAGGTCTGCCAGCTCTATCTCACCAGGGTGAGACGGGGTTTATTATTTAGCAAATACAACTGAAGATAGGAATTGTAGTTTGATTGAGCGAGCGTCAATCAAGGATACCTTAAGTAGGACGGGACACTTCGTTTCTTAGAAAGTTATAGGAAATTTGCTGTTTTTTCGACATAAAATCAAAGATTCCGCTCGATGGGAAGCAGATGCAAATCTCATCTTTTGATATGTGGTTCCTGCCTTCTTACTCTATCGCATTTGTCGAAAATAATGATTTCGATAAAATAAAATTTCACCAGCTGGGCAGGTTCTGATCATCTTCCAACAAAGTCTGCTTTATTCAAATAACGTTTCTATCAATCAGTATTTTGGATAATTTTGCTGGTCCAGTCACTTGTCAATGTCCGATTCTTTCTAGATTGGCGATTTGTCATACGAGCTATAATAGTATGACGAAAGTGAATCAAAATCAATAAAAACAATAGGAAGATCAAAATTTCACAAATTAAGACGTTTATATTTCCATAGAGCAAGAAGGCAGGAAACACATATCAAAAGATGAGATTGCATCTGCTTCGAATCGAGCACAATCTGTAATTTTATGTCGAAAATCTGCAAAGTTCCATCTCCGTAGTGTATTGTTTCGCGAATATTGGACTCTAAAAGTTTTCCAAGAAATGAAGTTTCCAGTCCTTTTATTTAAGGTGTCCTTGGCGTCAATATTTTTGCCTAAAAAATCGCAAATATTTTGCAGCCCTTCCTGATTGACGGCTACAAATTCGATCTGCGAATCTACGTGCTAATAACCAGCTGCGATCCCCTGAGGATATTCGTATTCAAAGAGGGCCTTGCCAGATTCACGACTGTTAAGTACAAGGACCCCAGCGGCGATAACATGGTGTGTGACGAATTTTGTTGTTTAAAAATTATGACACAAGCAGAATAATACGCGCGCTAACCAGCAATTTATCTGTTAACCAGGACAACGTCTTCATGCACCTGACCAACTACGCTGTTCAGAAGGGCAGCAAAGAGTTCGTAAGGAATGATGAAGAGGGAGGTACGAAAAGGTGAGAATTTCAATTATAAACTAGCGAAAATACGGACAGGCAAGCAGACAGACTGACAAAGACACACGAAAAAACAGACAGACAAAGACAGGCAGACAGGCAGGCAGGTAGACAGACAGACAGACAGAAAGATAGACAGACAGACACACAGGCAGACAGACAGACAGAAAGACAGACAGACATGCAGACAGACAGACACACACACACAGGCAGACAGACAGACAATCGATAATCACTACCTTAATGAAGACAGCAAGCTTAAAAATAGCTATAAGACGCTCCAAAGACATCAAGTCCCCTGAAAATTTAGACGCCTGTCCACCATCAATCGCTGGCTGGAGTCAAACGGATACGACCTGAACAAAATCTGGGCCGACATCGATGACGTCATCATCAAGACGGTGCTATCGGCCCACTCGGTTCTGAAGCACAACTACCGCACCTGCTTTCCGAATCACGTGCGAGGCTACGCGTGCTTCGAAATCCTCGGCTTCGATGTCATTTTGGACCGGCGGATGAAACCATTCGTGCTGGAGGTCAACCACAGCCCGTCTTTCACCACGGATTCAAAACTCGATAGGGAGATCAAGGAGGCGCTCATCACGGATACTCTGGGCCTCATCAACCTGGGCGCGGTGGATCGGCGACGAATTCTGGAAGAGGAGCGCCGACGGGTTCGCGACAGACTGACACAGCGAAACGGCAAGAAGGAGTCCAGGTTCGTCTGCGTCCATCTGTCTGCCTTGCATGCGCCTTCCCTACTAACAGTAGCTGTCTGTTTGTCTGTCTGTCTGTGTGTCTGCCTGTGTGTCTGCCTGTCTGCCTGTCTGTCTGTGTGTCTGTCTGTCTGTCTGTCTGTCTGTCTGTCTGTCTGTCTGTCTGTCTGTCTGTCTGTCTGTCTGTCTGTCTGTCTGTCTGTCTGTCTGTCTGTCTGTGCCTCTGTCTGTCTGTCTGTCTGTCTATCTGTCTGTCTATCTGTCTGTCTATCTGTCTGTCTGTGTGTCTGTCTGTCTGTCTGTCTGTCTGTCTGTCTGTCTGTCTGTCTGTCTGTCTGTGTGTCTGTCTGTGTGTCTGTCTGTCTGTCTGTCTGTGTGTCTGTCTGTCTGTCTGTGTTTGTCTGTATGTCTGTCTGTATGTCTGTCTGTCTGTATGTCTGTCTGTGTGTCTGTCTGTCTCTGTGTCTGTCTGTGTGTCTGTCTGTCTGTCTGTGTGTCTGTCTGTCTGTCTGTCTGTCTGTCTGTGTGTCTGTCTGTCTGTCTGTCTGTCTGTCTGTCTGTCTGTCTGTCTGTCTGTCTGTCTGTCTGTGTGTCTGTCTGTCTGAGTGTTTGTCTATGTGTCTGTGTGTCTGTATTATAACTCTTTAACAGCCGAGCAGCTCGCCATCCCCCAGAGAGGATCAGGAGCGGGAGGCGGCCAAATTCGCCGAGTCGCAGGAGCGCTACGAGCTGCAGCACCTGGGCAATTATCGGCGCATTTACCCGGGGCCGGACACAGAGGCCCGCTATCAGCCCTACTTGGCTCAGGCGGCCAGCCTGTACCAGGAGACCACGGCCACCAAGGCCAGAGCCGAATGCGCCAGGCAGCAGCGCGAGGAGCTCACCAAGAAGCAGGAGAAACTGTTGGGCGCCGCCGCGACGCCCGGCGTAGTTCGAAGGCCGCAGAGGGCTCGAGCTCGCGTCCCAGGTGTCGCCGGCGGGGATTCAAGAACACCAGTAGGCGGCGGACAGGTAAAAATAAAAAAATAATAATTTTGCCCCACAAATAATACCTGCGATACATATCGGTGATCTGCCCAATACAGTCGTTTTGTTCAATAATATCACCTAGGAGATCTTTGAAAATGCAATATCGAATGGAACTCACATCCGCAATCTCCCCCAGACACCTCCAGTCCCGGAGGAGTTCAGCAGCGCGAGCGGCTGCAGCGGCTGGGAGCCGCAGCCAATCGCCGACTCGGAGGAAATCGACAGACTGACCGGCCTGCTCCAGCGCGACAATCTGGTGCGAGGCCTCGGCGTTGCCGACCAGCTCCGACGTCTGCTGCTGCTTCAGCAACAATCTTCTGCTTTTAGCAGGCTCACCAAAGAAGAAGATGAAGACGGAGGAGGATCGGGAGTCTGGGGACGCCGGTACCTGGACGAGCTGTCAGCTCGGCTGGGCGCGGCAACTGGCCCGGGGCAGTCTAGGCAGCAGCACTATCTGGCTGGAAATCGGCAGCAGGTCAAGCGAGGTCGCGGACTCGAATCTGCCGAGTTCCGATTCGCGTCGGCTATTTTGCAGCCGCCGCCGCCGACAACGCAACAGTCGGCGCTGCCGCTGGCTGGAGGCCGACGCGGTCTTGGTGAGTCGCTAAAAGAATCTGCCCTTAAACTCCACTCCAAAATGCGATTAATCTGCCATCCATTTGACTATTTAGGAATGGGAAAATTTTCCTACAATGCCAGACCGCCTTTGCCGCCGACTGCGGTGGCGGTGGCGGCGCCCCAGCAGCAGCAGCAGCAGCAACAACAACAACAGCCGGAGCTGCAATGGCCGCTGGATGCCTCGCCGCCCGGTCTTTCCATAATCTCGGCGCCGATCCTTCGGGCTGGTCAGAAGCGCCAGCAGCAGCAGCAGCAGCAGAGAAGTCGGAAAAGTTCAAACAGTCCGACTATATTAAGAGGATAAGTTAGATAACAATAATTTATGAATTGATGTAAATTATATTTTTCGGTTGTTTGCAGTAGTCAAGCACCACAGGTTGTGATATTATTGTATATTTTATGTAATTATAAATCCGATTTGTGTCATTACAGTTCAGCACATTGTAATGCGATGCGTTTTAAAAGTACGTCCTATTTTGTTCTCTCATCCATAGTTTCCTTGTTTATGAAGTTGTTCTTGTCAATTGTATATTTTATAGAGGAGTTGTAGCCTAGTGGCTAGGGCGCTTGCCTCATGACCGGAAGGTCGTGGGTTCGAGTCCCGCCCCTAGGAGACAATTTGTGCCCTTAAGCAAGGCACTTAATCCTGCATTGCTTCAGGTACACCCAGCTGAGATCAGGTACCAGTTTGAGCTGGGTAAATTTAGTGTGGGTGTTGCGGCCCCTCCAGCCCGTCAGGCTGAAAGCTGTACACAGTCCTCGGATGCGCCGCGCAACTAGCTGCGGCTGTGCCGTGGGCTGTACATCGAAAGGTCGGGTGTCTAAATTTATTATTATTATTATTTTATCTTGTCAAATAGAATACGCAGATATTGTTGTTGCCTTTGAAAACACAACACTATAACTGCCACTTCTTTTACTAACTAATAATTTGTCTATGGTCCGCTACTGGGATATAGCAAAGTAAACGCAAACATAATGATGCTTAACTCCATTTGCAAGTCGAATATCCAAATTGAAGTTATTTGATCCAAAGTGCCGCAGTTAATAGCCATCACAAGCAGAGGCAATGAGCTATCCGCACAGCCTACCTACTGGCGATTTTGGTCCAGTAAAAGAAGCCGGCAGAGATGCCGGACAATTCGACGCGCGTATGGAGATGGCCGTGTTTACATTCACCTGCCTAGTGATGGCACTGGTGTTCGGTCTGGTGTACTGGAACCGGGCCAGGCAGGCCGCCCACGCTACTCACTCTAATCACCAGCTGGCTCTCTAGTAGCTTATTGAAGGAGAAGTTTTAGCCCTTGGACTTTTTTAGCTAATTAAAATATTGTTTTCGCAATTAAAAAACTCATAACTTCTCTCTTAAAATAAATTGAATAAATCAAAAGACAACTGCTTGATTGATATTTTTTTCAATGCGAAAACGTGTATTATTCTTGCAGCTGTTTCATTTTAAGAGTGTATTTGTTTCTTAGTCCAAAGGATTTCGACAGTTAACAGAAAGCATTCAAAATACGGGACAACACTTAAACGGCACGGGACAAGCAAGGAAATATCTGAATTTGACACACAGAAAAATGAAATAGAACTTGAGGATACGAGTGTAATAAGAAGAAAATGCTTTTTTTCAATAAGGTCCTTCGCTTCATTTAAACAATAGTCGTTCGATAGTCTATATTTAGCAACAGGGGAATCCCTATTGAGCTATTTATAGCCACATTTTTAAGAAGTGTACACCCTAATCTTAGTTTTAGATAACTTTCGAAGGACAAAAAATCTTCTATTAAGGTGTTTAGAAACCACAATAAATATATTACTTGCATTTTCGCAATCGCAAAACTATCCCAGAAGTACAAAAGTCACACAACAACTTAGGAAAAACATAGCGACTAGAACGTATATTTTTGTTGTTTTTTTGCGAGAAAAGGTAAAAGCAAAAAAATATTTTTTATTTAATTCTAAAGACATCGAATGAGTTGGAGACCCACTAGGGTAAACTGCTAACAACAGAATGAAACAAAAAAACAATGTAAAAAAACAAGAAACGCTTGTGTAATTTTGATTTGATGTTCAAGGGGAAACAAAACTTTGAAACGCACGCTTTTTTCAATCAGCTTCTCAGTGTTTCGGTTAGGGTCCGATCTAAAATTAGAGGGGGTTAGAAAGAATTAAAAAATAATCAGAAAAGTTGTAAGGAATTCTTATGAATTTTTCCGGGTTAAAAGGGTATTGCGACCCGCTCTAGTTAGTTAAGGAAAACTCACATCGACACTCTCCTCGGGATGCTCTCTGGCGTACTGCTCCTCAAAATGTTTGAATTCTTCGTTAGTGAAGGGTAGGCCTTCGTCTGTCTCTTCGGCGGTCTGTTTAGTTGGTTAAAGAAGCGAGTTCGTGACTTGTTCGATTTTCAGATGTCAGTTTCCAATGGTGAGATTTGGAGAGAGATTTCCGTTTCGGACTGTGAGATTTGGAGATTTTCAGTTTCGGATAGTGAGATTTGAAGAGAGATTTCAGTTTCGGATAGTGAGATTTGGAGAGAGATTTCAGTTTCGGATGGTGAGATTTGGAGAGAGATTTCAGTTTCGGATGGTGAGATTTGAAGAGAGATTTCAGTTTCGGATGGTGAGATTTGGAGAGAGATTTCAGTTTCGGATGGTGAGATTTGGAGAGAGATTTCAGTTTCGGATGGTGAGATTTGGAGAGAGATTTCAGTTTCGGATGGTGAGATCTGGAGAGAGATTTCAGTTTCGAATGGTGAGATCTGGAGAGAGATTTCAGTTTCGGATGGTGAGATTTGGAGAGAGATTTCAGTTTCGGATGGTGAGATCTGGAGAGAGATTTCAGTTTCGAATGGTGAGATCTGGAGAGAGATTTCAGTTTCGGATGGTGAGATCTGGAGAGAGATTTCAGTTTCGGATGGTGAGATTTGGAGAGAGATTTCAGTTTCGGATGTTGGGATTTGGAGAGAGATTTCAGTTTCGGATGTTGGGATTTGGAGAGAGATTTCAGTTTTGGATGGTGAGATTTGGAGAGAGATTTCCGTTTCGGACTGTGAGATTTGGAGATTTTCAGTTTCGGATAGTGAGATTTGAAGAGAGATTTCAGTTTCGGATAGTGAGATTTGGAGAGAGATTTCAGTTTCGGATGGTGAGATTTGGAGAGAAATTTCAGTTTCGGATGGTGAGATCTGGAGAGAGATTTCAGTTTCGAATAGTGGAGTTAAACTTGAAGAGAGATTTCAGTTTCGGGTAGTGAAATTTATAGAGTTTTATTCCTTTTTCTAGCAAACATCAGCATAAAAACAGCGAGCCCCGCAGCTCACCTTCCACTCGTCATCCCGCTCGGATTCTGGATTGTTAATCCAGGCGTTGAACTCTGCCCAGCTGACCATTCTGTCCTTGCTGGTGTCAACTTTGTTAAGAACACCCCGGCGCATTCGCTCCATCTCGTGCTGCCGTTCCACCTTGTCAACAGTTGAATCATTCAGCCTTGCGTACACTTTCTCCAGCTGAAAAAACGTCAGGCAGGGTGATAGTTAAATTACTCGGGACCATAAATTATAAACGTACTATTTTATTCCATGTCAATTAGTTCAATAATCTAAAAAATAATATGATCCTAGTTAATGCGCTTAAGTTAAAACTCGAGACATTTTTAGATTTTCTTACATCTTTCCAGAACAGAGCCTCAATTTCATTCATATCCAGGTGTCCGTCACCGTTAATATCTGTCAGTCGAGCATTTGCATCAATTAGGTTAGTAAACTTTTTGCTAAATCTGATTGGTTAAAAAATCCATAATCGTGAACAAAAAACTTACCGTGAAGCATGAAGAAGGCCCTAGGATCGAATGCATTCCTATCCATTTGATCGCCCTTCTCCCAGACCTCTTTCAGTTGTTCGCGACTGCCCTATTAGAGGATATTAAATTAGAATTGGCAAATGTAGATGCCAATCAATGCATAGGCCGCATGCAATAGTAATGACTAACCGGCTGATGCACACGCTGGTGCCTTCTGTGCCTCTCCCTCTCAGCGCGCATCTGCTGCTCAGCCGCTTCGCGAGCCTTGCGATCCTTGATCCGGCGCAGTCTGGCCCGCCTCTTGTGCTCCTTGCTCATCTCGTACCGTTTGTATTGAGCTTCGCGGGCCTCGTCAACTTGGCCAATATCGCGCGTCACTTGGTTAATGAGCTTCTGCAGGTCGGCTATCTCGAACGAGTGCGGATTAGCGTGGTCCAAGTGGGCTCGCTCAATGGTTGCCTTGTCCAAGTGTTTTAATTCAGGTTGAAATTTACTTCGCGACGAGCCTTTGCCCGGCTTCTCCTGTTGATGGCAACAATTTTATTAACGCAGATTTATTAACGCTGCTTTCCATATTACGAGTATAGTGATCACAAGTTAGCAGTAGAAACCCAAAGACATTTTGTCGCTAAAATTACCAACAACGAAAGACTTTACCCACTATGTCACAGAAAACACACAGAAAACGAAGTCCATTTTTTGTTCGATCGTTCAAATTAAAATTTAAAAGCGGTGAGGGACGATTTTCAAAGATAAATGTGCCACATCGTACCGAATTTTTGGTCTTCAGACTAGCATCGACAAAGCCTACTAAAAATGAGAAATGAGGCAAATTACGCGTACATAGCCGATCTAACATCTGCTAGAGAACAGCAGCTGCGCTGAAATATAAAAAATCAACACATTTTTCCTTTTTCAAAAATAAAGGTTTGTCAACTTAGGAAGCTAGAATGGAGCGCGGATACAAATCACCAAGGAACTAAAGCTTCAGAACCAAGCTGCCACTGTTGAAACCCTCAACACTTGACACCTCTCCAACTTAAAAAAACCTAACTAAGACTGAAGCACAGAGAATTTTCAAACTGGAGTAAAGACACTAGAAAAAATATATAATTCTACGACGCACCTTAGCGGCTAGCTTGCTCTCCAACGCTTTCTCAAGTTCGTTAAGCCGTTCAACTTCCTGTCGTTTGATTTCGTCTAGGCGACTGCGCACCGAGTGGCTAGCGAACTCTAACTGTACGGCCATTTCATTTGTCTGGTGAAATGCCAGCAGCAGGGAGAATGGAGTTAAGCATAAAGAAGAAAAGCATTTATTAAACGGATCGATGCATTACCGACAACTCACGTCATTCACAGTTCGAAGTCGATCAGCAAATTCTTTGTCACTCTCTAGAGCACCAATCACCTCGGACAGGTATTGCCTGTATGATACTTCCGGCTAAATAAAGATTTTTGTAAAATTTCAGATGCATTAGCATATTAAATTAGATACTGCGTACATCAGACTAATATTATGAAATACGGCGAAACATACTAATCAGCACATACCAGTATACTTTCGGGCAGTCGTTCAGACTCTTTATCCTTGGTTGATTTTGGTACAGGTACACCAAGTGTGCAGCCAATAAGCACACAAGCACTAATGAGGACAAGTGCAATATTTGATGCCATGTTATAACTGAAAATATATTATTATCATTGCTTTGTAGACCAATAATGCTTAATATAAATAAATTCACAGACCGATTTGGACACAAAATTAATTAAAAACTGACAGTTTACATTTTTTTAATTGCATTCTTAAATTTCGATTCATTTGGCTGCAATTTCTGGATAAATTATTAAACCTGAGTTGAAGCTCATATTCTCATAAATTTAATTTGGCTAAAATTTAGAAAAATATATCACTTAATTAGAGGTGAAATCAACTTGACAATACCTTGCCTGGCTTAGCCATGCAGTTATTAGAATTTGAAATAGTTAATTTCTAATCATTTAAAAAAATAAATTACAATTTAATGATTTAATTTCTGAGGTCTATAAAATTAACATTTTGCTGCTTACTTATTTTGTGATGGCAATATGTGACCTAAAAATGCAATTTGAAAAGCTTGATAAAATCTAAAAAATGAAGCTGCAGAATAAATTTGCAATTTTCTTCTACCAATATAAATTTATAATTAAAATCCAATTTTTTCAAGGAAAATGCTTTTGCGCCTAAACTGTTTATTTCAAGAATCCAGTCACAAATTATAAAGCTGTTTTCAATTACTTTGTTTATGATTTAGCAAGTTAAAAATATGTAAATTAGAAAGATAATAAAAATTAGCAATAATTTGAAAAAATAAAGAAATTAACCTTTTTAAAAAATCAAAATAAAAGTCTATATAAAACAATAAATTTGCTTATGATAAACTTAGTATTATTAAAAAATTTTAGGCATACAAAATTATCAATTTGATTGTAAACTAAAGCTTGTGGTGTATGCTTTTCAAAATTTGAACGATATACATTTGTAGATGTATTGCATTTTATATTTACATGCAATACATGATCTATATCGTTCAAATTAAATTTTTTTAAAAGTTTTTTACATTTACTTGAGGCTGGTTCGCATGTAGAGGCCAAGGATACTGACTTTCTTTAAGTGTTATTTACTTATATTACTCCACGCAGATAAATTATATGGTGAGGTCTAGAAATCTATAGATAATGAACTATGAAATTCCAGGATTTCTAAGCATATTGAGCTATTGGATATGTACGTAGCACTAAAGCAATTATAAGAAAGTGGTAACAACATGGTAATTATATTACAGCAATAAGCACAATAAAATTCTCTGCACTTGAAAATTGCGAATTGAGTGATCAACAATTATCAACTACAGATCTGATGATCATCATCATCGATTTGCGATGACGCTAACTTTAATGCGGTTTAAAACTCGCGCGATATAAATCGTGGCACATTTAAACAGAATTACAATTTTTAGACGTTCAATTACTCATCAACCACATTAGGTCTTATTGAAAAATGTTTTTTTCAGGGCAAAGTCTAGAAATTTAAGCCATTTTCGGTTTCTTGCTATTAGATAAATCTCGAACTGAAAAAATAATTCGATAGTGAGATACTTTTCTGCCAAAACAAATATGCACATATGGTGCCTAAGGCTACTCGCACCAGAAGAGCCAGATTCGTGCATATTTCTAATAAAACTATGCCTGATCTCAAGCTCAACAGTTAGATTTCTAAGGTTACATAAGACTGAGCATATCATGTATGCTCATAGACAGACAATTAAACTTTTGGTTTAGCTTTTTCAGCCAGTGGGTCTCTATAAAGCGCTAGTTTCAGTTAAAAAATGCAAAATATCGTAATCATCAAATGCACCACAATAGTTAAGTTGTCCTTTTCCTTTTTTTAACTTTAAATTTTTTTTCTTCTTCTTCAACAGGTTGCTCGCATCTAGTAGAAGTATCCATTATATAAACATACCATGCAAGGAGTAAATTATCCCAATCCCGCGCTAAGAGTTTAATCCAATAATCCCAACACGTGCAGAAGCCGGAATTACATATTTTTTTGCAATCTTTTTTCGTAAATTTAAAAAATTTGTTTCATTTTAATTAAATTTAACATGATCTTACTTTAACATTTAAACAAACAACTTATAAACGTGCATTGCTCCGCAGCAGGAACACAGATATTATTGGGCCTACTTTTGACAGGTTGGCATGCGATTTATCCTTCTAAAAATGCCTCTATACTGTATGCTGAGACCACTGACAGATACACACTTATTTGTAAGCTGAAAAATGAAGCCAATAAATTACCTTACAGAGCCTTACACACATTAGACCATTAATTAGGATTAACAATTAATGTCTACTCCTGGAACCGAGTCACAGGGCACATTCATGTAAAAAATTAAATTACTAACCAAGGTAAGAGGTTACTTTTTTGGAAGACTTCTAAATGCACCGAGCGCAGTTATAAGAAACTTTCACTTTTAAATGTTTCACATATTCAGTAGTAAACTATTAGCGATAATAATTAGTAGTTGCCATGGCAACAGGTTGCTCGTATCCAGACCGATCAAACGGTTGCAGTAATTCGCCGGATTGTCATTTTCCTTGTCTTTCTGCAGATGCTGGCCCGGTTTCGGTGGCGGCTCAAGCGGTTCGGCCGTTGTCAAACCGCTGACTGGCACCTGGCTGATCAGCGTTACAGTGGAGTTGACCTGCCCGACAGTGCCAGCAGACGTTGCCGAGCAGGTGAGACGCATCTGCTGAGACAGCATTCGAGCCTGATCAACGTACAAAACCAGCCGATTGGCCTGGCGCGACTGGCGAGCGCCAGCTAAGGCGGACGGACAGTTTGGCGGCTTGGCAACCTTCAGCAGATCGCCGCGCCATAGCCAGCTCAGAGTTGGGGCCGGGTCGCCGGCTGATGTGCAGGTCAGCTGGACTGTTGATCCGGCTGGCAACTGGTGCTGCAGCAGCGAATCAGCGTCGGGACCCAACTGCAGGGGTGCGCGTTGGAGGATGGGAAAAATTCTGAACTTATAAATGATAAATAATAAATAACTTTAGACACGCAACCAAGTGCTGTGTACAGCTGCCTCATTCCTGACGGGCTGGAGGGGCCGCAACACCCAACTCTAAATTCACCCAGCTCAAACTGGTACCCGATCTCAGCTGGATGGACCGGATCAAGTGCCTTGCTCAAGCGCACAAAAAGTGTCTCCTAGAGCCGGGGCTCGAACCCACGACCTTCCGGTCATAAGGCGGATGGCCTAGCCAGTAGCCTAGCCTGAACAATGACAACTTACGAAGGAGGACTCAGTACTCAATTTAGGTATAAAATTTTTCTGACGTTGAATTCAGGATATTCACACTCCATTGGTGCATCCGAGGACGCAAATCATGATTAGAAAAATCTAAAGCTTTGGTCTGACTAATGTGATTGAAAAAAATTAACATTAATAGTTCTTGTTGTACTTATAGTAGAGTATACTTAATTTGGCAGTCTAAAATTCTTTCTGATAATTTTTTGAATCGCAAAAATCGAAATTTATAATAAGAAATTCCTTTTTAGCTCTCCACAGAGAGATACTTTACGGTTGTAAAATCCTAAGCAACGTACATTTTAGTTAATAATTAAACAAGTCAATAATTTCATGGCATAAAATTCCCATTAACGTCATGATTTCATCTTATCTGCCTCGCTGCCTCTCACTTTATCCTAGCCCCTAGACTAGCAAGTCTCCAGTTCGCAGTTTGTGCATTGCAAACTACGTTCAGACACAGAAAATCCCTAAATAGCTGTCCACCTACTAACTCTGACTCGTTGTTTATCCCCACATCCACACTGATCAAACAATTCGTGAGCATCAGTGCAGAAGGAGCGCTGCTTCATTATTATTGGGCTAATTTACTCCATCGAGGCTTGTAGTCTTTCCAGCTTCCTTTCATCGGTGAGCAGCCAAGCTCGGGTTTCCTTCATCAATTCTAAGCATCCCTATGCACGCACCTGCAGTTCCTCTTCTACCGGAAGAAGGCTCAAGAATCAAATATCGAATGCCCGGCTCAAAGCTGAATGGGTGTGGTTAAGCAAGACTGAAAAGCTAGAAAGACTGTAAAATGGCTTTTTAATTCCTCAAATTTTTGCACCATTGAATGTGCGTGTTTACATAATGAAAATTTCACATCAATTCTATTTCATGCCTTATCATTGCCTTAGGAAATTGACTGATTAGAAAATACAATAGACTTCAGCTTTTGGTCACTAGCTATAGCCCATGGAGCGCTTGACAAGAACAAACGACTTGCGGAAGCTCCATGGTGAATGCACGCGAATCAGAAGTAGCTATGAAAAAAATTAGATTGATTGTTGCTAGGGTAAAGATGGGCTTCGCCAATTATACTAAGGTCATGGAAACAGGGAGAATTCGACGAGGAAACCTAATTGTTGCATTTCTCCCCTCATTTTTTTCTCCCTTCCCTACTTCCGTTATTCTTTCCCTCTGTCACTTATCAGCCTTGTCCAGTGGGTCCTCTAAGAACTGTGGATTTTCTAGAATAAATGCTGGAAGGATAGATTCAATTTTCAAAAGAGTACTTTTATATTGCTTTACATTTCTGAAATAAATATTTTTAGCAGCAGAACAATAGATGGATGGATAGATAGATAGATAGATAGATAGATAGATAGATAGATAGATAGATAGATAGATAGATAGATAGATAGATAGATAGATAGATAGATAGATAGATAGATAGATAGATAGATAGATAGATAGATAGATAGATAGATAGATAGATAGATAGATAGATAGATAGATAGATAGATAGATAGATAGATAGATAGATAGATAGATAGATAGATAGATAGATAGATAGATAGATAGATAGATAGATAGATAGATAGATAGATAGATAGATAGATAGATAGATAGATAGATAGATAGATAGATAGATAGATAGATAGATAGATAGATAGATAGATAGATAGATAGATAGATAGATAGATAGATAGATAGATAGATAGATAGATAGATAGATAGATAGATAGATAGATAGATAGATAGATAGATAGATAGATAGATAGATAGATAGATAGATAGATAGATAGATAGATAGATAGATAGATAGATAGATAGATAGATAGATAGATAGATAGATAGATAGATAGATAGATAGATAGATAGATAGATAGATAGATAGATAGATAGATAGATAGATAGATAGATAGATAGATAGATAGATAGATAGATAGATAGATAGATAGATAGATAGATAGATAGATAGATAGATAGATAGATAGATAGATAGATAGATAGATAGATAGATAGATAGATAGATAGATAGATAGATAGATAGATAGATAGATAGATAGATAGATAGATAGATAGATAGATAGATAGATAGATAGATAGATAGATAGATAGATAGATAGATAGATAGATAGATAGATAGATAGATAGATAGATAGATAGATAGATAGATAGATAGATAGATAGATAGATAGATAGATAGATAGATAGATAGATAGATAGATAGATAGATAGATAGATAGATAGATAGATAGATAGATAGATAGATAGATAGATAGATAGATAGATAGATAGATAGATAGATAGATAGATAGATAGATAGATAGATAGATAGATAGATAGATAGATAGATAGATAGATAGATAGATAGATAGATAGATAGATAGATAGATAGATAGATAGATAGATAGATAGATAGATAGATGAATATGGAATTACCAGTTGATAAAGAATACCAATGCTCACCGCGTTAACTGCCGGCTGAAAGTCCGGCTCAAAGCTTGATGCCGATGTCAGCTTGGGCACAGCGATGCGGACGTCAATATTAGGCTTGGAGGCCGGCAGGCACATCAGCTGATGCAGCTGCACCTGGATCAGCGGGACGTTGTGCAGGGAGCCGCCGCTGGCGCAGTCGACATTTTTAGGCAGATTGTTGTGCAGCACCGGATTGTCGAATATCCAGGCCAGCTCGCAGTTGCAGTGCACCGGATTGTTGGCCAGGTACACGTGACCGCCAAACCTGTCCCTATACAGCAGGTTAATAAGCGGCACCTTCAGCTCGCTGCTCAATCGTCGAATTCTATTCGAGCTGAGATCAAGTCGGGTCAGGTGTTTCAGTTTGTACAACGGCTCAGGCGGCAGCTCCTCGATGGCGTTGTTAGCCAGCAGGACCTCCTGCAGGGCGGGGAACGCCGTCGCCAGGCCCAGTGGGAACTCGCGCAGGCCGGCGTGGTTCATCTCCAGCACACTGGGCTTCCAATTCGGCGCCTGGTTGGTGAAGCTCAGCTTGCCGGGCGAGTCAATCGGATTATAGCTCAGAGTCAGACGTGACGCGCTGACGCCGTCAAGAAAGTCAAAATTAGCTAGTCGATTGTTTGACAGATTCAACTCATTCAGCGAGCTGGTGTTCTTGAAGGCGCCACGTGGAAGAGTAAGCTGATTGACACCGGCGCCGCTGTTGTAATGAAGCTCGCGTAACCGGGTGGCAACGGGCGCGATCAAATTCAACAGTCCTGCGCCGTTCAGGCCGATGCCAGTCAGCCGGAGCTCCGTCACGGATGTGCCGGACAGCGGGCGGCTTGACTGGGTCGCGTAGGTTGGAATCTGGATTAGAAACAGCGACTTGAGACTCGGGCTGCTGCGGAACAGGTTCGGCGGCAGAGTGGCGAAATTCAGCGCGTCTGTGAGAGGCGGAGTGGGGTGTGGGGTTGCTCAGTATGTGATCAAGGTTGGGGGTTGTTGATCTTGAGATCGAGGTTTGTGGTTGTTGATCTTGAGATCGAGGTTTGAGGTTGCTGATCATGAGATCGAGGTATGTGGTTGTTGATCTTGAGATCGAGGTTTGAGGTTGCTGATCATGAGATCGAGTTTGAGGTTGTTCAGCTTGAGATCGAGGTTTGAGGTTGCTGATCATGAGATCGAGGTTTGAGGTTGTTCAGCTTGAGATCGAGGTTTGAGGTTGCTGATCATGAGATCGAGCTTGGGGTTGTTCAGCTTGAGATCGAGGTTTGAGGTTGCTGATCATGAGATCGAGGTTTGAGGTTGTTCAGCTTGAGATCGAGGTTTGAGGTTGCTGATCATGAGATCGAGGTTTGAGGTTGTTCAGCTTGAGATCGAGGTTTGAGGTTGTTGATCTAGAGATCGAGCTTGGGGTTGTTCAGCTTGAGATCGAGGTTGGGGGTTGTTCAGCTTGTGTTCGAGGTTGGGGTTTTTCAGCTTGTGTTCAAGGTTGGGGTTGTTCAGCTTGTGGTTGGGGTTGTTCAGCTTGTTGTTGGGGTTGTTCAGCTTGTGGTTGGGGTTGTTCAGCTTGTGGTTGAGGTCGGGTTTGTTTATCTTGTGATCGAGTTTGGAGTCCAGTAGCCTAGAAGATCAACCAAGTGAAGTGCGATCGGCCTACTTAGAATGACCGTCTCGAGAAGCGGCAGGTAACCGAACAGCTCGTCAGGCAATTCAGCAAATGGGCATTTGTTTAAGGATATCTCTCTAGCGTCCAGTAGGTGACGAAATGCGTCTGGCCTGGGCGACCAGAGAGCGGACGAGCCCTCGGCAGACCGGACGCAGACCACGGCTAGACTGACGGTCCACATTGGCACCTGTTTGACTGAGACGGTTTGGGCGTATTGGTTCACTTTCACTTCTTATTTGCTTCCCTCTGAATATTCAAGCAGTTGGGCCCTAACTCTGCAGTTTCTTACTATTGCAAATAAATTCGATATGTAAAAAACTGTTTCAGTTTCACTTTTAGGGAGATCGCTCTGTCCGTAAGAAAATCACACCTTTAACTTACTAAAACTGTTCAACTCTTGACCAGAATCTTTGCATTGAACATGCTTGGTCTTCCAGGAGCAAAAGCATTGGCTTGGACACGACGAGCTGTCAGTGGTTGCCGCAAATGAAGCAGCCACTGTAATGTTCACCGACGCTGCTTGTCTGAGCAGCGTTGTCAGAATACAGATGATCGGAAGCGGCGATATTAAATTCATGATTTTCCAAAATTTTCCTGCAATTGCAGGTCGGTATAGATCTATATGTCTATAGTCTGTTTTTAGGTAGGACCACTTGGTGAGGGCACAATAGAGTTACGTAAGGATGATTTTATAGAAAAATAAACTCACACACATTTCCAATCCCATGATGGAAAGCTTTAACCCTTAAAAACGCTACAAATCAACTTACAAAATGCTTCAAACAGTAGTTAATTCATTACAATGCTGGGACAAATCTTAGACTAAAACAAAGACACAATTTTCGTTTTCTCGGTGTGCATTGAAGCGTTACATAATATTAATTGTTTTATATAAGAAGCCAATAGCGTTAACTTATAACGGCAGCTGTTCATGCAAGTGCTGATCTGCAGACAGCAGCTGCACACAAAACACAAACAATATACTAACTAGCAAAATGGGCACTGGGCATGCAAATACAAACAGCGCAGTGCAGTTAACAGACGTTTCAGAAGTTCTTGTGACAGTTTGGCCTCTGGTGGCCAGCTAAGCTATTATTAATTCCATGCAGCGGCATTTTCTATTCCAAGCGCGGTAGCTAGACAGACGAACAGTGTCAACTGGAGCTCAACTGCCCAACCAAATCCACATGTTTTATCAACATGTAGCAACGCGGGGGCTTGGATTTAACGGCCTTAATAGCTCTGTGTTTAACTGTGTAAATTTTGCGTATTTGCTCTGTTGCAATGATTTTCAGTTAGCTTTTTTAAGTGCTGCTTTGTGAAATAAGTGCCGATAGTTGGGAATTTACATATGGCCTATACTGCAATACACCGACATTGGAATCCTCAACACAAGAGCAAACAACGGAAGCAGATTCTGTAAATATTTTTACCAAAGTATGATATCCCTCTTTAAGAGATCCTGTGTCAGCACTAGGTCATTGAAATGACACGATATCAAATGATATCGTATGTGCGTACATGCAAATATGGTAAGTGCATGTATACGAACGTATTTGTGTCTCCATGTAGTTTTTTTAACGAATCCAGTGTGCAAATGAACTCCTTAGTGTTGCTTCTAGATAAGAGAGAAAGATTGAGAGAAGTAGGAACCACAAGTTCAAGCAACAGTCTCCAGTGACATGCACGTACAAAGCCCCTTAGTTTGGAATATTGATAAGATAAGTTTGCAAACTAGCATTTTGTGTCTGAACAGTGAAAGAGGAACCAACACAGGGGCCAAGTTTGGTGACTAAAAAATTATGAACATATTTAAAATAAATAAAAACCAGTTCTTCATTAAAAAAAAACTATACAAATGACACTTTGAACTAAAATTGGCATTCTTTTCGATATTTTTCCTCAATTTGGCGTTCTCCCTTTAAACTAACTGAGCTAATCCAACAGTTTTCGTTATTAAATGCAATAAGGCAGTCCCACCGCAAAGCAAATTAACTATAGGGCCTGTTTGTTGCGTATATACCAAAAAACTTCCAGAACAAACACACACTCAGACATTCATTCTGTTCATTGAGGTCCTGGTGCAGATCAAATGTTTGCTTACCGTGATCGGTATTATATATTGCATTGGCTTTTCCTCCACTAGCTATAGATTTGATTGCTGGCCGCCAAACTGCAGCAGGAGCCGATTGAAGTAGCGGTTGAGCAGTATTTCTCAGCGGTTGAGTGTATGGCTACACAGAGCACTCAAGCTCCGTAGTTTCCACTTTGACTGTAAGAGCGTATTAGCGGCCGGTACGGTACAAAAACGCCGCCTCACTTTTTTGCTATATAGTGGGATTTCAAAGCGAATCTCTTTCTGTGTGAGTCTCTCTCTCTCTGTGTGTGTGCGTTTCCGCCTCCCTTTTGAAACTCGAGAATCGCTTCTGAGCACGGAGACCAATGCTTTATTGTCCAATCAGCTCTTTTGCTCAGTCAGTACCATGCAGTCTGCCTTGCTCAGCTCAGAGCCTTTGTTAGCACAATCTATGCGTTGCAAATGTTGTAGATTTATTTTGCAGCTTGCAAGGAATTATTAAGCTATTTCCAGCTGCTCTTTTCAAAGATAGACCCCTCCATGTAGCATTTTTATTTTTCACAGTCACCAAGCTATTTTTAAAAGTCAATTTAACCCTTATTTGCAGAATGAATTATAAACGGATTAACTTCCGGTTCAACTTCCGGATGCCAACTTTAGTTTGGGCCTTAGGTTGGTATTACTCCTAAAGAGCTTTCTTCATCACATCAATGCACTTTTGCAGTCATATCTGATGGCAGTACCAAAAAGCCCCAGACCACTTAGGGTCGCCTTTCTATATTCTATTAAATATAGTTCCTTTCCTCGCCTCCGGATGCACCAAGATTCAGAATGCAGTCAGCTTTTTATTAACACTCACTCCCATATTGATCATCGACTTCCATCCCAACTACTACGATAGAATATAGTATCCCAATATGACGATCCTCACTTTCTAATATCCATCCAGCTTCTCAATCTACGACTCTTCATTCAATAATCTCGTCAACTCAGTTTCTGTATCCATATATTCCAGCAATATATTCTTCTAGGAATGGCAACTAGGCAAATATAACGCAGTGAGATATAACGGGGGTGCGTGAAGGAGCTAACCTACGCATGCATTTCCATGCGAAATGTTTAAAGATTAGAAAATATTGTTTCTCACAGTCAAATCTGTGTCCTATGGGGGAATTTAGTATAGTTTGATAGCTCGAAGCTATTGATCAGAACATTTTATAATTGCCCTGGTTACTACTTACTTTCAGGCACAACGAGTAGTGCGAAACGCTTCGGACTGAAATTCGTGAAAAATTCTATTTTTTATTGCCCAATAGAGAGCAATTCTACTCAACCAAAGTTTATGAGACTAACTATTTTTGTATTGCACAATTGCTCGAGCTTCGCAGTAATTTCAGAAAAAATAAGTCTCAGATTCATTCATCCTCAGAGTTGAATCCATTCTTCTGAAGATCGTCTGAAGCATTATATTTTGCATTTCAAAGACAGTTTCTAATTCTAGGATTTTTCTAAGATTTAAGCCTGCATTATTAAGCAGTTCACCTCGAAAAGTTCACGCAGCTCCTAAACTAGAACAGAAATGAGAAGCCGGAGATGTGTGTGACCTTGGCACGGACGGAAAATTTCTCATTAGCCCAGCCGCCTCGACTTCGATATCACCTCAAACCTCAGTTTGCACTCGTTCCACCCCCTGTCCTCCTCCCGTCATCTCCTTGGTTTGGTCCCGCTGAAAAAAAACAGTGTGAATTTGCATCTCATTGGGAAGGCTGCAGTGGGATGGGGATTCGATCTATCTACCGCCCCCGCTCTCCAAGCTCGCCGCGCTATTCAATACTTTCTCCCTAACAATTTCTGCTCTCGCTCGCTCGCTCTCCGTTGCCCCCGGCAACCGGCTACGTTTGATTATACAAGAACCTTTCTCTATCCTGCAAGTTCAAATATGCCCATCCAGGATATTCTCTCTCTCCTCGTCCACCGCCGTGCCCTAGTTCCTGGACTTGCACTTCCCCTGTACGGCCGGGGGGAAGCAAACTACTATTAACTAAGCAGACACTTTCTTCCCTTGTACTAACCGCTAATCGTGACTCTCACGGTCACAGCTGCACTTAGCGAACCCCTCTGTACTGTTTGTAGAGGATTAAATGCTGATTTGCATTGGGTACGGAATCGGGGGCCGTGTGGGTTGCTGCTACTCCGATGTACACCAAACAATGTACACTTGAACCTCTGCCTCTATGGTTTTGTTTGCTAGTTCTGTCCTCCTTTTCTCTCCCCCTGTCTCCCCCTCTCCCTCTTTGACTCTATAGTCGGCTTCCTATATGCGTACAGAAAATCCGTTTATCAACCAAACAAGCTCGATTGTGTACTCCTATATTGCTTTACACAAAAAGCCAATTCATTCATCGGCTTCGGTGATTAGTGTGCTATTTTATTAAATTAGAAAGTGGAGCCGATTCGGGGTAAAGAATTTTTGCTAATAACACAGCAAATTGCTGATCAAGTGGTTTTAAATCTTCTACCTGGCTAATTGTTGGCTGTAAGTTCTGGTTTCTGAGTTCCTAAATATATATTTATGACAAAGTTGAAAATAATTATTTGACAAATTCACAAAGATGCTTCTGAGAGAGTCATTTTAACTGCTTGAGTTGTACCAGTATGAGAGACTTCAGTGTTAAATAGAATCATCTGAGAAAGCCACTTTGACCCACAATGTAGTAGCTAATATAGATGGCTTTCCAAAAGAATTGTTAACTCTTAGAGAATCACAGCATTTCTAAGGCTTTTTGTTCTTTCCATTTTGACAGTTTCTCTATCGTCTGAGTGATCAGTCTGTTAACCGTTCTGTCAATCATTTATGTTGTTTATTTTTACCGTAATAGTGGCGCAATTTATTAGGTATTTTTGCTCGTAGACTAAAATATTTGTAATGAAAATCTAGATTTAATTCTTATTCAAATAAGAAATTTGTTTATAGAAGATTAACTAGTCGACACTAAGGGGTATTTTTTGCGAGCACGAGAACAAAACAAGTTTAACTTGAGGTTGCTAGGGAGTGAAGAAAATGAATGCTGCACAGTGAAGCGAACAGTGTTAATGTACATCCATTTGACAATGCCTCTATTAATAGAAATAGGAACGCATTTAAACAGCTAACTGAGCTGCTATCCACCGCTCTCAAAGGCAGAAACTGTTTGCCCAGTAACTATTGAAAATAGCTCACCGCCCGCTCCCAACTCGGCCGCATTTTTACATCAGACTCGCCGGGTCACGGCAGCAATAGACTGTAAGCAGCAAGCAATTCGAAACTGCAAGCAACCGAGGCAAAAGATGGCCTTCGCCAGCACCAGCCAGCAGCAGCAGCAGCCGCCGCCGCCGCCGCAGTTCAAGGAGCGCAGCATTCAAATCAGCGTCAATTTGATTGAGGCCGCAGTCCGCCAGTTGGAATTTCTCGAGGCGGTCAACGCCAGGCCGCTGCTGTTCGATCCGACCGTGGCTGACCACGCCGTTTGTCGCTACGAGAAGTACTGGCTACCGTTGGTGCAGAAGGAGGGCCAGGGCAAGGATCTGGTGCCGCCGTTGGACGTCAAATGGGCCTTGCACTGCCACCTGCTGTCTCCGCTGGCCTACAAGGAGGACGTCGTCCGTCTCACAGGCCGATTTGTTGACAACGCGCTGCACTCGGAGAAGGCGACGGTGAAATTGCTGGCCCAGACTCGCGAGCTGTGGGAGCGGGCCTATCCGGGCGTGAGCTTCGAGCTCGATCTCGAGTGGGCCAGCCGGCAGCCCATCGATTTTCGTTCTGCCTGCCGTTTTGACATCCGCGCTTCAATTAGTCGGCAGAAGGCTTTCTATTATCAGGTGTCGCTGCCGCACTATAGAGACGCGGAGTTTCTCAAGTCCGCGCTTATTCGATACAAAAAGTATCTGTTTTTGAAGAAGAACAACCCGGGCGAATTTTTGGTGCCATGTTACGACATGGATCTGATCTGGCATTCACACATGCTTCATCCAGTGCTATACGAGAAGGATACAACAGCGGTGCTTGGCCGAGCGCTCAATCACGACGATAGCGTTAACGATCGGGCCGAAGGCTCCAAGCTGTTCAAATCTGATGTTCGCACTAGGGAACTGTGGCGCCTGTTCTTCAAAGAGGATTTCGCTAGGCAGGGGTAAGTAGGGAAGTAAAAAGATTAACTACTGGCAAGTTAGCCCTATGTGCTTGTAGATTTACAATTAATTATAAATAGCTCGTAATACAGCTTAAAAACAAAATCAAGTGGATTAGTAGATGGCGTGAACAGATAGACCATTTGGAAATCAGCTACTGTAGTGAAAAAGAATTATTGAAGTGATTGATAAATCGGGCGTGGGTGATCCTGTAACAAACGATGGTTGGAGAGACACAGGTTAGAGAAAGCGATCGATAAGTTAGAGATGCGCGCTCCTATGTTAGGTGAGAAGTACAAGAAGCAGGGCAGAGAAAGCGATCGATAAAGAGGAGGGGCTCAAGTGCTAGGTGAGAAGTGCAGGAAGCAGGGCAGAGAAAGCGATCGATAAAGAGGAGGGGCTCAAGTGCTAGGTGAGAAGTGCAGGAAGCAGGGCAGAGAAAGCGATCCATAAAGAGGAGGGGCTCAAGTGCTAGGTGAGAAGTTCAGGAAGCAGGGCAGAGAAAGCGATCGATAAAGAGGAGGGGCTCAAGTGCTAGGTGAGAAGTTCAGGAAGCAGGACAGAGAAAGCGATCGATAAACAGGAGGGGCTCAAGTGCTAGGTGAGAAGTGCAGGAAGCAGGGTAGAGAAAGAAAAAGTAAGGGGTCTATGATACTATGCTATGTACAAAGTTAGCAGTACAAAGTTAGCGAGGGTACTCCTCTGCTAAGCAATTAAACCAATTAAACGACAAATAATTGAGGGTGAATGCAACTCTATAATTTACGCTCTTAGTACGTTTTGTAACAAAATAATTTTTGCCTAATATATTTTTGCAATGGATTATTTGTGATCTCAATATTCTTGCATACGCAAAATACTTTTTAGCTCGTTATAAAATTTTTTGAGTAAAATTTATGCAAATTATAGATAGAAATGGTTGAAAAGATTTTCCACGGAGGATGATCATATTCGTCAATTTTTCTACTCCCCTAATTTAGTCAATTAATAAAAACTATTCCCAAAAGGAGTGGATAGGAAATACTCTAGGGACGTCACTCGTACGAATAAATTGGGGATAAGATAAAACAACGGACATAGCTAAATGAGAGATTTCAGCTCAGCATGTCATCAGTTGCTGAAGCATTGAGTCGACGGCATCCCCATACCTTGCCCCCGGCCGCAATGCTTTAACGTTCTTGGCACGCTAATGGGAAAGCGGACGGAATGTCCGTATTTGCGGGTAAGGCTGGCTCTCTGCAACTGCAAGCCTATACCGTGGGCTGAGGTTAGAAATGCCATATGCTGACAGACGCGTGTCAGACGTGACTTTAGCAGCTATGCAGGAATGCAATCTCCTTAGTCTTAGCTCCCCCCTACTCTCCCCTGTTCTTTTCGCTTTCAAGCCCTACCTCCTACGTGGGACCTCCGTTTACACTTGGCCCCCAATCCTCAAGATCCTCAAGGAAGTCAGCAACTGAGCATATAGAAATGAAGGCGGCCTAAGGGAAATACCGACGAAAAATGAGATGCGATGGGGTGGAGTCGGGTGCGGGGGTGGAACGAAGGCACACGGGAGTGTCGAGCCTGCATTGGGTTTGGATGGAGCGTAGAGGCTGGAACTGATGGGGAATAGAAGAGAACGAGAGTCAGACAAGCAGGATGAGAGAAAGGCTGCGCGACTCAGGGATTTATCGATTGCAGTCCGGCGTCTCTCTTTCCCGCTCTCCTTCCCCTCAAGCATCCTCCCTTCTTCAGCAGCCAACACCCCGAAACCCAGCGGCGGCATTTCTCAAGGCGAGTGGAAAGTAATTCGATGTCTCTGAAAGAGAGCGAGTACAGACAGACAGACAGACAGACAGACAGAGAGACAGACACACAGACAGACAGAGACAGACACAAAGACAGACAGAGACAGACACAAAGACAGACAGACAGAGACAGACACAAAGACAGACAGACAGAGACAGACACAAAGACAGACAGACAGACAGACAGACAGACAGACAGGCAGCCAAACTGAAAGACAGACAGACAGACAGACATACAGAAAGGCAGGCAGAAAGGTAGACAGACAGAAAGCCTGACTAACAGGCTGACCGACAGACAGACAGACAGACAGACAGACAGACAGACAGACAGACAGACAGACAGACAGACAGACAGACAGACAGACAGAGTAAAGAACATAACAGGCGAAATTAAAATCTGAAAGCAGTAAAACTAATACTAAGCTAGTCATGCATTGACGTTCACGTAAGCCTTAGGAAATGAGACATCACATTAATTTGTAATCAAGCCCAGAGGGCCAGTTACTGGTTGAGTCCCCCCCTCCAAGTCTATTCTTGGCCAATAAATCACTGCCTGACTGTCCTGTATTTATCTATCAGCGTTGCTGCATATCCGTCTCGAAGCCGCTGTTTTCCTCTCTTCCGCAACCGTTTATTATTGAGCCGGCTGTGATCGGCAATCTTATCAGTCATGGAGAGAGCGGGCGTTCTTTATTGCTCCCAATTCGGGATTTTTTTAGTCAAAGCAGCTAAAACTATGCACTCGCTTGGTTCCACTTAATTTTCCCGCCTTTTTTGTACAAGAAGGGAGCCGCAAAAGAAGGAGAATAAAGCGCTTGACAGTTCTGTTTGATTGAATGCCGATCAAAAATTCTTCGCAGGTGCGGTCAGTGCAGTGTGGGAAGGCCGGGGCCTCGTAAAATTCTGTAGTAGGGACTGCGGCCGCACTGAAAAGTGCAACTGCGTATGCAAGAGAAAAAAAAAAGAATTTACGCTCGACTAGGGAGGTAAAGGAGAATTTAACGAGGCTAGCAGGCCTTTGAAAAGAATCTCCGAGATTTGCCTGTGTTTATAGAAGGCTGGATTTGGCTGGGTTAGAATGTTTGGGCCCGACCAAGCCCTGCTCTCAGTTTTTCGGGTTAGGATTCCACGGGGCAGGCATGTGTCGTGTTGCTGCGCTTCGTATGGACAAAGAATCAGATGCCAAATACTACTTAGTACGAAATAGTAGGCAGTTAAGAATATGAATTAACAAAACAGTGTATAATTCTAATTACAAGTTCGCCTTCGTTGGTCGCTGCGATATCTTTGATCTTTCAATTAGAGCCACTAAAACTGCGATACTAAAAGGGGGACTAGTAAAATAACCCTAAAGACCCTTCAGTGGCAGCTACCAACCCTCGGGACCCTTCAGAGGGAGCCACCAACCCTTAGGACCCTTCAGAGGCAGCTACCAACCCCCAGGACCCTTCAAAGGGAGCCACCAACCCCCAGGACCCTTCAGAGGCAGCCACCAACCCCCAGGACCCTTCAGAGGCAGCCACCAACCCTCAGGACCCTTCACAGGCAGCCACCAACCCCCAGGACCCTTCAGAGGCAGCCACCAACCCCCAGGACCCTTCACAGGCAGCCACCAACCCCCAGGACCCTTCAGAGGCAGCCACTAGCCCTCAGGACCCTTCACAGGCAGCCACAAACCCTCCGATCCTTCAGAGGCAGCCACTAGCCCTCAGGACCCTTCACAGGCAGCCACAAACCCTCCGATCCTTCAGAGGCAGCCACTAGCCCCCAGGACCCTTCAGAGGCAGCCACCAACCCTCAGGACCCTTCACAGGCAGCCACCAACCCCCAGGACCCTTCACAGGCAGCCACCAACCCCCAGGACCCTTCAGAGGCAGCCACTAGCCCTCAGGACCCTTCACAGGCAGCCACAAACCCTCCGATCCTTCAGAGGCAGCCACTAGCCCTCAGGACCCTTCACAGGCAGCCACAAACCCTCCGATCCTTCAGAGGCAGCCACTAGCCCTCAGGACCCTTCACAGGCAGCCACAAACCCTCCGCTCCTTCAGCGCAAGCCGCTGCCCATTCACTGATCTTCGCCCTGAAATTTGCGCCGCACCCGCAGCTGCATGTTCCGGGGCGAGCCGCCACGCGGCAAGTTGCAGCAGCTGCCGCACGAGTCGCTTTACATGCTGTCCTCAAAGCGCAGCCGAATCTCGCTAAACTTGGTCGAGCTGACGCTGCCCCCGGAGCTCAATCGCTACAAAGTGGCCATTGAAAGCTACAACGTATTCGGCGGCACCGAGCGCCTGTACAAAATGTCGCACCCCAACACCCTGGCCGAGAGGCGCGACCGTCCGTTAGCCGTGCAAGATTTCGTCACTGGGCATCACCGATTCCTCAAAGTGGACCTCATTGACAAGCGCGGCGTTCTCGGCTGCTGCAATAGCGACGTGATGTGCAGCGTCCAGCTGCCAATGCTGGAACGCCTGGAGCAGCACTACTCGGTTGAGCCAATTTCTGTTGACGAAGTGCTGCCGCTCACTGACTACAGGCGGCCGACGGCTCCTGGCGCAGTCGAGCAGCAGCGGGCCCGAGTCCGCCTGGCCCTGACCTGCTCGCCACCCGAGCGTCACTCGTGCCATCTGAAACTTGAGCCGGGCAGCTATGTGGTTGCCGTCATCCCCGAATACGTAGAGAGCCTCTGGGGCCCCGTGCCGCTTGGCAGGCTGCCGGCTGGCCAGGAGAACCAGTGCCTGGTGGCCACGCACCGCCTGCTGAACCACATGAACCAGCTGGCCTTCACTGTGCGCATCATTCACTCAACCCGGCTAACCATGTCAGCTGTCCAGGTGTTCTATGCCGACCAGATGATCGCCGTTGGACACCTCATCGGCACCGACCAGCTGCCTCTCATTAGTCAGGTTAGTTCGACGCATTGGCTAGCTTTTCTGTTTTCTTCATTCAAGTAGTACAAGGACCACCAATTGCTTGTCCAGGTGTCTAACAAGTGCATCGCACTGGACGTGGCCAGAATGCAGCGCGCCTTCCTAGTCAAGGACCACCAAGGCGATTGGGGCGTTGTACAGGGCACCTGGATCGGCTTTCGCAAAGGCATACCGGGCAAGCCGGGCGTCAAAGGCGTCTCCAGGGGCGTCCCCGGGCAGCCAGGAAGTCCGGGCTGCCTGCAGCTGCGCTTCCATGGCCTGCGCCCCGGCGGCGGCAAGTCCGCTCCGCCAGGCGTTGAGCAGCGCAACCTGCCCGACGATCTCGGCCACATGAAAATCACCATCCGGGACATGTCGGTGGACTTGAAGTCGGGCGTCGTGTCCGTATCCGCCAACTGTCAGGACGTCGGCCAGCTGGTTTGCGCCGCCTTCTGCGCCGCCACACTGGAGGTTCTGTGCCAGCCGAGGACGGTGAGGACTCGATGAAACTGTGGCACAACTTTAGGGATTCCCTACAAAAAGAGGCTTTTCCGGCCTAGAAGAGTTCTCTAAAAAAGGAATTTTCAAGCGTAAAGGGATTCCCTACATAGAGGGGTTTTCCACGCCGGAGGGATTCCCTACAATAGGGGTTTTCCACGCCTAGAGGGATTCCCTACATAGAAGGGGTTTTTTCAAGCCTGAAAGGATTCCCTACAAAGAGTGGCATTCCTTGCGTTGGAGGGATTCCCTACAAAGCGGGGTCTTCTCGAATAACTACATAAAGGATACACTACTACAAAATATGATCTTTCCCACGCTAAAGAACAATATTAAAATGATTGTCTAGGCGATGAAAACACCCCTTCCGATGGGTGCTTCCCAGTTTCAGGAAGTTTTTTCTGGTCGCAGTTTGACGGGTTTTCTACGCACCTATAATCTAGGAGTCACTCCATGTGTCCCTCTGTACTGAACTCAAATCCCAGGTGCGCGAGCGTCAGAACCCTGTTGACAGCACCGCCCAGGTTCCGGCGGAAGCGCCGCCGCCCTTCACCGACACTGCCGAGGCCCGCATTGTCGGCGTGCCCAGGCCGAGCGCCCGGGCGCCGCAGAGCCGGGGCGACAAGCGCGTCAGGCGGGTGGAATCCGACACCTTCGCCATGTGCCTGGCTGCCGGGTTTCTCTACGACACCTGGGTGCCGTCGAATGCCTACTATAAGTGCGTCATCAACAGCGGCTCCTGCGGCGGCTGCGTAGGCGGCGCCTTCGGCGACGGCGACGTTGGCGGGGACGCGGGCGGTGACGGGGGCGACGCCGGTGGGTGCGGCGGCTGCGGTGGTTGCGGCGGCTGCGGCGGCTGCGGTGGGTGCGGCGGCTGCGGCGGCGGTTGCGGGGGCGGCTGCGGCGGCTGTGGCGGGTGCGGTGGGTGAGCAAGCAGAGATCCGAAACGGAATTGACTTTTTGACGGCAAAAGTCCGCTTACCTGTAGACACCGCTGTGTGTTCATCCTCATCTATGCTCGTATCGCTGTTGTTATTCTAATTCTTGTAAAACCCATCGCCCTTACTCGCTTTCGGTCCAGTCATTGCCTGACATGAATCTCTTGACAGCTTATTGTGGACATAAAATATTATTTTTATTATTTAATTTAACGTGACGCTTTATACTTCTCTATCATTAGATGTTGTCTTGCAAATCTTTATTATATTTATCCTGACTGATTGATATATTTCAGTTTGCATGTCTATCTGTCTGTCAATATATATTTTAATTCAATTTCATTCTAAACTTTACAGCTTACTGTCATGCACTTTACTCTGTGCACTCAAACTTGAAAGATGTTGAATAGTTTTTTTAGTTTTTTTAGCGCACTGCATCTGTGAAGCAAATTTTAAAACATTTCACTGTTGTTTAAGTCACTTAGTCTCTACTTTGAGTGCTTTAAACTGCTCCACCCCCTCCATTTTTTACCATCCCAACCTCAACGCTTTCTTCCTACACCCCCCATACTCATCAAATCGCGTCACACGGTTAGGCATTTCTTGTAATTATTGATTTATGTTTCGAGTGAATCGATTTTTAAAGTGACAGCAACATTTATCATTATATAGATATTCGTGTCGTTACAAGTTTATATATTTTATTTGCTCTGCTGCAATCCGAATAGCTGATGCCGGTCGGTTTCGTTTTAAATCAGCTACTCTTAGTAGCCAGTTGAAGACATAGAAAACAAGTATTTTTTATTAACTGAACTTTCTGCTCCTCTGATAAATGACGAAGATTATTCTGCAGGCTCTAAATCTGTCGTAGCAAAAATAAATGAATCAAATTTTGTTCGAAATAAACCTTGTTGCAGTTTTAGCTGGCCGCAATTTTTTGTGAGCCTTGCAGCTCTGACATGTTCTCTTTATTCTTGAATGGGTCGAAAGTCTTTGATATTATTATTTTTCTATTTCTCTAAAAATGCTAAATACACTCGTAGTCTGCCTTAGAGAACGAAATCGCAATGAAAAAAAGTATTTTTACCTGCGAGTACCTAACCAATTTGCCGGACAGAAACGGCGCAGAAATATACCAATACCATACATAGACGTTCATCCATGCGTCAGCTCGAGGATTTCCCTCCTTTTTGCACAGAGAAGGTCTATGGTATCGGTATATTTCCTAAAGTATCAACCTGGTACATTGAGAAAAACACTTTCCGATTTCACTCGTATAAAAGCATTAGTTTACGATGCCACGATTATACACTATGCAGCACAGTAATTAACGACTAATTAAGCACTATACTACGAAGTATTATACAGGCCAAACTAATCCAATCAAGAATTTTTTCCTGCAAACAAACATTTTTTACCCGAAAAATGATCCCGGTTTGTATCCGGTGCATTCTCGATATCTATGAGTTGATTAAAATTTCATTGTTGCTAAGAGCAGCAGATAACGAATATCAAATAAGTTTCTTTATTATTACGAGCTAAATTCTGTGATATGTTCATGCCTTTGAATTTATTAAAGTTTACTTCTCTGCGTGCATTTTCGGCTAAGAATTATGGCCAGCTTGACACTCATAAAATTGTGTTATAGTCTAACATAAACATTTTTATGTAGTTTAGATTTAGGTTTCAATAAAGCGACACTATTGTTTGTAATAAATGCAATTTAGTTGATTGATTGATTAACTTAGTTTAAAAATCTTAATAGAAAAAAATTGAAAATCGGTCCCGAGACGAGTGCATACGAACATTTTAGTTTCTTAGTGCCAGTAAAGGCCAATAAGGTTACGTACGCAATAAACAATATTAAAGTTGTTTGCATGGAGTCATTTCGTTAAAGACTTGATGAAAAAAATTTGTTTGTTCTTTTCTACGAAAATCTTGAACAGTCATGTCTGTTGACAACCGAGTCTCGGGTACTACCACTCTGGCTCAGGATCGAGCTCATGATATCATAGACTATACTGTATAATATAGTCTTATCTGACAGACAGGCTGTCATGCCGTCCGACAGGTGGAACTTCATTCGTAGCGATAGATCCAAGGTTTTTTGTGCGAGTCTGTGACGCTGAGGCCGCAATGAGGCGGCCTGGCACGCGTGTCGCGTCCTCATATCCGTCACGCTTCTGCCATCGTAAAGAATCGAAAAGCATTACAGCTACGTAGGGTCTGGTTTTTTGCTTTTTTTAGTTTCATGCCGACTCCAGCAGCAGACACCCTTGATTTTCTTTTTTTGGAAACCAGCTCTGTCTGTCTATGCGTGACTTGGGAATTCTCATGTCAAGCTGACCGACTGACTGGGGATCTGGCTGCATTGAATCCTTTACAGACGAACAATTGGGCTTTATCCACTATATATACATAAGATTGTTCGAAAGGAAACCACTGTGCATTGTGCTAGAATTCGGCACGCGATATACGACTTTCTATAACAAAGAATTTGGCTACATCACGTGGCTAAGCCGCGTGGTTGGAAAATATCTCATGGAAAACAACTCGGACGATGCAGGTTTCAAATTTCCCAGCCATGCCATAATTGCCTTTCTAATAACCTAGGCAAAAAGAGAAACATCTTCCTTGAACTATAAGCTACAATGGAAAAAGCATAATTTTTATCGGGTAAAAGTTCAGCACATAATTATGACAGGGAGATGGGCAAATTTAAGGGCAACAGAGAATATTACGACCTGAGTCGAGGATCTATGATGGACGTGGCCAAGATTCAAGGGAGATAGCCGAGGATCAGGGAGCATTGTGACCCAACTGAAGGATCTGGGAGGTGGGCGGCCTGACCCGAGGATCCGGGAAGATGACAGATCAACTCCAGCATCTGGGTAGTTTAGTTTTGACAGCTTAAACAGCTTACGCTCGTATTGGAGCATTTTGAAGAGTATCTCAAGAAGAGACTAATATCCCAAAAAGAGCCTGATCAAGTAATTGGCTGGTAGCATACGTTGAGGGAGTTAGAGATTGGCTGGCCACAAGGCTGCACTGCTTGAGTGACCGTGCAGAAACTAAGCGAAACGTATCGAGCCAAAAATCCGCCTGTCAGACACCAATCGCTCATCCAAGAAGACCAAACCCAAACCAAAAAAGCAAGTCCAATATCGGCGATACAAGCTACATCGTAAAATTTTCCTGGAAGAATGCTGCGACTAGGGAGGTAAGGTTTTTATTACCTGAAACTTCGGATCAAGGAATCGGGAAGATTTGCAAGGCGCTTAAAAACTGAGAACCTTTCGATGCCAGCAAGGGGGCAATCAGCATAGGTAGCCACACAAAATCATTAAAGTAAACCATCGAGCTACTTGCGGAACGAGTGGCAACTGTCACTCGATACAAGCAAAGCGCCAGGGTCCATCTGGCTCGCATGTAGCAGCTCAGCAGCGTGTAAGAGTTGATTTATCGATCAGTCAGTCTCATGCTAACAGGAATGCCAAGCAAAACTCAGTTCTGGCAAGGTTACAATTTCAACTGAAGGTCCCTCGAGTTGAAAAAGAGCAAAGTACATTTCATAAAAATTCTTCCGCTTCAATTTACAGATTCACCTTTGGATTCCTTGGTGTGGCCCTCTTCCTGGCTCTCAATACGGATGGGATCCGTGTCGGACCAAGTGAAGAAGAGCGAGGCTATTATAGACCTGGCATGTGGAACTACAAGAACGCTGACAAGAGAGGCTACTACTGGCCTGGCATGTGGAACTACAAGAACGCTGACAAGAGAGGCTACTACTGGCCTGGTATGTGGAACTACAAGAACGCTGACAAGAGAGGCTACTACTGGCCTGGTATGTGGAACTACAAGAACGCTGACAAGAGAGGCTACTACTGGCCTGGTATGTGGAACTACAAGAACGCTGACAAGAGAGGCTACTACTGGCCTGGTATGTGGAACTACAAGAACGCTGACAAGAGAAGCTACTACTGGCCTGGCATGTGGAACTACAAGAACGCTGACAAGAGAAGCTACTACTGGCCTGGCATGTGGAACTACAAGAACGCTGACAAGAGAAGCTACTACTGGCCTGGCATGTGGAACTACAACAATGCTGACAAGAGAAGCTACTACTGGCCTGGCATGTGGAACTACAAGAACGCTGACAAGAGAGGCTACTACTGGCCTGGCATGTGGAACTACAAGAACGCTGACAAGAGAAGCTACTACTGGCCTGGCATGTGGAACTACAACAATGCTGACAAGAGAAGCTACTACTGGCCTGGCATGTGGAACTACAAGAACGCTGACAAGAGAGGCTACTACTGGCCTGGCATGTGGAACTACAAGAACGCTGACAAGAGAAGCTACTACTGGCCTGGCATGTGGAACTACAACAATGCTGACAAGAGAAGCTACTACTGGCCTGGCATGTGGAACTACAAGAACGCTGACAAGAGAGGCTACTACTGGCCTGGTATGTGGAACTACAAGAACGCTGACAAGAGAGGCCAATTTTAGGGCTTGACACTTGCAATACAAAAATATTAGTTCGATTGAGTCCGCAGAAAATCAAGTAACTACAAAATACAACTAAATCTTTAATGTGAATTTTTTGACAAGTAAACTTTGACGTTCTATTAAGGCACTAAAATGCGTCAGTCTGTTGGAAAATATTTTTCGTCCCTTATTTCGGCGGTAAAAAGGAGTGCCTAAATCATCGCTGATTAGCCATAGTAAAAAATATAATAATCGTATTTTAGCTCCTAAAATAAAATCCAAACTATAGCAGAATATTCGACAAAGATAAGCTAAGACGACAGCCGAACAAAAAAGCCGCTTTCAAACGCGGACAAGCATCAGTTTTGATTGAAAGATGTTGGCCAAAAATGCGAGCTAGTTGCTTTGCCTGAATTATTGAATACAGTTATAGAGCTCTGACATGTCAATAACACTGCTAGCCAGTTACAGAAACACAGCTGAGTAAAAGAAGCTTGAAATGCATGATTTTCCCTCAGCGAATGCGGAGTTGATCAATCCGTAGACAGCTATAGAGACTGATAAAAATTTCAGCACGTTAAAATGAATGTTCTGGCCAATAGAAACACAAGGAGTCCCTGCAGAGTGACACGGGATGCTCGATTTAGTAGAGATAAAAAATGCAATTAAAATTTGTCAATTCCAGACAAGTTTTAAAAAATTAATTCGAAAGACTGAGAAACCAACGGACTGTTTGAACAAGAAAATTGCAACTGTTCAGACTTTGTAAAATAGAAAACAGAAAACCATGCTTTTAATTATTATGAGCTAATGCACGACCAAAGCGAAAAAACGATGGATTTTTTTCGCGTTGAATTTATTTCAATGACGCATGATGCTGAAAATAAATAGCGCGCGCCGCTTACAATTATAAAACAACAATTTTTTATATGGTTTTCGCATTAAAACAACGATGGTATTATCCGTTTCAATGCGCAAATCATGCTACTCTTCACTCGGACAATAAGTAGTATATTAAGTAGCAAGTAGGTAAACTTTAGGCATGTATATTTTAAACCGACTGCAATGGAGAAAAAACAGCGCAACAACATCGAGTAACTGTTGAATTAGAAACGCTTGCGTCTTATTTACTGATATTACTGACCTCCGTTAGTGTCCGAAGCCTTGACGCCCGCCGGGTTTGCCGACGTTGTCGTCGACATGGTTGCAGCTGTCAAGCCAGTCGTTGAACCCGCCGCTCCGCCAGTTGGAGAGCCAAACAGCAGCAGGTCGTGCTCGTCGCGGCAGTGCAACAGCAGCTCCCAGGCCGAGGCGAAGCCGACGCCGCAGTAGCTGCAGTCCATGCTAACAGGTTCGCCAGTCTGCAAGCAGCGGCACACAAGGCGCAGCCGACAGCCGGCCAGTTTGTGCTCGGACATCTCGCGTAGGCTGGGCAGCAGCTCTTTGCAGTTGCCGCACACTAGCACGTCCTTCACGGTTGGATCGTTCAGGGTTTGCCGACGCTCCGGCTGCACCTCCGGCACAGGATTGGACGGTTTCACTAGCGACACTAAATTGCTAGTTTTGCGCGACACCGAATTCAACTGCGAAGCTGCTGTTGTTGACATTGACGGAGATGATGACGTCAGATCCTGTCTGGCTCGCTTCATAGCCGGTTGGCCTTGGCCTTGGCCGCCGCTAAGACCGCGCCGAGTTTTCGGCTCGCTAGCAATGTTGGCGTCGATACGCATGCCGTGATAAACCTGCCCGTCCTCGCCTTGTACGGCCGCTCTAGCCGACCATTCCTCGGCGAATTGCACGAAGCCGAAGCCTTTGTGCACGGAGACTCCAATCACGGTGCCGTAGCGACAGAATCGCTGCTCTAATTCGCCCCGACTCACCTGGGCCGTGTTCAGATTGCCAACGAATACGCGAGAGCGCTGCGACTGCGGATCCTGGGAGCTGGTCAGCGTGCCGCTATTGTCCATGCCGGGATGTGGCTTGGCGCTGCGGGTTATGATTGATTTTGACAGGTGAATGATTATGTTTAACTGATGATTTATGATTGATTTTGACAGGTGAATGATTATGTTTAACTGATGATTTATGATCGATGATGGCAGGTGAATGACGAGGCCTCACTGATGATTTATGATTGATGATGACAGGTGAATGATGAGGTCTAACTGATGATTTATGATTGCCAATGACAGGTGAATGACGAGGCCTAACTGATGATTTATGATTGCCGATGACAGGTGAATGACGAGGCCTCACTGATGATTTATGATTGCTTTTGACAGGTGAATGACGAGGCCTCACTGATGATTTATGATTGATGATGACAGGTGAATGACGATGCCTAACTGATGATTTATGATTGCCGATGACAGGTGAAGGACGAGGCCTCACTGATGATTTATGATTGATGATGACAGGTGAATGATAAGGCCTCACTGATGATTTATGATTGGTTTTGACAGGTGAATGATTATGTCTAACCGATGATCTATGATTGATGATGACAGGTAAATGATTATGTTTAACTGATGATTTATGATTGATGATGACAGGTGAATGATGAGGTCTAACTGATGATTTATGATTAATGATGACAGGTGAATGATAAGGCCTCACTGATGATTTATGATTGATATTGACAGGTGAATGATGATGTCTAACCGATGATTTATGATTGATGATGACAGGTGAATGATGATGTCTAACTGATTCTTTATGTTTGCTGATGGCAGTGACTAAAGCGATCTAAACTGGCAGTTTTCAACCATAATTGTTGTTTTTTTAACAGTATCAACGAAAAAGAAAAAGAGACAAGAATTCCAACCTTCTACAAATGGCTCTCTAGGAGCAGTTTCTGTCAGTTTTATTCCAGTCAAAAACACAACAATTAACGACTTGAACAGTCTCAATTTTAGGCCTTCACGGCAAATCGGCGCACAGGAAAGGCGCGCGCCTTTCTCTGCTGCTTGGCGCTAGTGGCGCGGGCCTCGCGCGGCGTCAAAGCGCGCCGAATAGCGCGCGTCCTCTTGGGCCGAAGATCTTTAGGCAACAAGTTGGCATTCTTGTAGAATCGGCGGAGGTGCTCCTTCTGCTGCTGATGGGTGACCGTGTGCACCCGCGCTATCATCTTGCGCACCTGCTTTATCTGGGCCAACTTTGACGCAGCGCCGCCAGTAACCTTGGCAACGCGCAAATTCGATAGCTCTTGTTTTAGATCGGTTAGCTGCTTTTCCAGCTCAGATTTGGCTTTGCCTCGCAGCTTTTTGGCCGATTCTTTGCTGTTAACCATGGCGACTGCACCGGCTGAAATGTTGTTAGAAATAGCATGGCAATATAATAACTGGATTCTAATTGGTGAGCTGACGACATTTGATTCGAGATTTGATTGGGATATTCGATTTGGGATTCGAGCTTTGACTGGGATGTTCGATTTGGGATTCGAGCTTTGATTGGGATATTCGATTTGGGATTCGAGCTTTGATTGGGATGTTCGATTTGGGATTCGAGCTTTGATTGGGATATTCGTTTTGGGATTCGAGCTTTGCTTGGGATATTGGTTTTGGGATTCGAGCTTTGATTGGGATATTCGTTTTGGGATTCGAGCTTTGATTGGGATATTCGTTTTGGGATTCGAGCTTTGCTTGGGATATTCGTTTTGGGATTCGAGCTTTGATTGGGATATTCGATTTGGGATTCGAGCTTTGCTTGGGATATTCGTTTTGGGATTCGAGCTTTGATTGGGATATTCGTTTTGGGATTCGAGCTTTGATTGGGATATTCGTTTTGGGATTCGAGCTTTGATTGGGATGTTCGATTTGGGATTCGAGCTTTGATTGGGATATTCGTTTTGGGATTCGAGCTTTGATTGGGATGTTCGATTTGGGATTCGAGCTTTGATTGGGATATTCGATTTGGGATTTGAAGTTTCATTGGGATATTGGATTTGGGATTCGAAATTTAAACTAGGATATTTTGGACTTTAAGTTGGGATATATGCGTCGCTATACTTTAGTTGGAATTCTGACTGTTAAATTTAGACTTTGAATATTTGATTAAATAGTACTAAAATAATTACACGAGATTTACATAAGATTGTAATATTAGAAAAATAATAGTAACTAAGTAAAAATTTTCGAGATAGCAACAACAAGAAGCAGTCTAATAACCGTATATTTAAAATTATATAATCAGATAAAATTCTATTCCAGCTACATAAATTCAATAACAATAAATTCTACAAGTCCGATAGGAAAAAACGAGAAACAGAGAAGACCAGGATTAGTCAAGTGAGCAACAGAGTTTAGTCTGCAATGAAATTTAAAACAAAATACACAAAAATCATGAATTATATAAATATTAGTTAACGCGTGCAAATCGTTTACTTAAATAGTAGTAAAATAGAGATTTTGAAGCGCATTTTTAGTCGTCATATAGGAAAGAAGCTATCGTATAGTTTAAGGAGCTTAAGGCAACGACATTCAAGCAAAAACCAGCTCATCATTTTATACAATAGTTTGGAAAAAAAAGTTGCCCGCACAAACACCCAGCAAACAGGCAAGCAAATAAACAAAATGGCACTTTTAAAATGAAAAAAAACACAACAAACTGAGGTCTGTTTGCTGGCGAAATTGAAAACTGCAAATAGGATTAAAAACAGCAATTTTATAATTTATAATCATCCATATTTATTTTAGATTAATTCTATTTTTAATTGTCATCGCAATTTCGAGTTATTTAGGGTCCCACACGGAAAGAAAATAGACGGGAACAAAAAATTTTCCGACATGTAGCGTAAATAATATTATAATCAGTAAAAATTCAATTCCATGCACGGGAGGTTTAAAGAGGTCCAACTAGGTAAAACAACAAGCAAAAATAGACCACAGGTGGATTAGGCATTCATCAATAAACTAGCACGCGGCGTTCAATAGGCTTCCGACAGATCGGACAGACGGTCATCTGGTCGCCGCAGTGCTGGCAGGTGCCGTGGCCGCACAGAAACACCATGTTCTTCAGTCTGTCTAGGCAAACCGGACAGCTAGTCTGCTCTTTAATGTCTAATAATTGCTGCTGGATTTTCTCCATCTCGCGCAGGGTGGCGGTCTGATCTGGCTGGCCGTTGTTCATCATGGTTGCCTGCTGCTGCTGCCGGCCTGCTGCTACACGGCCGTGACCGCTGTTTGATGTCGCCGAAGATAACAAAGGAGCGGCTGTAACGGCGGCGGCGGCGGCGGCGGCTGCCCCGGCGGTAGAAACGGAGCTTGCAACGGATTTTGGCATAGCAAACAAGTGCTCGGCGCAGCAGACGCCGTAGGGCACGGTCTCCTGTATTGGCTGCCGGCATTGGACGCACTTTTTCATTAGGCCTGCGCGGAGCGTGGTAAAATTGTAATTTTAAATAATTAACAAACACAAAAATGAGTCTAACTGTGCCTACTGTCAGTAATAAAATTAGTCTCTTTTATTTTCTTAATCATAAAAATCGATCAGCCATTAAGTCAATTATTTGTACAAGATAAGAAAAGTGCCCGTGAGCACAGGGCAGAGTGCAAGGAAAAGGAAATAGACGGGCAGGCAGCCGACACATGGCTGAAAAAAATATAC
>CATNEM010000188.1:185000-240000 GCA_950096795.1 Macrostomum cliftonense
AGCGGTCTCACTATCTACAGCGGAGAATATGAGCTATAAAGTAACAAGGATATAGAATTAGATGGCCAGGAGAACAAGATTAGATGCTCAACTCTGGGAATAGACAGTGCTGCCGTTGAATAAAAAATTAGCATTAGCACAGACAGCTACGAGAGGCCCGTTCAGTCCAACCCTTACCCCTAGCTTGATGTTGAAGAACTAAAACTTGATGAGGAGCTTCATGCAGATTGGGGAGAACACAGCTAAAAAGAAGGAAAAGAAGAGAAAAAGAGAGGCCAAGCAGAAGGGAGAAACGCAGGCGGTACGAATGAAACGGATCGATAAGGGGGTGGTGGGGGCGCTGGGAACGCATGGAATCGAAGCGCGCACTCAGGGGATAGAAAAGCGAGTCTGCAAGTGTGTCCAGAATTTGCGCCCAGGCCGCACGAAACGAACCCCGAACCCTCTGCGCAGTAAAACTCGCAGCAAGGCCAACACAAGCTGCTTTCCCCTCATATTCCTTCATTAAGCATCCCAGCGCCCAGCGCTTCGCTCTCTCCCACTCCCCAGTCCCCAACCATTTCTCCCTCGAGGCGAATCGTTTTCCCCATTGCCATTTCGCATACAATGCCGCCTAGCACTCAGGGGGGCGGGCGAGGTTCGAATGGGAAGAGAGAGAGGCTGGGATATCGGACTGCAACTTTCGATGTGAGTGATGGAAAGGCACGATTGCCCCAATTTTCCCAATCTTATCTTCTTCAGTATTAGTGAAAGTTAGTTTGTGGCACTCGAAACCGGAAGCAAAAAAATTAGTAGATAAATGCATGCAACGGGGCTGACTGGATCAATGCTTTCTGTGTGCCCTGTGTCTGCTTGCAAGGAGTGCACTAGCGCGGTGATGCATACCCAACATACACGCATCAATAATTTCTTTGCGTAATAAATTCAGTCTAATGTGACTTCTTAGTACCATAAATTAGAAACAATTTTTTTACATCATTTGTCCTTGCTTGGGCTTGCATAAACAGTTGATAAGAATTAACGTAGGGAAACCCCAAAAAATTTGTCCATAATTGCCAGACAGAGTATTACGCAATCAAGTAGGCCAACAACAGAAACTGTCTGAATTTAGATGCCTACCAGAGCTGAGGAATTCGGACAGAAAAATAGCCATATAAAAAAGAGAGATTACCCTGGCATTAACAACCGCTGCCTTTGCCACGGCAACACTGACATTTTACAAGCATGCAATTTTAACTCCCGCGCCCGGGGGACACTTCAACAATCTCGATTATTGCCGGCAAGCTAGCCGGGGATAGCAACTAAAAATCCAGCCTCTCTTTTCAACCCCCCTCTCTCTACCCAGCTGCCCAGCTTCACTGCCTCCGCGCAGCATCATCAGTCAGCTGAGCGGCGGTTTCTATGCGGCCAGCCTCCCTTGGATTCCCGAGCTTAACCGAACACGTCAGCAGTTGCCGGGGGCTGCATTGGTGGCGATAAGACCGCAACAACCAGGCGGGAAACACATGCCGCATCCCTCATCCATAGACTAGGAAAATGGGAAAATTACGAGCTTAGGATCTGGGGATTCGCAATCGAGACAGCGGGAGAGACGGAGCAACCAACAGGCCAGTGCAGTTAGCAATGGGAGGCGGCAGAAGCGGCAAAAGTTGCGGCTGAAGCCATCAAAAAAACTAGAATTAAAAAAACGAGTTTGGCTGGCCTAACACGCTCTCTCTAGTGCCGATACGGGCATAGCAACAATACGCAACGAAAATATGGGATTTTTTGTAACTAATATTAAATCCTCGAGCCTCGATGGGGAAAATTTCAAGCTACGGTAGAAGGAAATATTTGAAAGTTACAAGTTGTTTGCAATGATTCGATGCACAGTTTAATAACCCTGTGACTTGAAGAGACACTTCCTTGCTTTTAAAATTGCAAGAGAAGTATAAAGAATAATATAACCTCTCCATGCATTCGGAACTTTCGTTAAAATTAGGAAAAAAAAGAAAAACTGCGCAAAACGCTACTATAAGTAGCAAGTAAGGAAACAAATAAGAAAACTTACGCAGGGTTGCCTCGCAGCGCGGTATGATGCAGCACATTGAATCCGTGGTTATTGCAGACGCTTAAATCGGCGCCGTGTTCCAACAGCAAAGCCAGTACGTCTTCGCGTCGTTTGGACACGGCGTCGTGCAACGGCGTATCGCCGTCGGCATCCTGCAGGCTGGGCAGGGCGCCGCTAGCTAGCAGGGCCGACACAACGCCGGCGTGGCCTTTGTTAACAGCGATGTGCAACGGCGTCTGGCGCCTACGATTGCGCGCGTTGATGTCGGCGCCGCGCCGGTGCAACAGACGGATTAGTTCGGCTTGGTCGCCGAATGCGGCGTGATGAACAGCCTGGTCGCCGTCGCGATCCTCAGCCTGGTGATCCATGGAAATATTGGGTTTTACTATTTCATTATTGCACTATTCGGCGGTCTGTGCCAGCTGACATCATCTGGCTGAATATCAATCAACTTACCTGCAGATTAGCGCCCCGATCAATAAGCAGACGGGCAGCGCCAATGTGGCCATTCTGCGAGGCCGCCTGCAGAGCCGTGTGACCAGCGTAAACAGCGTTTGGATCGGCTAGGCCCGCCGTTGATAATGACGCCGTAGCCGCTGCCGCAGTCGCAGCTATTGACGTTGCCGATCGTCGCTGCGGCGAGGAGGACGAAGGCGAGCCAGCCGAAGACGACGAGCCGCCGCCCAACAGTTCCTGCAGCCTGGGCAAATCGCCGTTAGCGGCCGCTTTGACCAGCTCCTCGCTGGGATCGATTGGGCCGCCGTCTGTGCAGTCGGCGCCGCTACTGCCGCCGGCACCTCCGCATCCGCCGCCGCCGCTGCCGAGGTGCTCCTGGAACAGCAGCTTCTTGAACAAGCTGGACAGACGCTCGCCAGACTGCGGCGAATCGGGGCCGCCTACGGCGCCGCCAGCCGAAGAGGCGCCGACTGACGCGGCCGGCAAGCCGTCATTGAAATTGACGCCGCCGGACTCGGGCAGACAGGCGGCCAGACAGCTCGGGCTCAGGTTCAGCAGGCGGCCGCACACGTCCACCTGCAGAGTTAGTAACGCGGGTAAACGGCGGGAGTAACTATAACTGTAATTAGATAGTAGAATCCCTCGTCATCTAATAATAACAAACCTGAACGTTTCCGTCGGAGCGGACTCGCACGACCCGGCCAACGCGACCTCTGCCTGAGGTTGCCGACGCGGCTGAGGACGAGGAGGAGGACGCAGCCAGAACCCGGACTAAATCGCCTGGCGACAAAAGCGGCAGATTCTGCGGCAAATTCGGCGTTACTGGCAGAAGCGCCGCGGCATAGACGGAGCCGACTGTAGAGCAGCCGCTGCCGCCGCTGCCGCCGTCGCCGCCAGCACCGCCAGACACAGCGGTGCGAAGTCGGCGAGCCGAAGCGGCCGCATCCGGTATCAGACTGAGCGCCGCGGGATTCAGCGTCCACCGATTGCCACTCGGATAGGAGACAACAGCGTCGCCGTCTTCGTCAACGCCGACAATGGAGCCAATATTGTCGACGCATTCGGACATGGCCGGCGACCAGCCGCCGTGGGTGCGCTGCAATCGTTGCAGAGTGTCTATTGGGACGGCCACGCGAACCCGGTCGCCTGGTTGGAAGGTGCACAGATCCATGTGCGACGTCGGCGCCGGTGGACGGCCAGCAACGCCGATGTCCATGCTGGCCGATGCGGAAGAGGCAGCGGAGCTGTCCGAGCCGGCTGCTCGGCTTGTTTCGCCTGAAACAATTGGTATTTTCAGCAAGAAATTTAAATAGCGTCTTTAAAAACTTTGATGCTACTTTCAGTAGCCAGATCAGTTTTTGTTTTTGTTTTAGCAAGAATGCGTTTTTCTATCATATTATTATTGCTATCATTATGATCTTGTTTCTGCGCACGCCTAAAGCGTAGTATTAGGTGTTAAGCCACTCATTTAAAAATAAACGAGTGAACAGAAATTTTTTAAAAATCAATTCTTGCCGGCCTTTAGGTTTCTTTAGGTCTTAAGGTAGCTAAAGAGTGATTTTTAACCTAGTTAAAATTATTCTCGAGGTAGTTATTCGGTGATTATTGAGGCAGTTATTCGGTGATTATTGAGGTAGTTATTCGATGATTATTGAGGTAGTTATTTGGTGATTATTTATGTTGTGCTTACATTACATAGATGATACTTTTCAGCATATTTCCATTACAAAGGAAAACGGCCCTCACCCAGCAGCGGCAGATGGTCCCGATAATAGGCGTAGGCCTTGGCCTCGGACACCACTCGCAGGTCGACCATGCCCTCGTAACCAACCCTATAGAGATTCTTCACTCCGCTGTCCCACAACACGTAGGCAGCCGATCTGGGCGCGTCCGGGCACCAGTCCTGCACTTCGGTAACTTTGCCGCGCTTGCCGCTGCCGCCGTCCTGATCCTCCCACTGCCAGTCGACGCCGCGTACAACCCGGGCGCCGGGGAATAGGCCGCGGCAGGTGTACTTTTTGGCGCGCCGACGCGAATCGCACCAGACTGGATCGGCTAGCGGGTGTACAAAGTGAAAGAATCTGTGCCTAGTGGAATGCTTGTCGGCGTGATAGCAGGCCGAGCAGAGCGACACGTTGTTGCAGTCGGCGCAGGCCCATCGGATGCCGTGCAACGGTCTGGCGCCGCACTCGTCGCAGCCGGCGCAATCTTCGTGCACAACGCCGGCCGGACCGTTGTCAAGGACGCGCAAATCGTAGGCGCCCGAGCAGCGATAATTGGCGGCGGTGCCGTTGTCCCATACGACTACAACTTCTTCGGGGCTTTCGAAATTGCGCACAGTGCCAACGCTGCCCTCGCCGCCATCCTGCTTGGCCCATTTCCAATTGGGGCCGCGGACCACCCGACTGCCAACGCCCAGCTGCATTGTGGCGGTCAGTAACGGGTCGCCGGAGCTCGACATGAAAGACGCGCCCGGCTGGAAGTGTGTTGATTGTCAATCAATCCTGTCAGTCTAAAGGTATTAGCAGGATAGCTAAATATTACACGAACTGATCAGGGCTACACTTATATCAGTAATCAGGGATAACTGATGTACAGTATAGTCATCTATGCTGTACAAGGTAGAATTATAGTTTTTAAATATTATCTATCTTCTATTTCCTAAAGATTGGCTTAAATACATAAAAAACTAAGTATGTTACATATCATTTATAAGGCATAAATTTATTTAGAGAGCCAGGTCCCAAAATATAGACTTTGTCTAGTCCTTGGACTTTTATTCCAAGACAAAAAGTCTAGCAAAAAAATTATTGCTGCTAGATAAAACATTTAAACCAATACATATATAACTTATATAACTATTTACTATTTGTTTACACAAAAACAAATATGTATTTTGCTAAACCATTAAGTTTATTATTCATCTTTTTATAGCACATATTTACAGTAATGTTAGTTACAATTATTTTACAAGCAATACAAACAAATATTCAAGCAATACATTAATTAGGACATAGCAATATAATATAAAAGATAGTTGATGCAATTAAGCAAGGCACTTAATTTTACATTGCTTTAGTCTACTTAGCTTAAATTTAATAGCAAAAAAAGTCAGTTTTAAGAAATTCAACAGAATGCAATTCTTTAGTGCATCATGCAAGCTATATAATATCGTAAGTCATCTAAAAAGAATTCCTTTCAAGTCAATTAGCAAAAAATGGTTAGTAAGAGTAATTAAGCAATTTATTTAAAATTATAAACCTTAACAAAATATAAGCTTTAGGATTAAAATATATATTTTAGGTTACATAAATCAACTACAAAATTTAATAAGCAGTGTGACAAAAAATGACTTGGGTTTATTAGTAGCTAATTAAGCAGGACAAGTGTACCATCTTAAAAGTTAAAATTACTTTATTTTGTATTTTCATTCATTTAAATTAATAGAGGCTAAATTAAAAATTTTATAATAGGCTTAATAAAGTTTATCTAAATATGCCAAAAAGTGACCAATTATAGTATCCACAGTGCAAGGAAAAAATATAAAATTGCTAATTAGACAGCATGTCAGACCAATTTTATTAAGCTAGAAAGAGAAAAATTTTAATGTCAATGCGATATGTAGAGACTACAATTTTAATGTCATAATAAGTAAAAAAACTTCTATTGTTAAATTTCTTTTAGCTTAGGCTTAGGGTATTTTCTATCAATAATTGATCTAAAAACTAAAATAAATAGATTTTTTGTTTAATTAGCATAAAGCATTGAACATATCTAGTGCTGTGACTTTTACTATGAAAGTATAGGCCCCTATGTAATAATACATGTACTATTATACTTAAGGAAAAGAGAAATTTTTATCCTTTTATTATTTTTAGGTTTTATAAAAAATTTACTTTTAATAATCTATATATATTGCTTACTTTTGCTTTCAGACAATTCTATACAAAATTTAAATAGAGCCTATAAATCTAGACTGTCAAAATATAATTAGATCATTGACATTGTTTAGAATAAGTTTTAAAGAGAGTCATAGTTTTTATTTTAGTTTTTATAGCTTTATTTGGCCATAATCTGCTTTGTATAATTTTTTAATGTTGAAAAAAGATTAAAATAAGATACTTTTTCACTTTCACTACTTGACATGAATTAGTCAAGTAAATTATTATAAGTTGAATTTTGCGTGTTTTTTATCCTTTATCTTTACTGCTCTTATTAGATGAGGATCATTTAAAAATGATCCTCATCTAATAAGAGCATTTTTAAATTAAAATAAAAAGCCAGATGAGCAAATAATGTTAGCGAATTCTATGACCAACTTAAGACTAAGTACTTTTTAGTTATCAGCAAGCAATTAAACAGCATTTATCCTAATCGAGCAGTGTTAAACCCGATTTAATGCGAATTAAGACAGCATTTAAACTTATAAATTTACTATTTTCATAAAATAACAAATAATTCAGGGCTAATTTATAGCTTTAAAATATGCTAGAAATCAGGGTCAACATAAAATTATTAAAATTATAAAAAATTCCTTATCGTCTGTCAAATACATTTTAACCCATATTATTCTGTTTTTGTAAGCTATCATAATTTTCAACTTTCATTTGCGTAACCTATAAGTAAATTAATCAATTATAGTTGCAAGTGATATATATTTTTGTCCTTGTCTAGGCTATATTTCTTGATTAATAAATATTTGAATGCCTTGTGACGTTTCTTTTTTTCCATCTGACAGCGTAATTTGTTGTTGTTGTTCAATGCCTTATTATTTTTGGTGTAAATATAGAATTATAATATATATTTCGTTACTATATCATATATCAAAGGGACAACGCAATAATTATTCCAATATAAAAAATATTTTATTTCAGTCTGTATGACTAGGTCTGGTCAATGAATAGATATTTAAACTAAATTAAAAAATATTAGATTATATTTCAGGTATTCAATGTTTTTAATTTGGTTTTCTTGATTAATTAATTAATTTCAAAAATTCCTAACAACTTTTTCAGTAATGAACAAGCCAAGACATGGCCAAGGCGCTATCTTTAAGTACAAATTCTAATGACAAAAAGAGGCATTATCATCAAAAACAAGAGCTACCATTCTGTACACAATCAGAATTGAACTATTGTCTACCTAATAAGGACAAGTCTTCAAACCACTGGAGCCAGAGCCAGAAACATCTAACAGTAGCAGCGACATTCTATGCCTGGTTTCTGCAGCCTAGTTCAGCATGCCAGTTAGTCCAAGTGGCACAAAAATTTTTTAGCAGCATTACTATGACAACAGGGTCGCAAGGAAATTCAGGAGATGCACTATATCCAAGTATTCACAACAATGGTTCTTTGCTGCATGTGACAGCCAAGTTCTGCGGCAAAGGTGGCGGAAAAGAATACGCTGGACGCCCTGAGGTGGCAGGCTCAATTGGTCAGCAATTTAATATCCAGCTTACTGGTCTGTTGCTAAAGCCAGGCTCGAGTTTAGTTGCTAGGGCGGAGCTCACTCCTGAACAGCTAGTCCTGTGGGACAACGAGCCTACCGGTGCTACCAGGATGCCGCAGTTGCCACGCGGCTCGCGTGCTCACGTCACCTTGGCAACGGCGCCTGATATTCGACCAGTTCAGGCTGGTTTCGATCTGCTAGAAGCTCTGGCCAGCCTGGCTTCGTTGCCATCGCCTAGCAACAACAGGGGCTCTGTCAGCCGGCTAAGTGGAGATGGATTCTATCTGACTCTGGCTGAACCGCTGACTGTCGCTACGATGTTTAAGGCGCAATGCTAATCGTCTGCATTGTAATAACCCTATTTTACTGGGTTTCAAGAGGAAGAAATGTTTCTTATACGTATATGAGTCTATATAAAATGTGTTTTGACAGTGCGTCTATTTTTGTTGGGATGCTTTTTTCTGCATTGAGACTGAATTGTACACATACGCGATTACTCAATAATACAAAATTATTTTTTGCCTCAAGTTCATTCGAAAAAAATTTGCCAGAGTATTTTTGCTTAAACGTTTTTTATCTTTGATTTTCTTGTAAACGGCCAATAAAATTATTATATATTTTATGGCTACTCCCAAATAAAAATGGCCCAGAAATGTTTGTGTTAAATAGTATTTTTTTACTTCAACCCCATTTTAAATGGATGCTAAGATAGCTGGACTTTTTATTTCGTTATTTCTCTATTACCCTTAAGAGAGACGAAGACCTAAGCACTATCTCGCTAGGGTATTCACTTTAATATTTGATTAATTTGCAGCACCTTCCAGCTACTTAGTTAGTAGTATGAGTGTATTAAAAGTTTAAATTGTCTAATGCATATATTTTTAATCAAGCTCACATTTAGTTAAGGTTTCTGTTATATACGGCTGTCTATTTGTGTCTATTTTTAGTAACTAAAAGAGTCTAGCTTTGGTATTGGTAACAATCTACGCTCGTAGTGCAAAAACACTGGGCATTTCTCGTTGCCTATGCGAGATCACGCCATAACGGCGTGATGGCCCGGATACCTGCCTAGCTATCTTTAATAAAAGCATGCAGGCAGGGCTATTTGTCTCAGCTTGCACATCTATCTTAATCTGTGTGACTTGTGTGAGGGCAGAAATTTTAGACTAGCGCTGAGATAAAAAAACTGTTTGTCGCAAGATTCTTCTCATTTTTTCAGCTTTCAATTGTCCGTCTTCTCCGAATCTTACTATTCAGTTGGGCATAGAGATTCGTTTTTTTATCATAATAAAACAAATTCTTGGGGCAGAGGAGGGGCCTGTACACAGCAGTAAATAATAGTTCGTTGAATAAACTGTCTACTAAGATCTACGAGCCGTAAAAAACTATTGCGGAGCTTAAAAGCCAAGCGCTGCCAGCAAGCATAATCAAAGCTACGATATGCGAATATCAAATAGGGTAAAACTGCATAACAGCTATGGTCGCTAGCTACCACAACAATGCGTTGCGCAAACTTCAGTGTATAAGCCCAAACTGGCGTTGTATTCTTGAATTCTTTCTCCGCGCTGCGGTACTTGGTACCTGGTAAGGGAGTTAGGCGTAGCTAGCTACTGAGAGAGAAATATAAAATAAGTGGTGAGAGAGGGTTGGGTAAGTCTTCTGCCCTCGCTCCTGCATCTATCTATTCTGCATCTGGTTATTAAAGACCATCGTTTCAATAACGCAGTTTTGCAGAGAAGGATCGCTCAAATTTAAATAAAGTTTTTTTTTATTTTTGACCGAAATAAAAAACGGCCTTTTAACTTTCTGTCGCTAATATGAAAGGGCCCGGAAAAGGTTTCAAAAATCCTTTTGAGACGCAACGCCAAGCCAACCCGGGCGTAAGAGGCGGTGAAAATACAACTGGCTTTAGTTTTCCTCATCCGGTCCAAGACTTCAATCCGGAAAGCTATGGAACTCTTCGACGGACGCCGGCGCAGCCTCAGCCGCAGCAGCAGGCCCCCTATAGGCCAGGAGGGCCGGTGGATCCTAGGCGGATGTCGCTATCCAGACTGCCTACCGGCATTGAGCAGCTTCACTTGTACGATCCGTCGGCGTACCACCCCGCAGCAGCAGCAGCAGCCCGTGGACCGCAGCCGCTGCCGACACCGCCGATGCCGGCGACTCCGCCGGGACTGGCATCGCCGGCCATGTCAAACGCGCCGGAATCATGGGTGCGGAGACCGCGTTTCGAATCGTGTCTCGTTTTCTAGGAAAATTATCCAGCTATTTCTTTACCAGATAGGTCTCATCTCTAGCTGGGGCGTAGCCATAAGGGAAAGGATGCCCCCTCTTGTCAAAAACTTTGGCGCCCTCTTAGCCTTCGGATTTGGTGCCCTCTAGTCTAGTTGCAGCTTTTGCGCCTCCTACCCCCCTAAGATGTACGCACGTCTTTCCCACAATCGGAAACTATGGCGACTCATATCTCTTACTCAAAGTGTCGTTTTATTATGCAGAGACTAGGTGCCCACGATTAGGGATTTTATTTTTATTATATTATTCAGACAGCCGACCTTTCGACAGATAGATGTACAGCCCACGGCACAGCCGCAGCTAGCTGCGCGGCGCATCCCATAGGGCTGTGTGTACATCTGTTCAGTCCTGAAGGGCTGAAGGGGCCGCAACACCCACCCTAATTAATTTTCCTGGTACTCTGTATCAGCTGAGTGGACTGAAGCAATTCGGGATTAAATGCCTTGTTTAAGAGCGCAAATCGGATCATAGAGCTGGGGCCAGAACCCAGGACCTTTCGGTCATAAGGCAGATGCCCTAGTTACTAGGCTAAAACTTCTCCTTAATCCCAGTTCGCTAATCAATAAAGATTCCTCATAATAGGTCAACAATAGCCAAAGAAGCAGTCAAACTCTACATGAATGGAAAATTATGTTACTATGTTACTATTGTTACTATGGTGCATTAAAGTGCAATCTCATCCGACGCGCAGGCCGCCAGTATGATGCAAAAATGCGGCTTCGAACGCGACCGAGTCAGCTTGCACTGGTCATTTACCGAGGTGCTGGAGAAAATCTGGCAAGAGCCCGGCTTCGTGTTCACTGGCAACTTCGCCGAAGGCTGGGGCTACAGCACTGTCAGGGTTGACGGACGCTGCGGCTACGATTCGCAGCTCAACTGCAAGTACGTTGTGCCCGGTTACACGGTTCACATTGACGGCGCCTGCTGCTGCCGGGTGCCGGTGAAGAAAGTTGTGCTCAACGAGGACGGCTCGGTCACGCTTAACACAGGTGAGCTGGTTGAAAACAAAATCAAAATTTGATTGGGGAATCATTCATCGACTGCAATAAATTTAAATGGTGTTCTGGATGATTCTAGACCTATTGGCCATAATGACAGTGTACTTTTTGGAGGTCTACTTGTTAAAGGGCCTTGTTTACTTTATATGGGGTTTTTTACTTCCCGAGAAGGTATTTCATGCTCAATGGCAGAATAAAAGCTTTTTCACATTCATTTTTTATCGTACCAAATACCAAATTAGTGTTTGAATAGTTTGGCATTTTATTTTTGTTCCCGAAACGCAACTTATTACTTAAATTACCAAAGATTAACGAGCGCATCACCTTCCGTTGGGTCATAATTTTTCTGTCACAATTTTACCAGTAGAAAGTGTTGCGAACTTACTGTTTTTTCCACAAATTTACAATGCTTCACCTTCCGAAGATTGTCTGGTCCACCTGCGCCAAATGAATCTTGTTAAAGAAGACGCCGTAAGGATGGTTGGCGAGCTCAAGAGACGGCCAACCACCAGTTTGGGTCTCACTGCGTCGGGGCCGGCTCTCAGTCTGGAACAGGTGGGCGGTCTTTGTGTAACGATTGGATGTGTGATAGATTGAATTTTACATGAAATATCATTGAAGATATATAGTTTTTAACTGGCTTTAATTACACACTATTTGACAGTTGAGATTGGCATAATTATTGACACACTTGGCGGACATATTTATAACAAAAACAACAATAAATAAACAGACACAACCATAACCATAACAGACACGTCAATGACAGAAAAATCCATAACAGACACATCCATAACAGACTAATCCATGACTGAAGCATCTGTAACAGAAAAATCCATGACAGACACATCAACATCAACAGACACATTCATAACAGACAACCGTAACAGACACATCAACATCAACAGACACATCCATAACAGGACATCTGTAACAGACACATCCATACCAGACACATCCATAACAGGACATCTGTAACAGACAAATCCATACCAGACACCAATAAAAGACGTATTGTTAAAAGACACATCTAGAGCAGACAAATTTTTAACAGAAACACCAATTGAAAACAAACAAATCGAAAGCAAGCGGTCGATAACGGTCAAATCGATCGATAGTTAGCTAGTGTTAAAAGACATGCTCATTGCTGCCTGACATGCTAAATAACAGCGTAGCTAAGCAAACGATCCTGAATAAACAAATACCGGAACAAAAACATTCGCCACTCAGGTATTTCCCTGTTGCCAGCGACCGCGGCTGCCCCGCCTAGAGCTGCTAGACATGCCCGAATTGGCCAACCAGCCGGTGTACGTCAAGCCGAACGAGTTCGAGCTTCAGATGGGCGGCCGTACAGCCAAACAGCCAACTGGCCAGCTGGACATCAGCCTGATCGATCGGGCCCTGTTCCGCGGCCTTTCTAGTCGCCAGGGCCGATTGTACGTGGCGCTGAAAATACTTCTCCTAGAAGAGTTTCCCAAAGCTAAGTATTTGAACGCCGCCTGCTTCTCCGAGGCGCACTGCAAGCAGGTGCTGTTGCACTATCTCCTAGCTAAGCGGCGCACTGCGAGTCTCGCTGGCGACGTTCGCGACGCTTTGCAAATGTTGGCGTCAAAGAATGCGGACAATTCCGGCCCCCTGCTTCGCGACAATCAGCTGCGCAGCGCCGCCTTTCCCAAGGCATGGCTGCCCCTGGCCTCGGACTGCCCGGGGCCCGCTCTGGTGCACAAAGCTCTGCTTAGCCTAGTCAACGACTCCGAGCAGCTCCTATTGTATCGGCTGCGACACTTGCAGCCAACTGCGGATGACGGCACGCCGGGCATCGCCCTGTTCCAGCCGATGTCGCTTGCCATTCCCGGCCACAAGCGTCAGCTAGCCGCCGGCCCAGACGCTGTCCGGAGCCTTGCCGGCTGCCGAGACGTTGGTTTCCTTGTCTACCGAGTGGTGGAGCGGCTGCTCCTCCCGCAGCTATCCGACGATATTATCAGCGTGCTGACTGACATTGAGGCTCTGCGAGCTCTGGCTGGTGTGGCCGCGGTCTGCCTGCAGTGCCTGGTGCATTTGAAGCTGAACGAGCCGGAGCTGGCGCGCCAAGCCCTGCAGAGCAGCCGGGCGGCAATGCAGCGGGTGCTGCGCGAGTTTCCCGTGAGCGATGCTTGAATAATCAGATAGACAGATGGCTAAAATATATTGACAGAGACATACAGACAGACAGACAGACAGACAGACAGACAGACAGGCAGACAGACAGACAGACAGACAGGCAGGCAGGCAGACAGACAGACAGACAGACAGACAGGCAGACAGACAGACAGACAGACAGGCAGGCAGACAGACAGACAGACAGACAGACAGACAGACAGACAGACAAGAAAGAGACAGACAGACAGACAGACAGACAGACAGACAGACAGGCAGACAGACATACAGACAGACAGACAGACAGACAGACAGACAGACAGACAGACAGACAGAAAGACAGACAGACAGACAGACAGACAGACAGACAGACAGACAGACAGACAGACAGACAGACAGACAGACAGACAGACGGACACAAATACTTCTGTCGATCGATAAAAATCGATAAAAAGACGGATTTCAGGTGGGCAGATGGACAGGCCAATAACAGAGCTCATACCATAAGTGATGCTGAACTCCCGCAGCTAAATTCAACAGCTGATTCAATGGAGCAGTACCTGCTGAACGGTTTTGACTGCGCCTGGCAGTTCAAGGCTAAGATATCAATAGAGGAGCCGCAGCACACCAGCACCCAGCAGTACAGACCCTTTGGCACCGCATTTCTTGCCTCGTACCCGCTAATCCGGTACATCTTCTTCCCCTGCCGAATGACGCGAATGCAGCAAATGAACGGCTGTCTGGTTGAGTACACGCTCAATATCAACTTTCTAGCGCTGATGAACTGCCTCGTTGTGCAGACTGTGCCGCTGAATCCTCAGAACACGGAGCTGTGGCGCTGGTTTGATGCAAACCAACCATTGGAGGCTCAGGAGCTGTTCGCCCTGTCTTTATCTGATCATCACTTGGATCTGCAACAGTTGAAAAGGCTGTGCCAACGACTATTCAATCGGCTGCTGCCTATGCACTTGCCGAGTCAGGCTCAGCAGCAGAACCGGCCGCCTGAATTGCACTACCTGGAACACCTGCGCATCCGGCTGCTGCACCGCTGCATCAGAAGCCTGCCAAGCCAGACGAACTGGGGCCGGGAAGAAGTGGCAACCTGTCGCCAGTTGGCCGAACTGCACACTAGCAACCAGAGCATCGCCAGCATCCTGACTGAGGTTCGCTGGCCGGATTTGTCGCGCGACGCTGCCAGCCGAGTTCTCAGTCAGCTGTGCGAATTTCACAAGCACGAAATAGACCACGCATTCGGTAGTAAGCTGGCGAAAGGCCAGTCTGGTGACCTTGGCCGACAATTCCTAGCCGCCAGCTTGTACAGCTGGTATTGCCTTGACTCTGGCAAGGCTAAAAAGTACAAGCAGATACTGGCAAGCTTTAATACCGGTCTTGGGCCGAACCTTTTTCCCGAGGAAGACATCAGAGATACTGACAGCCGGCTCACGTGAGTTCAGTAGTCTAAGTTGTGCACGAAGTTTTGTGTTGAACTCAAGCTCTGTGCTTAGATGTGAAACATATCAATATTGCCTGCGAGAAAATGTATTGATAGACAATTTATTTTGATTTTAAATTTCCTACTATATTTTTTATGATTGTCATTCTGTATTTTGGCTGCATCTGAAATGCGTAAGTTAAAATTGTACACTTTTTCTGCGTGACTCGACTAATTATGTGATTTATTATCTGCTTTTTTTAGCCACCCAACCTTCTGCAACCACTACTCAGAAACTAAAATAAGAGGAAAGAATAAATACTTAAGTAACTATCGATAAATTCAAGATTTTCTGACTCACTCCAGCCAACCCACTCCGTCTGGCACCAAAACCCTCGACCCGTCTATAGCCACCTCAACCCTACAACCAGAACCCTAGACTTCTCGCCCCAGCCACCTCACTCCATCTGGCACCAAAACCCTCCACCCGTCTATAGCCACCTCAACCTACAACCAGAACCCTAGACTTCTCGCTCCAGCCACCTCACTCCGTCTGGCACCAAAACCCTCCACCCGTCTATAGCCACCTCAACCCTACAACCAGAACCCTAGACTTCTCGCTCCAGCCACCTCACTCCGTCTGGCACCAAAACCCTCCACCCGTCTATAGCCACCTCAACCTACAACCAGAACCCTAGACTTCTCGCTCCAGCCACCTCACTCCGTCTGGCACCAAAACCCTCCACCCGTCTATAGCCACCTCAACCTACAACCAGAACCCTAGACTTCTCGCTCCAGCCACCTCACTCCGTCTGGCACCAAAACCCTCCACCCGTCTATAGCCACCTCAACCCTACAACCAGAACCCTAGACTTCTCGCTCCAGCCACCTCACTCCGTCTGGCACCAAAACCCTTCACCCGTCTTTAGCCACCTCAACCCTACAACCAGAACCCTAGACATCTCGCTCCAGCCACCTCACTCCGTCTGGCACCAAAACCCTCGACCCCTTACCCAACCAAAACTCTACAAGCCTTTATCAACCAAATCTGTTTAAGATTTTTAATTCTTCACTATGGTTTTACGCGCAGGATTGCTTTATTTTGCTAAATAATGCTTAGCAAAGCAAAACATGCCGTGTTTTAGAGGCTGTAGTTTTTATCTATAAATCGTTTCCTTGCGTTGTATTATATAGTTATATGATGAATAAAAAAGTATTGTATTTTACCAAGTAGAACAATAGTCTTATGAAAAGAAGTATTACCAAACGAATAATACCTTAGCTTTAATTTGTTGTAGTTTTTTCTTCTTATTATATTTATTAAAAATTCACAACAAGCCTTACAGACTAATTAATACTGCTCAAATTATCTTTGTTTTGAATTTACACTAAAAACTTTAAGAGTTGTATAAAGTTATCGCATCGTTAAAAAAGTAATTGTTTTGCTAAATGAAAGTTTTTAACTTTCCTTGTTGCCTTTGAAATATATATGATAGATAATTCAAATTTACAAACCGTAAATCAAGGACCACTAGGACGATAATCTTATCCTGGTGGTCCTTGCCGTAAATTGGACCTATTGCAAGTAAAATTTGTACCATGAAACTACTCGTGTTAGTAGTATGGAACAATAGAAAGAAAGATCATCAATTTAATATGAAAGTTTTAGTTAAAACAAATTCTAAAAACTCAACAACATAAAATTGTGGAGTTGCTAGTTAAAAATAGCGATTGCTATGCTGTTTCTTACACACTAATTAATAAAGTATTCTACTACATTTATATCGATACAGTCACAAACAGTTTTTTTTTAACATCAAATACTGTAGCCGTTAATTATGCTCCTGCTGTTCTCATAGCTCCGAAGCCAGGTGCGAAGATTGGCCAACTGCGGTAGTAACAATGGCCTCTGAGGACACGGCCTCGTGACCTACTATGGTGGCGCAGGTTCTTGACGTTGACATCAGACGGATCTGGTCGGCATTGTGAAAGTAGTTGATGTACTGAGTTCTTGTACGATGGCGCAAGTCCTAATTCAAATACTTGCAATTTCAGCATTCACCTGATCTGTCGAATCGTCAGCGTGGCCTTGTTGGCGTTTAGAAGTTCTTCTCTGCGACTGCTGCAACACTGCAACGGCTGTGGCGTCTGCAGCAACAGCGTCTTCGTCGGAATTTTCGGCAGATTCGGCCGGCACTGCGGCTTCCTTGTCGCCTAAACAATAGCCGAGGTCTTTGCCCCTGATGTACGAGTACAGGCACTGGGTTGAGGTTGTTGCGTTGAAATAGAAAGTTAAGAAAATAAAGCGAAAAAAACAAAAAACGCAGGCACCCAAAGTGAATTCTGTGAAGTGCCTATCGATCCATCAATCAATCGATCCATCAATCAATCAATCAATCAATCAATCTATCTATCTATCTATCTATCTATCTATCTATCTATCTATCTATCTATCTATCTATCTATCTATCTATCTATCTATCTATCTATCTATCTATCTATCTATCTATCTATCTATCTATCTATCTATCTATCTATCTATCTATCTATCTATCTATCTATCTATCTATCTATCTATCTATCTATCTATCTATCTATCTATCTATCTATCTATCTATCTATCTATCTATCTATCTATCTATCTAGCTATAGGACAGGGTATAGGAGAAGTTAAGCAAGGGACGAGATATGCGAAGTAGAGCTGAGAAGGGATGGGACAAATGGATTCTTAAGAGTAGAAGGCTAGATATTTCTCATGTTTTTAATACAACCAACATTTTTCGTACGGAATTAAATTAAATTTCACGGGGTGTAGAAGATCTCAGGTTAAAGAGCTGCACCAGTTGCACTATGTTGAGTACTTTTAAGCTATGTTTTTTCGAATCAATAAAATATTCCTTTGGGTATCGTAAAGTTCTTTCAGCCTGGCTACCACCAATCGCATAAAAACTGCTCACATTTCTCATCTGCATCTACCAAAGGCCATTCTCAGCAGAGGAAGCAAGATTCAATTTCTTGGCTGGTCCTCCCGGAGGTTCCCCGCCTTCCCACTTCCCCCCTGCAGACGAAATGAAATAAAACAAAATGGCAGGCAGGAGCGCTGAAGCCTGAAGTGACCGGCTGAAATTGAAAGAAAAAAATACTGGGAGAATTTTCTGGATTTGCTTGGCGAGTCCACCCAGCACTGAGAATGATTGATGAGCGGACCGACCCGCTGCTTTACGCAACGGGATTGTGACTAATTTGGGTAGACAGGCTGAATCATGCCCTGAGGACTGGCGGAACACAAATATATTATATTGCTACGAGCTTATTAAGAAAAAAACCAAACGTAATTTATACTCAGGCTGTCAATGCACTCAGCTCTAATCACAGTAAAATATTTCATGAAATATGGTGACTGGGATTTTCTGCTAGTTAGTACTCGATCGTACCGACTCATATGCAGAGATCCCATGGGATAAAATATTTTACCTCGTTACGCGGGCCTGTTCACTTTATACTAATAGATTGCATGCATAGAAAGTACTTTTACAAGCGTAATAGCAAAATTGACAAATTTTTAGGTGACTTACCCTGGCCAGCATGCAGCACATTAGCGAAACAATAAGAAGCAGCAGGAACGCTATGGAAATGACAATCACTACAGGATTGATGGCCTCCTTGACGAATACTAGTACCAGAGGTGTTAAAACTAGGGAGATTACCTGGACTACAAATATTATGACAGTTCGGCACAGGTTGCCATCTGAGCAGCAGCAGCTGCGCATTGATGAAGCTTAGCTCTGATGGTTACTAAGGCTACAACTAATGCTCAAGCAGCATCGGTGGACATTAAACATAAAAAAACAAGAACGAGTTGGGGCAGACTTTTATTAGGACTTTGAATTTTATTTCTCGTCCAATCAGGCTTCACTTCCCATTTTAGGGATCTTTAGCTACACCTACGTCTGGAATACGTTTCCATTCGCTAGGGAAGAATGAAGGGAGAAGGGATTAAGGGTCTGATCAGGGAAAATAAGCGAAAGATATATATGTAGAGGTTGTCTAAAAATATTCTGTTTTATAGGCCTACCGCTTACAATGATAAGCGGTTAATGAAGTTTTTTTGAAACACTGAGACATCAATTTTCAACAAGCGATAATAAATCTGATTCATGCCCGATGTTTGAACGACTTGGATTCTCGAGATCTCTGCTTGTTATACTTAAGGCACGTTAAAAAATCATATCTCGAATTTAAAGGCATTAAATTATCGCTAAACAACTTAAAATCACTTGAATTAATGAATCGGCTTTTTATACTACTCCAAGTAAAAAGTAACGAGTATGAATAAAATATATTACATACTTCAAAAGCTGCAATTCTACTGCATTATCATTATTATAAGAATGTTCGTCTAACAACAGTGGGCCACATACGAGATGTGTTTCTAAATTAACTAGAATTTCGTCATAATTTTCGTCATAGGGTTTTATTTTATTTCTACATGTACAGAGTACAGAGAAATGCCAAAAAGTACCATATGGCACCAAAAATGCTATTTATTTATCTTCTTTCAGCTTGATAACATTATGCAGCTAATCATTTTATCATTTAGTTGTTTTCGAAGCATTTAAAATCAACCATGCACGACAATCTGCAATATAATTATACTAAGAATAGGTGGAAATCATGAACAAGTTCAACTATCTAATAACCTATGCATTTTAAATTTATAATTTTCTAAAGATAAAAATAATCAAGGGCAGACAGTTTTTAGGCAAAAACTTATGTCTATTTTTTCGTCAAACTTCGAGCCAAAGGACTGATAAAAGTGAAATATATTTGACATTTAACAAGCAGATTATTCACACAGTATTCTGGTAAGAGAAAATGTTTGCACAGGAAATATGCATATGTATCTAAATGTAAATTCTCAAAAAATTCTTTCATCCCAGAGCTTTGCTTAAATTTTTACCCATTTCTTTCTGAATTCTTAATATACGAAAAAGATGGCCCCTCTAATTATGGACTTTCTATGTTGATAAGTACAATAAAAAAACAAACAAATAAAGCATATATTCATACAAGGCATCAAATGGGTTACAGGAAAAGAAGCCAGAATTTTTTACATGCAACAAAAATTTTATTTTATCCTAGAAAAAATTTTTGCTAAACAAAAGAACATGCAAAGTAAAAACTCTGTTAAAAGCAACAAATTTTATGATTGAAGCAATCTATTTAATAATCAATTTCTAGCTATTAAAGTACTTATGTTAAAACTCAGGATTTATAGGTCAAAATAGAAAAGAAGACTTAAAAAGGCATGCTATTAAGTGGCACAAAAAAGCATATTCAACAATTTGGTTGGTGTTATATTATAAAAATAAGTTGCTCATTATCAAGTTGGTGAAAGTTCAGATAACTGTCGTCTGTCGATAATATACAAATACTATTTCTGCAAAAATAGTTTTTTAAAGCAAAGAATAAATGAACCTCACTTTTCTTGTCTCCTCAGCAACAGAGGAACAGACACATAGCCCTGCATTGGCAGATACAAATCACAGAAATCCTTTACAGACGTTTCAATATAAACTTCGCGCAAAGTGGCATGAAAGATCTTCTGCACGTCCATCAGATCCTCGAAGGTCAGAGGCCGAAGCTTGGCGCGGTAAGTCAGTCTCTTGAACGGACACTGCCTGGGCAGCAATAGCATGGGCTCCGTGAAATCCGGATGAATCTCCAAGGTTAGGCACCTGGTGAGGGTCAGCATAGTCCACAACTCGCTTGGGCAATGCATCTCCATTAATTCCATTGCAAAAATCTGGGAAAATTCGTCCTCAATAGCGCAGACCTCGCGCAGGGCAGGAAGGCAGCACAAAGTTCGAATAAGCGATTCCGAGATGTTCAACAGGCTGACAGACACGCGCTCCAGATGTACCATTTCCAGCAGGGCGGCGTAGGATGCCGTTCGAATATCTTTAGTTACATTGCTAATGTTAAGTTCGACCAGACTGTTGCTAAGGTGGCAGATGCTGCTTAGAAGCATTGATGCATCAAAATAGGACAAGAATAGGTTGCTAAGCTCCAGTCCGCGGACAGAATCTGGCAGCTTTCTCACAGTTTCAGCCAAAATTTCTAGCATTCTGCCTCCTGATCCAAAAGTTACATTGCCGTCAAAAATGCAGAAAAACGCGTACTCAAAGCTGCGCAGCAGAGGCATTGCTTCAGAACCGAAGTCGTCGAAGTACTTAGATATTATGAATAGAAATTCGTACAAGTTGAAATAATTATCAAACGGTTCGAACCGAATTCCTCGAATCTTTGAGCCGAAACAGTGAAGGTAGCTCTCGAAGAATGTGTGCTTTACATCCTTTTGTGGTCCCATAAACATGTCCTTGCGCTTTTTTGTAAAAACTTTTCCGTCGATTGTCAAATAACACCATAAACTAGGGCAATAGAAGGCATCATACCACTGTTGGCACGCCTGGGATGCATGGTAGCGGTCGCGGAAGCCAAGATATTTAAATACATTTTCTAGAATTGTTAATGGCGCCGAATCCCAATGGATTTTCATGTAAATTTCTTGCCTACGACAAGAATAATACTTATTTTTAACGAGCGATTTGACAGAAAGCTACAGGTTAAAATGCTTAGTATCAAGTATTTGAATCTGCACTATTTACACACAAAAAAGTGAAAACAACGTTTTTGTGATTCCGTGACGTTTAAAATTTGACATTTAAGTGGCACAGATTCAATAAAAAATTGTAACAGTGACCGCACTTTTATTTTACGCTAGTAACAACGCGCTATTCACAAAGCATTCTAAACTCTCGCGTGCGTCTAACTCAAATTGAGAACACGATAATTTTAATAAAGTTGAGCAGCAGCTTCGCTTAAGAAAAGTAAAAAAGCTTTGTAATTATTTAAATAATTTAAAACGAAAAATGCATCTATACACTTTCTCATCAACGATTACTGAAATTTAGTGTGCACTTTTGTTATTAATTTTTATTTTTACAAAAAGCCGGAAATTAATTTTTCCATTCGTTAAAAATAAAGCATTTTCTTTCTATTTAACCCATAGATTACATATCTGCATTGTAGACTAAAATATATCTTTTCAAATCAGTTATAATTAGCCTATAATTAATATAATTTTATGCCTGACTAAATAGGAATCGAATTCGGCCTTTAATGCCAAGCCGTCTGTAAGAAAATGTTGCGCCATTCTTTCAGTACAATTGAAAAATAATTTTTTGTGCTGAAGTGTACGAATAAGAAAAATTTTCTGCCGTTACCGGTCGGCGCACTCGTATGCATTTACAAAACATTTGCCTAATTTTTGCTTCGTTCCTGATCCTCCAAAGCCCGGAGAGACTCATATATACACGTACGTTCCCGACGCGCTAGGAAATCCAAAAATGCCCAACTTGCTGTGGTACTTCTTAATTTAGATGGACGGGCGCACTGTAATTTAAACGGAAGCTTAGAATTTTTGGTTCTCTGGTAATCAAATGTAATTATATAACTGTAAATCCTGCATACAATACTATGTACTCAAGTCATATACATGTACAATGTACATCTTAAGTAGACTTACACTCTAGGTCGTTGCACATTATACTTAAAGTCGAATTAAGACGTCCTTTAAAAAACTATAAGTCCTTACTGCGATGCGCATGTCGCATACAAGGACCACTAGGTCAATATGTTATACGATCAGTAACAGTTTAATGATAGTTGGACCTTTATCTCTAGTTCAGTTGTAAAAAAATTATATAGACACGTACACAACCTTTCGACCATATGTACTGGCAGAGCGGCTGTAAGTAGGCTCCAAATTAAACAGAATTAACGTCTAAAATTGTTGTCTTTATTTTCAGAAAAATTGCTCAACCAAAATATATTTCCGTTCTTTTTTGGACATTTCTTTTATCAGTCAATATTTTGTTTATTTTGTCAGTGGATCCCATTGCTAGTAGTGAGGCGTCCTAACTTAGTCCGATTGTCAGTTAGACGAGATTGTCAGAAAGTGCGATTGTCAGTTAGTGCGATTGTCAGTAAGTGCGATTGTCAGTAGGTGCAACTGTCAGTAGGTCCAATTGTCAGTAGGTGCAATTGTCAATAGGGTGCAACTGTCAGTAGGTCCAATTGTCAGTAGGTCTAATTGTCAGTAGGTCCAATTGTCAGTAGGTCTAATTGCCCTGGAATGCGAGTAAACTGCCCCATGGAATGTTGTTCCGAGCAAAAGTCTCTTTTTAGTTTCTGTGACACGGACAGCCAGATAAGAAGAGCAACGAAAGTAAAGACTGCGGAATCTGGATTCTGGACTAAAATATGGCATATTGCGTCAATTATTCATTTTTTGAAAATCTAGAGCTTGATGCAGCTGATGATCTGGATGGCGCTGCCGCCGCACTTGCTTGCCAGGCAGGTAGGTGACAGCTTGCTCACGTTGGGGGCCGTGGGAGATGATAAGGTGATCAGGTTGGTGTTCACGCAGGTGATTGGAGGTGACACCGTTTATCTGCAGGCACTTGTTGTCAATGCTGATCACGGGAACATCTCGTGAATGATGTCGTTGTTTTTGTCGTTCCACAAAACCACTCGAGATTTCTCTTCAGTTTTATATAGGGCTTCATTATGATTTTTTATTTAACCACCTGTTTACGGCTTGCAAAAGAAATCAAACAATTAATGAATTCATTGTCGAATCAACTCAGGCAAAATCCATCGCTTAAATTTCTCTTTAACTAGCATAACTTTTATCAATGAAAATGGCACTAATGTTACTAAATTCTAGAATACCAGCAAGCAAAAATAAAGAGCTTACTGTTCGTTCATTAATTACAAAAACAACTGGCGAACTGTCAATGAAGGCACAGCAGCAGTGGCAGCAACACTGCCTGCATTCGATAAGCCCAAAAACTTGACAAGCCTCCTCCCTCGCTGACTGGTAGAAACCAGTTACCGCAGGCAGATAAGAATCAACTTGACACACGCATGCGCACAGCAGCTGCTAAGTGACAGCTCTGTCACACGAAATCCTCGCTGAAGGGCCGTGGGCGGTGCGGCAGTCCGGGATGGCGTCAGCTGGCAGCGGCGAAGCCACACCATAAATCCCAGCCCCCCAGCAACAGGCCTCACCCCAGTCACCAACGCAACCAGCCAGCCAGCCGCTACTCCAGCCGCATCAGCCCCTACAGCTCTCGCTCGCGCACTCAACAGCACTCCAGCCATGTACAAGCTGATCTGCCTGTTCGCTCTCGTGGCCTTCGCCTCCGCCTCCTACACTCTTGAGCAGAGGAATGAGGTCGTCAACGACATCATTCACGAGATGGTTCCCGTGCTCAGCATCGACACCAACTGCCTGCTGCAGAACGGCATCGGCTCCGTGACCTGCCTGGTCACCAACCTGATCACCTGCTTCTTCGCCAACGGCACCAACGTGAGCAAACTGGCCACCTGCCTGGCCAGCAAGTGCGGCGGCAGCGCCATCCAGATCATCAGCTGCATCAAGCTCTAAGTTTACTCTGTTAAATTCTAAGTAGCGAATGCAAAATACAAACTTGGCGGAGTGCTTCGAAGCCTGATTTTGAGGGCAGTACTACATTCGTATGCACTCTACATTCGTATCTCTTAACATGAACTGAATTTGTGTCTAATTTTTGCATCTGTAAAGTAGTCCTACGTTATTCCTAAATCATTGGTTTTCCTACAATTTTTTGCCCTCAAAATTGCTTCCCTATTTTGGTTTCCCTAAAATAGAATTGACGGCGATTGCACGCGTCTAAAACGCATATTTTGAACTGCGAGAAAATAAAAAACAAAACACTTTTAACTTGAAGGTTGCGACTTTCGTCAAAATATGTTAAAGACCAGGCTGTATCAATCCCCGTACATTTTCTCGCTATAAAGTTGCCATAGCAACCAAAAACTGCGATTTCGTGACCTTTCAAAACTTTGATTCCTGAAAAAAGGATTCCCTTTATCGAATCGCCCAATGACCAATCTTAGTCGATTGGGGCGAAGGGCAATAGGGTAGGGTAGGGCAATACCTTACAAGATTATTATTGGTAGGGTAGGGCAATACCCTACAAGATTATTATTGGTAGGGTAGGGCAATACCCTACAAGATTATTATTGGTAGGGTAGGGCAATACCTTACAAGATTATTATTGGTAGGGTAGGGCAATACCCTACAAGATTATTATTGGTAGGGTAGGGCAATACCCTACAAGATTATTATTGGTAGGGTAGGGCAATACCCTACAAGATTATTATTGGTAGGGTAGGGCAATACCCTACAAGATTATTATTGGTAGGGTAGGGCAATACCCTACAAGATTATTATTGGTAGGGTAGGGCAATACCCTACAAGATTATTATTGGTAGGGTAGGGCAATACCCTACAAGATTATTATTGGTAGGGTAGGGCAATACCCTACAAGATTATTATTGGTAGGGTAGGGCAATACCTTACAAGATTATTATTGGTAGGGTAGGGCAATACCCTACAAGATTATTATTGGTAGGGTAGGGCAATACCTTACAAGATTATTATTGGTAGGGTAGGGCAATACCTTACAAGATTATTATTGGTAGGGTAGGGCAATACCCTACAAGATTATTATTGGTATTTTTCCCCAATTTTTTAGTCTCTTTTTTACCGACGGTGCCACACTAACAACTCAACACTAAGCCCCACTGCATAAATCCCAGAAAAGTCACGTGCTGCTTTAATTAAAATCTGAATTTTACAACTTGATCAACGAAAAAAGTATACTCTCAGCATGCAAAAGTTGGCTCGTCCCATTTAGATAGGAGACTGATCATGCCCAGAGATTTTCCATTTCAAGCTTTTACGTTTACTACTGTAAGCATGCTGTCATGCAGGTACGCGTTGCAAACATGCAACTTTATAAAAAAATAAATGAGCAAAACTTTACAATTTTATTGTTTGTTTATCATTACGAGTACGAGCTACTAGCGAAGCAAACCAAGTGTATTTTTAAACTCTATAGTAAAGGCAATGCACTTAGAGCTTGATGCAGCTGATGATCTGGATGGCGCTGCCGCCGCACTTGCTGGCCAGGCAGGTGGCCAGCTTGCTCACGTTGGTGCCGTTGGCGAAGAAGCAGGTGATCAGGTTGGTGACCAGGCAGGTCACGGAGCCGATGCCGTTCTGCAGCAGGCAGTTGGTGTCGATGCTGAGCACGGGAACCATCTCGTGAATGATGTCGTTGACGACCTCATTCCTCTGCTCAAGAGTGTAGGAGGCGGAGGCGAAGGCCACGAGAGCGAACAGGCAGATCAGCTTGTACATGGCTGGAGTGCTGTTGAGTGCGCGAGCGAGAGCTGTAGGGGCTGATGCGGCTGGAGTAGCGGCTGGCTGGCTGGTTGCGTTGGTGACTGGGGTGAGGCCTGTTGCTGGGGGGCTGGGATTTATGGTGTGGCTTCGCCGCTGCCAGCTGACGCCATCCCGGACTGCCGCACCGCCCACGGCCTGTCAGAGCTGTCACTTGTTGCAAACAAATATTTTAATAATTATAATTAAGTATAAATACGGCGAGTGATTGACACGATAAACAAATTTCTTCACTAGAGATTTGACTAACAGCCGAATGTTATACATTTATTCTATTTTACTAGTGATTTTTATCAGATTTGGCTGCTTTTCAAAGGCTCTGCCTCGTTTAGCGGCTCATTCGAAGGGCACTAAAATCGATGTGATTATTGAAAGAAAAAAATTTTTGTTTGCCTTTAAGACACATGTGGCTGTCCGACTGTCAACTTCTTGGCAGAGCCGTCACATTAGAGTTGCTATCAGACACTTCAACAATGTAAGAGCCTATTGCGGACTTGCTAACTTGACGCGGGCAGAAATGTGAACGCACTCCGGGGAAACCATGACGAAGAGATTCATTAGTTTGACGCTTTTGCGCAATTGAACTAGGGGGAGAGGCGGGTACGAGTAGCAGTTTGATAGGCATGGCTTTATTTCAGTATTTAATGCTCTTTTTAACTCTGCTTATGAAATGTTATATCATGTAACAGGGAAGGTTAAACAATAGGATATTCAATAAAATGGTTCCGTAAATGATGGGGTGCTCTTTTGACACATTTACCTATTGATACGGAAACTGCTCCACTAGCTATAGCAGTACATCTGAGGAAAGTTGCGTTTTTGTTTTAGCAATTACATGTACTTCAAAAAAACTTCTGAAGTACTGAACGAACAGTTCATCTCCGAAGTGAGCAATACGCTATTAAATGTATATGTGGGTTGCTGTGAAAGGGCCGGAAATATATTTTTCGATATAGGTGTATTGATTTGTCCTGGAATATATTATTATAAAAATAGTGCCCTTTAATTCATCACTTCACTAAATCAAAAGGGTCAAAGCGTTTTTGAGTGGAAGGAGCGCATAATACTAAGTTAGATGTACAATCAGTGACCAATTCCTATGTAAATATTTATAAGGGAAATTTCGGTGTAAAATTACTGCGAATGAACAGTATGAAGATCGAGATGCAGTCCTAAAATTGAGGCACGCATTGTGTTTTTGAACTTTAATTTAATTTTATAGCTCAATTTTTAATCAGCCTGTGTAGGGATATGCCAGAAAATATGTATAAAATGTATTAGCCAAACATACTTTTGATGAACTTAAGCGACGAGGCCATAACTGGTAGAAATGCCTTTTTTACACAACTGCAAAATTTATAATCATAAAATACGGACAAAATCCGTGTAAGACATTTTATTTCTTATTTATGATATTATATATCAATAAAATATATGTCAGTGAGCAATAAAATCGACCTTGTGCATTTGAAGAATACTTTCTTTTCACATTTCGTAATTGACGATCTACAGATACTTAATGTGAAAATTGTAAAAATATGTACAATTCAATTGTGTGTTTTTCTAGGACATACTTATCCAGCAATGATGCTGTTCAAGAAATGCCGAATCTGAATATTTCATGGTGACAACCTGAAAAGTCACACAAGTTGTAGTGTCTATGCTGTATGACCTTGTGTCTTACGGAGATGTTGCCTATGTATTTCACCAGTATTTATTCATCAGAATCCTAAATTCAATCGATCAATCTTCGAGCTTTCAGATTGTCAGCCCAAAATGTTTATTAGCATTTTATATTTAAAGTAAGCTTTATAACAATCGAAACATAAGGTGTTTTAACATGTAAATGATAGTTAAAGAGAATATTAAAACATTTTTCATGACTGGGACATAAAGTTGCTATACATTTTCATGAATACACTATGGAAGGATAATATTGATAATATTTTTGATAATTATGATAATATTGTTAATATTTATGATAATTATGATAATATTGATAATATTTATGATAATTAGGATAATATTGTATGATAATTAGTATTAGCAGTAACAGTAAATATTTTGTTTATCATTTTTTACTATGACAATTTTTTTGAATAGTCTGTAAATTTTTCTTTTATGGCTAGCAGCAACATATTTTTTCAAATACTTTTTTATTTTGCTTTGTAAATCTTACTTATAAATTTAGTTTTTAATGATATTGTTTTTGTAAAAAAATGTTAGTATTTTTTGTATTAAAATTATGTTTTGTAACAAAACAATAGATAAATTAGTTGATGTATTTATAGTTTTTGTACTTTATATTGTATATACTTCAATTATAGTTTCAATTTAGTCATTTTACCATAGCAAGAATATTAAATGGAACTAGAGGCAAAATTTTGCCTTAAATATTTATGAGTTAATTTAGATGATACTAAATATTAAATGGAACTAAAGTTAGATGATGCTAAATATTAATAGTTTAAGGCAATATTTTGCCTTAGTTCCATTTAATATTTAATATCATATAAATTAATTCATAAATATTTAAGGCAAAATCACTAAATTCATGCTAAATCCACTTTAATGGTAAAATGACTAAATTCATGCAAAACCCTCTTTAACTTCTTTAAGTTAAAAAAGTTTATATAGTAACTTAGCATGTAGTAGTAAGATACATTTTTCTTTTTTCTAATTCTAATTATGTCTTGGTGACTTCATTGTTAAAAATATAGTTTAAAAAGTCATTTTCAAATGTAAATAGCATGCTTTTATAAGTATAATAAAGTATTTTCTATGGAAAAATATTCATTATATTTTCTTGAATTTAACTTTTGGCTTAAAGTAGAAACTATGCATTTTAGTTATATGCTTCTTAAAATGTTTTATTACATTTTGTACAAGTTAAGAGTGTAATAATACTAGTCAAAAATTAAAGATAGTATTCTAACACATGTCAACAATTCAAAGTTGATTTCCTTTTCCATGGTTTCCTGTAATAAATGTAAAGCTCTTTCTAAAGCTAAAAACTCAATGCTAACCTTAACCCTAAGTCCTAATTCTTGTTGAAAATACCCATGGGCATTGGGCAATGCAAGATTTTCTTCTAAATTGAACATTAAAAACAGCTTAGAGCTTCAACTATAATAAAATGGTCCTCCTAATGCATGCATAAAAAGCCAATTAATATTTTGTGCATTCATTAGAAATCAATAGCATCAATATTCTGTCTATATGTTTTATTATTTAGTTTTAAATTTTCCTAATAATTGAAAATTTAAGAAGCCAGTAATTTAAAAAAAATGTCTTGATTTTTGTAAAAAAAGGTTGACATCATAAACTGTGGTCACAATTTTCCTACTTTATTTTTTAAGTTCGTGATATAATCGCATTCAATACAAACTATCTGCAGGACGAAGCTCAGAATCAAGCTGGCACTAGCGGCGCGCCTGCTGTACAATCTTCGCCAACGGTAGAAGCAGCAGCCGGTGATGATCCCGAAGAGATTCAGCCTCGCCGTCCGCAGCCGCCCTCGGCGTCTCAGCAGCAGCAGTTGCCGTTGCCTCATAGCGACAGTCGATCTGGCGAGGCTGACACAATGTCCAAGCGGGATTATTACACTCTGCGCGATCAAGGCGCCCCGCCACCGCAGCAGCACCAGCAGGGCGCTACGCTGCGCCACTCCGACGGCGTTGAAGGTCGCCTAGGCGGCATCAGGCGTCTGGGATCGGTGAAACTGCGCGAATGCCTGGTGGTGATGCTGGACGGGTCCGTCAATTCATTCGAAGTTGACGTGAGTAAATTAAATTTAAAGCGTCGTTTTATTATTTTTTTTATTGAGGATGCAACTTTAAATTGTGTTTTTTTTCTAGCCAACCTCAAAGGCGCAGGATTTATTCGACGAGACTTGCAAGTTTCTTTGCCTACGAGAGAAAGAATACTTTGGCCTGTGCTATAGAGACGCCACGCATATCTTTGTGAGTGATCGCCTATTGATTGTTGCAGGATTTGGCTCCTGTTTTTAATATGCTCTAAATTATTTTTTCAAAATAATTTTCCCCATATTTTGTGCCGGCTGCATCTGCATGTCTAGGCGCATTTTCCCTAGCTTTTGCGCACACATTTTGCCCAAAATTTTGCCCCTAAATGTTCGGCTAAGAATGCGTAGAAAGAAAAACGATTGCAGCTTTCCGCTATGACGTCTCTCTTTTGAACTTTTATTTTCTCTCTCTTTCTCTCCCTCCCCGGCGATTGTCAATTAGCGGCGGTCAGAATTCCCCGCGTAGCCTCCCAGACCCCCTAAGGGAGAGCGTGCCTATATGCGCGCATTCTTCCCCTGTAGTTTCTTGCCCCTCTGGTCACTTGATCTCCGACCGCGTTTGCTTGTTCAGTATATTCAATAATAGTAATAATAATAATGGTATTTGTGTATAAGTTCTTAATGAATGCCTTGCGGATATCCTGAATATATATTGAGTCAATGTTTGGTCCACTGTTGGCAAATCTGCTACTTTGGAAAAAAACCTTTCGAGCTGTCAGGCCTTAGGGCGGGGTCAAATCAATCCAATCAGATTAATTTTTTTCTATGCTAGTGGAATTGGCGGATATTGGGATAAGGCCATAAAGGACCTCAATTCACCTCGAATATTGCACCTTTATTCCCTGATGAACTTTTCACAGTGAAGCTAATTTTCCCCTAGTTATCCTCTACACTTAATTCTCCCCTGGAGGCCTTAGGTGCGCCTCTAAACCGCAGTTGTTAGACATTTTATAAATTAATAAATTACTTAGTTTAAATAACTTATTAATAATTTATATTTATTATTTCTGTTTGCAGCACTGGCTCTATAACGACAAGCGACTTAATAAACAGATTGGCAGTAAGTTATTGTTTTTCTATATTTAAAAATAGATATCCTTCTACTTATTTAACCAAAACAAGTAATTTAAAATCCTATTGGAACAAAAAGTGTATAGCGCTGGGGCTTTTGCGGTGGCGGGTGAAAACGGATTTCATTTTTACTTGGCTCTAATTTATCCTAGGCTTATCTTCTTTCCTGCAAGCCTGCATGCAGCCTTGTGTATATCTATATAGCTATATAATTTAAGACCGAGTGGTTTGCGCTTGGCCCAGTTAGCGGAGGAACCTCTGGTATTTATAACTGCCGCTTGAAGACCCACTCCCTCCGAAGCAACAAACACCGCATGCATTCATCACTAATTTTGCCTAATGTGCTATGTCCGTTCGTGTCTGATCAAGGACTTTTTAGATTAACATCTGGACTGAACGCTTGTTGATTTGCGGGAAACTTTGTTATTTTTTTCAAATAATCAGCTTTTGATTTTTAATTATCGATGAAATATTATATATTCTAAGTTATTTTTTTGCGCAGGCACTCACTCGGCCACTGTCTAGATGCATGCATAGTATTATTGTTCTGACGTTAAAATATAAGCTAACTAAAGCCAATTTCTCACGCTAAGCGCAAGAAGGTTATACAGTGTCTGCCAGTTTCCATGTACTAATTAATATTTGTGTAATCTTGCTGCTGGAATATGAACAAAATGTATTCAATTGAATGTAACAATTTCAGTCTGCTAATCCGTTTCGTACTGTTTTTTTTTCTAGTGGGATATGATAAAAGAGAGCTTTTTTAGAGGAAAAATATGCAAATTATGTAGATGAAATGGTATTCCAAGTATTGTTGATGATTCGTAGTAGGAGGGTTGATTAATGCTTACGGGAGATTTTCCTGACAAGGTTACGTAGGGCAAACCTAAACCCTTGCATTTTAGTTGTTCTTGTGCGTGTTTTTTCAATCTTGTTGCCACGGGTTAGTTGCCAGGATGTGCAGGCTGGCTCCCCGAAACTGGGATGAAAATTCGATGGGATGGAAATCTTTTCCAAAAGCTATGCTTTAATTCCCTGTTGATTTCGGATTATTAAGCATATTCGAGTTCACGTAAAGCCAAAACCGTTAAAAATGCAATACATGTATCTGTCAGTGCTATTCGTAATGCTAGTGAGTCACCCTGGTTGATTCAGTATTAAGGTGGAAAATAACGCTTGACCTTGGATTAAGAATTGCCTCCATACTAATAGCACCCTGTTTCACATAGAAAATGCCTCGAATGTCGATTCACACCTTAAGAATTGCCCTAATAATCGCCTTAGAGAATATCTAGGTAGTCTAATGTGACGCCTCAGTCACATTAGAGAATCGCCCCTCAGCTACCTTAAATAATCGCCCCTCAGCTACATTAGATAATCGCCCCTCATCCGTAATAGAGAATCGCCCCTCAGCTACCTTAGATAATCGCCCCTCAGCTACATTAGATAATCGCCCCTCATCCGTAATAGAGAATCGCCCCTCAGCTACCTTAGATAATCGCCCCTTAGCTACATTAGATAATCGCCCCTCATCCGTAATAGAGAATCGCCCCTCAGCTACCTTAGATAATCGCCCCTCAGCTACATTAGATAATCGCCCCTCATCCGTAATAGAGAATCGCGCCTCAGCCACATTAGAGAATCGCCTGTCAGCTACTTTAGAGAATCCCCCCTCAGCCGCATTAGAGAATCACTCCTTAGCTACGTTAGATAATCGCTCCGCAGCCAAATTACAGAACCGCCCCAAAGCCGCACCTTTTCAAAGCCAAAGCATGTTCTAATTAAAACTAATCAATTACAACTGGTCTCCCAAAACCCAGAGAACGAGTGGAAGCTGGAATTCATGGTGAAATTCTACCCGCCGGATCCGGAGAACCTGCGCGACAACCTCACTCGCTACTACATGGCCCTGCAGATCCGTCAGAACCTGATGGCCGACATTCTGCCCTGCTCATTTACCACTTACATTGTGCTGGGCAGCTACGTTGTGCAGTCTGAGATTGGAGATTTTGATCCTTCAGATCCGCGAGTTAACGATCTCTCCTATCTGCTGGTGAGCTTTTGACGGCTTCTGTTTGAAGCTTTAGGCTTTGAAGAGGGAGGAATATGGGGTGGAAGAAGAGGGGAGAGGAGAAACAGAGGAGAGGAGGAATAGGGGACAGGGGGAACAGGGGAGTGGGAGAACAGGGCAGAGGGGGAACAGGGGAGAGGGGGTACAGGCAGAGGAGGAACAGGGCTGAGGAGGAACAGGGAAGAGGAGGAACAGGGAAGAGGAGGAACAGGGGACAGGGGGAACAGGGGAGTGGGAGAACAGGGCAGAGGGGGAACAGGGGAGAGGGGGTACAGGCAGAGGAGGAACAGGGCTGAGGAGGAACAGGGAAGAGGAGGAACAGGGAAGAGGAGGAACAGGGGAGAGGAGGAACAGGGGAGAGGAGGAACAGGGGAGAGGAGGAACAGGGAAGAGGAGGAACAGGGAAGAGGAGGAACAGGGAAGAGGAGGAACAGGGAAGAGGAGGAACAGGGGAGAGGAGGAACAGGGAAGAGGAGGAACAGGGGAGAGGAGGAACAGGGGAGAGGAGGAACAGGGGAGAGGAGGAAGATTAGAAAACTAGCTAGGGAGCAATAGGACATAGAGGAACAAGGGAGCAACAAACTTAGGGAGAAAGGGAGAAAGAGAGAATATGGGAAGAAGTGGAAGTGACCCTTATAATAATTAATTCGAAGAACGCTGACCCGAGGCCTTGAAAAGAAAGCCTACTTTATTATCGACAATTCAAGCTGCATAAAGTGACGAGAGTTTCGCCTCACTGTGTTTCAATCTGGCTTGATCACATCGTATCAGTTTTAATTAGAATTGGCTTAAATTGTTCTTTTCTATTCATAAGTCCTCCTAGTTCGCCCCTTTTTTCCCCTAACTAATTGGTTGACAGCTTAGGAATAATTCCGTTCGATTTGTTCGTTTAGGAATGTTAAAAGTGCATGGCTAATAGGACCGAAAAATTGCTTTAATAGTGAGAAAATAATTCGATGTTTGTTATTATAAATAAAACCAGCGCTAATATTATGCTTCTTAAGAGAATCTAAAATTCTAATTTATCACCCTCTTTGGAATCCTGTCGCTTGACACGGGCAGATAAGAAACTGACTAAGTGGCTATAAATTTAAATCGAAATCATTAATAAAGATTGAAGTTCCGAAATTTTTCAACTGAAAAAATAGAATTTAATGCTTCTAAAATAATTCGGCGTCTTAAGGCATTGAAATTGCACTTTTATGAATCTTAAATCTTAAATCTTGCCGGGTCTTCCTAACCAGCCCTCTCTGGCAGCATGCAAATTAACTCCCGTGGAGGAGAGGGGGGGGGCAAGCCCCATCTGTTCCCCGTCTCTTGCTTGTCATCAACCATCTAGCTAGCTAAGCTTCTTTTTCTCTATTTTATCTCAGGCCAGCCCTGCCAATGCCTTAAATCTACTTGGGGTGGGGGCTATATTTTTATTCTGCACTTCTTGATTGGCCACTCAGATTTCAGAAATTTTTTTTCTGCTGGCCTATTTATGATTTTGTGCGTGGTTGTTAGCGAATGATTTTGTGGGCTTCTCTGAAAAAGCTTTTCTCGGTCATCTCTAATTTAATCTGACATTTTTCACCCTCAATTCATTTTCTAATTTGTATGCTGTTGTTTGAAACTATTTGAGGCAAAACTATAGACTTTTAGAACACTCGAATCTAGAATTCTTTTAAGTAAAATAAAGTCACTGATATAGATTTCTGAGCACACTTAAGGACATATAACTCTAAGCACACTTAGGGACGGTGAGCTCTGAGCACACGGACAGAATACTGAGCACTCTCGAAGACCACGAACTCTGAGCGCACTCCAGGACAACAAACTCTGAGCACACTCCAAGGCAACGAACTCTGAGCACACTCCAAGGCAACAAACTCTGAGCACACTCCAAGGCAACAAACTCTGAGCACACTCCAATACAACGAACTCTGAGCACACTCCAAGGCAACAAACTCTGAGCACACTCCAAGACAACGAACTCTGAGCACACTCCAAGGCAACGAACTCTGAGCACACTCCAAGGCAACAAACTCTGAGCACACTCCAAGGCAACAAACTCTGAGCACACTCCAAGGCAACAAACTCTGAGCACACTCCAAGGCAACAAACTCTGAGCACACTCCATACAACGAACTCTGAGCACACTCCAAGACAACGAACTCTGGACACACTTCATGACAACAAACTCTGAGCACACTCCAAGGCAACAAACTCTGAGCACACTCCAAGACAACGAACTCTAAGCACATTCGAAGACAAAACTCTAAGCACTCTAACACACTGTGAGCGCAGTCAGCTACAGAAAACTCCCTCTCTGACAAGCAACTTGAACGCAGAACACGCAGAATCGATATGCCCGTCATCGACCACGCAGGACTGCCCATTCTGCCCGGAGGAGTTCCGCGCCCACCGCGACCTGCAGGAACGGGTCAGCGATCTGCACCGATCCCACAGCGGCATGACGCCGGAGGAGGCCGACCAGCACTTCCTGCAGAACGCCAAGAAGCTCGCCATGTACGGCGTCGATATGCACGAAGCTCGCGACTGTCGCGGCGACGAAGTCTACGTCGGCGTCTATCACGGCGGAGTGCTGGTGTACCGGAACAGCCTGCGCATCAGCCGCTTCTCCTGGCCAAAGATGATGCGAGTGTCCTACAAGCGGAGCTGCCTGCGCATCGCCCTGCGCTCAGCCGAGAGCGACTGGCGCAGCGAGCGGGTCGTTGAATTTCGTTGCGCCTCGGCTAAACTGGCTAAGCGCTTGTGGCGTGCCGTGGTGGAGCATCACGGATTCTTCAGGTTTGTTTCTTAGCTTATAGATGCGATGTATATATTGATCCGCTTGCATTTATTAACCAAATTTTTGCGCCTCGAATCAACCAGATTGAAATCACCCGAGAAGCCCGCCAAGCCGCTCATTCCTGGCACTTTCAAGCGCAATTGGAACTACACGGGGCCAACTAGGGGCCAGATGTACGATCAGACACTTGGACCGCATCCGGAGGCTTTGATTACTCCCGGGATGCGAAAGAGCTTCAGGAAGAAGGGTGAGATTGCTTTTTTTTAACTATATGGTTGAATCTGCATCTGAATTCGCCACATCTTTCACCTTCCAGAAGACGCGTTCAGCTACGAGCCGAATCTGCCGGGTCCCAGTCTGAACGGCACGGGTAGCGCCGCTGCGACGGCGTCCTACTATTTCCAGGCTCAGAGCACCCCGCTAGACCATCAGCAGCCGCAGCAGCAGCAGCAGCAGCAGCAATCGACCCTCAAAGCTCGCGAACAATTCGAACGACGTATCGAACTCGATTCGATTCGACCCCGGCGTTGGCGCCTGACGCCGCTCGATGCCGATGTCGACGGCGCCGGCGTCTCCGTCGTTGCGTCGTCGTCGTCGTCGTCAATCGACGCGCCGTCGCAGCCGCTGCTGACCGCCGCCTGCCCCGGCCGTGACTGGCTCGGCGTTCGGGCAGATTGCGGCGTCCGAAACGGCGGCCAGTGGTACTACGAAGCTGTTGTCGACTTGCCCGACGGTCGGAATGTCGACGCCGCCGACGATGTTGTTATCGACGCTCGAATCGGCTGGGCTACGGCGTCGGCCGGACTTCGACTGGGCGTCGCCGACGGCCACGGCTTTGGTTTCGGCGCTGGACCCGACGGACAGCAGGCGACTAAATGCCTGGGCGGCCAGGTCGACGGCTACGGCTGTCGGCTGCGGCCTGGCGACGTTGTCGGCGCTGCGCTCGACTTGGACGGCGGCCTGGCGCTCTTCTCAGTGAATGGCAACGAGCTGGGCCAGGCCTACAGCCTCAATCGGTTAGCTGCTGCTCCTGCTCATCTGCTCTCCCTGCTCATCTGCCCCCCTGCTCATCTGCCCCCCTGCTCATCTGCCCCCCTGCTCATCTGCCCCCCTGCTCATCTGCCTCCCCTGCTCATCTGCCCTCCTGCTCATCTGCCCCCCTGCTAATCTTCCCGTCCCTGCTCATCTGCGCCCCTGCTCATCTGCCCTCCCCTGCTCATCTGCCCCCCTGCTAATCTTCCCGTCCCTGCTCATCTGCGCCCCTGCTCATCTGCCCTCCCCTGCTCATCTGCCCTCCTGCTCATCTGCCCCCCTGCTCATCTGCCCCCCTGCTCATCTGCCCTCCTGCTCATCTGCCCCCCTGCTCATCTGCCCCCCTGCTCATCTGCCCTCCTGCTCATCTGCCCCCCTGCTCATCTGCCCCCCTGCTCATCTGCCCTGCCCTGCTCATCTGCCCTTCCCTGCTCATCTGCCCCCCTGCTCATCTGCCCCCCTGCTCATCTGCCCCCCTGCTCATCTGCCCCCCCTGCTCATCTGCCCCCCTGCTCATCTGCCCCCCCTGCTCATCTGCCCTCCTGCTCATCTGCCCCCTGCTCATCTGCCCCCCTGCTCATCTGTCCCCCCTGCTCATCTGCCTCCCCTGCTCATCTGCCTCCCCTGCTCATCTGCCTCCCCTGCTCATCTGCCCCCTGCTCATCTGCCCCCCTGCTCATCTGCCCCCCTGCTCATCTGCCCACCCTCATCATCTGCCCCCTGCTCATCTGCCTCCCCTGCTCATCTGCCCCCTCCCCTGCTCATCTGCCCTGCCTTTGTATTTGATCCATTCTTATTGCCAATGGAACCACATTTTATAATTTAAAACTGTGCAAAGCACAAATACTTATATTTAAATAAATAAATAAAACGCAAAATACGGCAAAAAAAATAACAAATTGAGAATTATTAGTTAACGTGAGTAGTCTAGACAGATAGTATTTTAACTGCCTGTCTGTCTGACTCAGTTCCTAACAGGAAGTAATTATTGAATTGATGGAAGCGATGGAAAATCAGTTGATATGAAAATATTGCTAGGCTTTTCACCAATTCCCTAAACGAATACGAATGAAATATAGCTAGCTGTATTTTTGCGCTGCATAATTTCATTTGTCATAAAAATTTATAATGTACTTTTATTGTTATTTATGGGGTGAGGTGATTAGTGGGATACGATATTTTTCTAAGACATGATTATCCCAATTATCGGACATGGCAATCTAATTCTCCCAAACCCGCATCTGGCGCACGCGCCTTCAGGGAACTGCGGGCCGAGACATTTTTCCCAGCCGCCTGCGCCAGAAACGGCGCCATTCTGCGCTTCAATTTCGGCGACGATCCGTTGGCCAATCCGCTGCGCCACCTGCCCGGCGGACCCTGGCGCCCGGCCGGCCTGGCGCCAATCAATCAGCGCGCCGATAATCCGCGCGTTTGGCGCCTAAATCAGCACGACGTGACCGGGCCGGGCCTGGCGCTCGGACCTGACGGCGTGTCCGCCCAGGGCCGCCTCGGCTTCGGCTGGCAGGGCGTGCGCGCCGCTAAAGGCGTCCGACCTGCGCCTGCTGGCGGGCCGGCCCGATTCTACTATGAGGTTTGCGCGTGGCTTTTCTGGCTGGCTGGAGAACGGAGAGGGAACGGTTATAGATAGGGGGGTTAGATAGAGGTAGAATGTAGAGAAAATTTTCATAGAGATTGAAGATTGCTGATTGAAGAGAAGAGAGAGGCAAATTAGAGGAGAGGGTGATTTGAGATAGAGAGAGAGAGAGAGAGAGTTATATTGGAGATAGGGGTAGATTGGAGCGATAGGGAGATTGGAGATAGGGGTAGATTGGAGCGATAGGGAGATTGGAGATAGGGGTAGATTGGAGGGAGAGGGAGATTGGAGATAGGGGTAGATTGGAGCGATAGGGAGATTGGAGAGAGGGTTAGATTGGAGGGACAGGGAGATTGGAGAGAGGGTTAGATTGGAGGGACAGGGAGATTGGAGAGAGGGTTAGATTGGAGGGAGAGGGAGATTGGAGAGAGGTTTAGATTGGAGGGAGAGGGAGATTGGAAAGTGAGATTGAAGCGAAAGAGAGGTAGGTTGCAGATAGAAAGAGAGAGCGCGAGGTAGATGTGAGGGACAGGGATATGCAGACATGATCAGAGATAAGAATATCTTGTAGATAGATTGGATGATAAGATATTATTTAGAGGTGGATAGAGATTAGCGCGGAAAAGGTTTGTAGGAAGATGTTTGAGAGACAGAAATAGCAGCGAAAGAAAAAGCAGGAGAGGACCTGAGACCGAAATGAAGACTCCCCCCCTCCCCCTCTCAGGTGGAGCCGCTGGAGTCGCACGCCGGCGCCCTCGCCAGAGTCGGCTTGACCGGCGAATCTGGCAGCCTGGACGCCGGGCGCGACCGGCACGGCTGGGCCTACGGCGCCGATCCCGACGGTTTCGGCTTGGCCGGCGGCCAGGGCAAAAAGCTTCACGACGATCAAATTGACGTTTACGGCGAGCCCTACACGGGCGGCGACGTGGTCGGCTGCTATCTGGACTTGGCCGCCGGGTCGGTCGCTTTCGCCAAAAATGGCCGCCAGTTTGGCCAGGCGTACGCGCTGCCCACGCCGTCGGCTTTGGGATCCGGCGGCGCCTACTTTCCCACCGTGTGTGTTCGCGACCAAACTGTGGACGTGAATTTCGGCCAGCGGCCGTTCCGACACCCGCCTGGGCCCGGCTGGACGCCCGTCGGACTGGCTGGCGAGGAGGCTGTGCGCCGGGGCGCTAGGACTGGCGCGGCCGATGTGAGTGGCTTTGGCGCTGTGCGGCTTTCGGTGTTGCGGGCTTTCTGTGTGCGCGCTTGCTTATTCTTGGCTCTTCTGTGGGTTTTTTGTGTGTTTCAGTCATTTTCGAGTGTTTATTCTTTTAAGTGCATACTTTCTATGTTTGTGTTTATGTTGGCTTATTTTGGGCTGTATCTGTTAGATGCTGTTTGTTTATTTGTGTTTATTTCGGTTTAGGTGTGTGTTTATTCGGTTTTGGGGTGCGTTTATTGTATAAAGTGTGTAATTATTCGGTATAAGGTGTGTGTTAATACGGTTTAAAGTGTGTGTTTATTCGGTTTAGGTGTGTGTTTATTCGGTTTAAAGTGTGTGTTTATTCGGTTTAGGTGTGTGTTTATTCGGTTTAGGTGTGTGTTTATTCGGTTTAGGTGTGTGTTTATTCGGTTTAAAGTGTGTGTTTATTCGGTTTAGGTGTGTGTTTATTCGGTTTAGGTGTGTGTTTATTCGGTTTAGGTGTGTAATTATTCGGTTTAGGTGTGTGATTATTCAGTTTAGGTGTGTAATTATTCGGTTTAGGTGTGTGTTTATTCAGTTTAGGGTGTGTGTTTATTCGGTTTAGGGTGTGTGTTTATTCGGTTTAGGTGTGTGTTTATTCGGTTTAGGTGTGTAATTATTCGGTTTAGGTGTGTGTTTATTCGGTTTAGGTGTGTGTTTATTCAGTTTAGGTGTGTGTTTATTCAGTTTAGGTGTGTGATTATTCGGTTTAGGGTGTGTGTTTATTCGGTTTAGGTGTGTGTTTATTCAGTTTATGTGTGTCATTATTCGGTTTAGGTGTGTGTTTATTCGGTTTAGGTGTGTGTTTATTCAGTTTAGGTGTGTGATTATTCGGTTTAGGTGTGTGATTATTCGGTTTAGGTGTGTGATTATTCGGTTTAGGGTGTGATTATTCGGTTTAGGTGTGTGATTATTCGGTTTAGGTGTGTGATTATTCTGTTTAGGTGTGTGATTATTCGGTTTAGGTGTGTGTTTATTCGGTTTAGGTGTGTGTTTATTCGGTTTAGGTGTGTAATTATTCGGTTTAGGTGTGTGTTTATTCGGTTTAGGTGTGTAATTATTCGGTTTAGGTGTGTGTTTATTCAGTTTAGGGTGTGTGTTTATTCGGTTTAGGGTGTGTGTTTATTCGGTTTAGGTGTGTGTTTATTCGGTTTAGGTGTGTGTTTATTCTGTTTAGGTGTGTAATTATTCGGTTTAGGTGTGTGTTTATTCGGTTTAGGTGTGTGTTTATTCAGTTTAGGTGTGTGTTTATTCAGTTTATGTGTGTCATTATTCGGTTTAGGTGTGTGTTTATTCGGTTTAGGTGTGTGTTTATTCAGTTTAGGTGTGTGATTATTCGGTTTAGGTGTGTGATTATTCGGTTTAGGTGTGTGATTATTCGGTTTAGGGTGTGATTGTTCGGTTTAGGTGTGTGATTATTCGGTTTAGGTGTGTGATTATTCGGTTTAGGTGTGTGATTATTCGGTTTAGGTGTGTGATTATTCGGTTTAGGTGTGTGTTTATTCAGTTTAGGTGTGTGATTATTCGGTTTAGGTGTGTGTTTATTCGGTTTAGGTGTGTGTTTATTCAGTTTAGGTGTGTGATTATTCGGTTTAGGTGTGTGTTTATTCGGTTTAGGTGTGTGTTTATTCAGTTTAGGTGTGTGATTATTCGGTTTAGGTGTGTGATTATTCGGTTTAGGTGTGTGATTATTCGGTTTAGGGTGTGATTATTCGGTTTAGGTGTGTGATTATTCGGTTTAGGTGTTTGATTTTTCGGTTTAGGTGTGTGATTATTCGGTTTAGGTGTGTGATTATTCGGTTTAGGTGTGTGGTTTTTTCGGTTTAGGTGTGTGATTATTCGGTTTAGGTGTGTGGTTTTTTCGGTTTAGGTGTGTGTTTATTTGGTTTAGGTGTGCGGTTTTTTCAGTTTAGCTATGTGTTAATGTCGATCTGATGTGAAAAAATTTGTGTTTATATCGGCAGAATGTTGAGTTTATTAGGTCGTAATAAGTTTTTTTGTCAGTGAGGCTGCATTTTATTAGGCTTTGGTTCGTCCCAAATCATAGGGGCTATTTTTGGGCTTACTTGTTATTCTGTGTGTTCATTCCGATCTGGTCTATTCTTCTTTCAGTGATAATTCTTGCGTAGAGATACTTGTTACTTTTGTTTATTCATTCCTACAAGTTTGGCGGTCGCAACCCGCTATAAGTTCAGTTTGCAATTGCGTATTACTCTGCGCAATTTCTTTCGTTTATACCCGTTGCAGCGAAAATCGAAAGGCTTTGCCTACGCCGATCCCCGAATGCTGCAGGAGAGCCTCAACCAGCGGGTGAGTCTAGCTCCACCCAGCTTCACACTCATTTTACCTGCTTGACCTGACTGTGTGCGTTTAAATCGCCGCTCTCTCTCTTTAATTGTTTTAACATTAACAGAAGAGCCGCCTGTCCCAGTTATCCAACGAGGAGCAGGCAAAGGTGAGCGACCTGGATTCATCATATTTTAGTAGCTGGTGTAGGGTAGGGTGGTAGCTGGTGTAGGGTAGAGTGTTAGCTGGTGTAGGGTAGAGTGGTAGCTGGTGTAGGGTAGAATGGTAGCTGGTGTAGGGTAGAGTGGTAGCTGGTGTAGGGTAGGGTTGTAGCTGAAGTAGGGTTGTATATTACTGACACTTGATTTATGTTTCAGATGTATTTTACTGCCCAAAATATACTCACGCTTTGAATTGATCTGTCTTCCCCTCCTTTCTAAACCCAGTTTCGCGTTTCACTTTTTATTCCCAATTTCTGATGTCTATGCGTGCTTCGCCTCGTGATTAATCCTCACCTATTATTCCCTTGTGTCTGGGATGTCTCATACGCCCTCAGACTCTTTGACTGATGTCGCCCGAGCGTGACTCGGGCTCTTCCTGTCCCTCCCGCCCTCTTCTTCTCTGATCTGTGAACTACTGGGTACTACTCGCATCATATAGTGTGATGAGGTGTTGGCGTGTTTTTTAGCTCTCTAACACTCATTCATATTGAATTGCTCAGTCTCCGGGGGCTCAACATCGCGGCGGCAGCGGCGGCGGCGGCGGCGGCTTTATGGAGAGCGGCGAGCCGACCGTGTCAGTGCGGGAAACTCGAACTGAGGTAGCTGACTGCCAACTGGATAATTTTTTTGCTTGTTGAAAATAATAATTCATGGGTAATAGGATAGGATTGAGAGTCCCACGGATAGGATTGAGAGTCACTCTGATAGGATTGAGAGTCCCACGGATAGGATTGAGAGTCACTCTGATAGGATTGAGAGTCCCACTGATAGGATTGAGAGTCACTCTGATAGGATTGAGAGTCCCACGGATAGGATTGAGAGTCACTCTGATAGGATTGAGAGTCCCACGGATAGGATTGAGAGTCACTCTGATAGGATTGAGAGTCCCACGGATAGGATTGAGAGTCACTCTGATAGGATTGAGAGTCCCACGGATAGGATTGAGAGTCACTCTGATAGGATTGAGAGTCCCACTGATAGGATTGAGAGTCACTCTGATAGGATTGAGAGTCCCACGGATAGGATTGAGAGTCACTCTGATAGGATTGAGAGTCCCACGGATAGGATTGAGAGTCCCATGGATAGGATTGAGAGTCCCACGGATAGGATTGAGAGTCCCATGGATAGGATTGAGAGTCCCATGGATAGGATTGAGAGTCCCACGGATAGGATTGAGAGTCACACTGATAGTATTGAGAGTCATACTGAGAGGACAAAGAATTAGCCGTGAAGACATGTAAAAGCAGACAGATCGAGTGGGATGAGAGTCAGCCTGACAGTAAAGAGAGTTAAGTGATTTTTGAGGTTTTACATAAAAAATTTATATAAATAGTTTTCTCAATAAAATTGCACGCTCAATAAAATGTTATTTATAATTTTAATATGATCAATAATTGTAGTAAAACAAGCTAAGAACTTCAGTATGAGTAATAACATACTGGGGCACTATAATTGTTTTTTTCACTAAAGCATCGTTTACAAATTCACGCGTGGCAATCATTTCAAATATTTAGTATCGTACGCACATTATATTACTAATGTAAGCGGCCTAGCAGTAGCTATATTCAATATTCACTCTAATTTTTGTCTTTCTCTTTAATTCCGTCTCGATACGCGAAGCGACCCGATGACTACTGCTTAGAGGACGACAATTTGGCTAAGCCGATGGCCATTCCAACAGTGCCCATGGACTGCTGCGCCAGGGACAGCTATCCCAGCCATCATCACCACCTGGACCTGAAGCCGACTGAAAAAACTTACGTCACTCACGTAGGCTATTTTCTGCGAAAACAAAATTCTTACCGGTGATCGGGTGTTGGGTGAAGTGTCTTTCCCGGGGATGGGGTGGTGGGTGAAGTGTCTTTCCCGGGGATAGGGTGGTGGGTGAAGTGTCTTTCCCGGGGATAGGGTGGTGGGTGAAGTGTCTTTCCCGGGGATAGGGTGTTGGGTGAAGTGTCTTTCCCGGGGATGGGGTGTTGGGTGAAGTGTCTTTCCCGGGGATAGGGTGTTGGGTGAAGTGTCTTTCCCGGGGATGGGGTGGTGGGTGAAGTGTCTTTCCCGGGGATGGGGTGGTGGGTGAAGTGTCTTTCCCGGGGATAGGGTGTGGGTGAAGTGTCTTTCCCGGGGATAGGGTGTTGGGTGAAGTGTCTTTCCCGGGGATGGGGTGGTGGGTGAAGTGTCTTTCCCGGGGATGGGGTGTTGGGTGAAGTGTCTTTCCCGGGGATAGGGTGTTGGGTGAAGTGTCTTTCCCGGGGATGGGGTGGTGGGTGAAGTGTCTTTCCCGGGGATAGGGTGGTGGGTGAAGTGTCTTTTCCGGGGATGGGGTGGTGGGTGAAGTGTCTTTCCCGGGGATAGGGTGTTGGGTGAAGTGTCTTTCCCGGGGATGGGGTGATGGGTGAAGTGTCTTTCCCGGGGATGGGGTGGTGGGTGAAGTGCCTTTTCCAGAGATGGGGTGGTGGGTGAAGTGTCTTTCCCGGGGATGGGTGGTGGGTGAAGTGGCTTTCCGCCCAGGGATAGGGTGGTGGGTAAAATGGCTTCCCAGGGATGGGATGATGGGTGAAGTGTCTTTTCCGGGGATGGGTGGTGGGTGAAGTGCCTTTCCCGGGGATGGGGTGGTGGGTGAAGTGCCTTTCCCGGGGATGGGGTGGTGGGTGAAGTGTTACCGGGTATGGGGTGGTGGGTGAAGTGTCCTTCCCGGGTATGGGTTGGTGGGTGTAGTGCCTTTCCCGGGTATGGAGTGGTGGGTGAAGTGCCTTTCCCGGGGATGGGGTGGTGGGTGAAGTGTCTTTCCCGGAGATGGGGTGGTGGGTGAAGTGCCTTTCCCGGGGATCGGGTGGTGGGTGAAGTGTCTTTCCCGGGTATGGGGTGGTGGGTGAAGTGCCTTTCCCGGGAAGGGTGTTGTAGGTAAAGTGCCTTCCGTTTTATATTAGCTACTTTTTGCCAGTTCTGTACTAGATTTCGCTCGCTATAGAATTTCTACCTCGGTATTATTGAGACTTGGCACTGTAATCGCTTTCTATTGTTAATGTTTGTTCGTTGTGAAAGAAGCCAGTGTCAGTATCGTGGAGTGAAAATACCTGACAGGAATTCCATGTTCACGTGACACAAAGACCTGCTTTCTAATCCAGAGCGAGGAGATCGGCGAGCCCGAGGAGGAGGTCATGACCTACACAGACGAGCACGGCAGCCGCATCACCAAGAAGGTCGTTCGCCGGCGCCAGGTGCGCAAGGTAATCACCAACAAGGTGGTCGAGTCGCACGCCACCCACGGCCCGCCCTGTTTCGACAGCCATCAGGGCGAAGGCGAGGGCGGCGGTCCGCTTTTGGAACGGACGGTAAGTCGGCAATTGTCTTTTAGCCATCTCTGATAAGTCTTTGTGTCAGTCGTGAAGAATTTGACTTTATAAAATTGTCTAAAATTTTTTTTAGATTAACGGAGTGCCTGAGGTTCGTCGGGAGACTCGAATCACTCGGCGAAATCTGGTGATCTCCGGGGAGGGCGAGGATGAATCGGTGAGAAAATGCTTGAGGAGAGCGGGGGAAATGTCGTAGCCTACCGATATGTAGCGTAAATAAGGTTTTGAAGCAGCAGATTTTATTGATGCGGCCGTATTCTAGTCATCTCCGAGGAGGGAACAAACGAATCTTTGAGAAAATTTGATGCTTTTAAGAAGAGGCAGAGCAAGACAGATGAGTGCTTATGTACCGATATGTAGCGTATATAATTTTTTGACTCCAAAAAATGAAAATGGACGCGTCATCTAGTCATTTTTAAGTAGGTCAGGGATGAATCGATAAGAAAATATATTTGAGCGAGTAGGTAAATAAAATAATCATGAGATCAAAGACTGCCGATATGTATCGTAAATACATTTTTTACCATAAAAATTTAATTTCGGGTCATAAAAGTAAAAGAAATCAACGCAATGTTTGCAATCAAAATTTGATAATTCAAGCGTGCTGTGGATCTTCAGTAAAGTAAGCGGCGCACTGGTTTGCGAAATTGGCGGTAAATTACTCGTTAGCTAAATCGAATTTCTTTCAAAAGAAATTTGTGCCTAGATGACGCATTGTTTCCTTTCGATTATTTATTTATTAATTTTTGTGTCTGTAGATCAGTATTTCATTTTTGCACCAGTAACTTTTATCTACCTTAAAGTATCTTTAACACATTTTTTAATTATCGTTTCCAAATTTCTATTGCAAAAAACTACAGTAGTTTTTCTAAGCTTAAAAATCTTTACGAGTAAGCTGGTACCACCAGCATCTTTCGATTCTCTCGGCACATGTACATTCAAAAGTTAATTACTACGAGCATATTTACATTCAGTTACTGAATTACTTTAGCATATGTACATTCAGTTACATAATTACCTTCAGAATATGTACATTCAATTGGCTAATTACCTTCAGCAATCGGCATATGTACATTCAATTGGTCAATTAGCTCCCGCACATGTACATTCAGTTGGTTAATTAGCTCCAGCACATGTACATTCAGTTTACTCAATTAGCTCCAGCACATGTACATTGAGTTGGTCAATTAGCTCCAGCACATGTACATTCAGTTGGTCAATTAGCTCCCGCACATGTACATTCAGTTGGTCAATTAGCTCCAGCACATGTACATTCAGTTGGTCAATTAGCTCCAGCACATGTACATTGGTCAATTAGCTCCAGCACATGTACATTCAGTTGGTCAATTAGCTCCCGCACATGTACATTCAGTTGGTCAATTAGCTCCAGCACATGTACATTGAGTTGGTCAATTAGCTCCAGCACATGTACATTCAGTTGGTCAATTAGCTCCCGCACATGTACATTCAGTTGGTCAATTAGCTCCAGCACATGTACATTGAGTTGGTCAATTAGCTCCCGCACATGTACATTCAAAATCTGATTACCTCCAAACACATTTACATTTAGTAAAAAACCCATATACAAATCCCACAATTAATTTTTTTCCCCAGAAGTTACCTCCCCACCGCCACCCCACAGTTCTTGGACAATGTCACCTACAAGCAGACAGGATTCAGGAAGGGCGACGCCAAATTCGATGACGAGAATGTCGAAGCTGTCTGCTCGGCCTCGGCAACAAACCAAGCCAGTTTGGGTATTCAAGAGAGCGATGTTTAGCTAAAATCGCGTTTTTTACCATCCTCAAAACTAATAAAACATAAAGTTGCGTTTGAACTTATGCTTGATTGTTGTTAAGTCCCAAAGTCCCGCAGTCAGTGTGTCCTCTGCTGTCATCTCGTGGCGTCCAAATTATTTTTGTCTTGGCTAGTATTAGCTCGCAGCACAGTCAAGCAAGTGTAGAGTGCGACTCATTTCTGCTGTTAATAATCATTAATTAGTACTGTCTGTCTGCTTGTCTGCTTTTTTTAATACGTGCTCTCAATGCGCTAATTAGTGGTTATCAGTGATTAGCTGATTTTGACTCCCTTTCCGATAATCCTAAATACAAAATCTCCCATTCGGATAATCTCAAGTCAAAAAAATCCCATTCGGATTATCTCAAATACAAAATCCCCCATTCTGATTGCCTCGTTCGAAATTCCCCAATCGGATTATCTCAAATCCGAAATCTCCCTTTCGGATAATCTCAAGTCCAAAATCTCCTATTCGGATTCTCTCATTTACAAAATCTCCCATTCGGATTATCTCAAATACAAAATCTCCCATTCGGATTAACTCAAATCCAAATCTCCTATTCGGATTATCTGTAATCCAAGATCCCAACTTTGAATTATCTCAAATCTGAAAATCTCCCATTCTGATTGCCTCATTCGAAATCTTCCATTCGGATTATTACAAATCCTAAATCTCCCTTTTGGATTATCTCAATTCCGAAATCTACTAAATCATTTGGATTATCTCCAACTCTGATAATCTTAAATCTAGAATCTCCCATTCGGATTATCGCGCATGTAAAATCTCTAATTCAGATTCAGATCGACTTTAACCGTCTAACTATCCAAGTGAGTACCCACTCTGAGTAAAAATAAAAATTTCGGGTTTGAGTTTTGAGCACAAAATTTATATAATATTATTTTGTTACAAGCAGAGGCTTCACTCGTACAGTAGAATTATTATAAAATTAGCATCAAATTTTATTACTTGGCCTAATCACGTTTTTATTTAATACATTTTTAGCATGTATCGCTCGCTTTGTGCAGCTTGTGCGCTTCATCAACGCGTTTATTTAATTTTTTCGCCTTTTTGGTCTTAATTTATTTATCGTCAATTATCCTTCTCTGTCACACACATCTTTTTATCCCAAAAATCGCCTTGTTTTATTGATCTTCATTTTCGCTTGAACAATTATCAGCAATTTTAATTTTGAAGCTAAATAATTTATACCCTTTCACTCTACTATTAGTAGCTTAATTGTAGGGATTTTCGTTTTTTAATCTCATAGACTGCAGCTGTGCAATTTTGTTTTTTTTTAACTAGACTGGTTTTTATTATCAGTTTGTTTAATGTTTTTAGCAATCTCCCAATTTTTTCTAAATCAATTTAGATTAGCGAGTTCGATCTCTGGTCAAACAAACTATTTTTTAAAATTAAAATAATGCAATCAGTTCTGTTTCGAGATGACGTTAAATACGATGTTAATAATATTTTCTACCTCGATAAAATTAATTCATTTTAGCTGATTAAAAATCTCACACATCAAGCTATTTTTCTACTTTTGTCTGTCGCCTACAATTTTTTCGGAAACAAGCAAAAATTTTTTTCTGACAATTATCACAAATAATTTTTCTTTTAACAATGATATAATTTTCGTTTCGACCCGTTGCGTTACACTACTAATCTAAGTAGCAGTCTGTGAATATGAATCGATTTTTATGAACAAAAAATATATGCGCGCTTTATTCAGTTAGTACGTAGTTACCAATGCATGCTTTATTTTTTTTGTTTATTTTATTGCTTGCAATTGTTTTATGCGAAAACAGAAGTCACAGTTTTAATCAGCAAAAATATTTTTTATTTTATCTCCTCTTCGATTTGAATAAAAATATCTCTCAATTATCGCTTTGCTTGCATATCCAATCTGCAAAGGCTATTGAACTGTGACATAATTAAATACATATTCGATCTATGTAGATGTTGCGAATCGGAGAAAATCCCCATCATTTATCATTTTATTATTGTCGTTATTATATTTAGATATCGTTTGTATCATCACAGGGCCCACTTAAATTTAGTTAAAAGAGTTCTTGCTAAGTCTTTGTTATTTGTTGCTTTGGATCGATTAGCTCAATGCACTTCTCATTGACCCAGCATTCGGGTCAGTCTTCGCTTGTCGGGTCAGCCATCGGCTCCCCGGCCGCCATCGGCTGCTCCATCTCTTCCCCCAGTCCTCTTAGCTCAGCCTCCAGGCGTTGCACCATCAAATCCTTTAGGCGCAAGAATCTCGCAGCCGCCGCCATGTACTCCTGCCGGGTGCGCTGGAACTCCTCACCTGCGGGGGTGGCGAGTGGGACGTCTGTCAGCCTGTCTATCAACCTATCTGTCTTTCTGTCAGCCTGTATGTCTCTCAACCTGTCTTTCTGTGAGCCTGTTTGTCTGCCTGTCTGTCAGCCTATCTGTCAGCCTGTCTGTCACTGTCAGCCTGTCTGTCAGCCTGTCTGTCTGTCTGTCAGCCTGTCTGTCTGTCTGTCTGCCTGTCTGTCAGCCTGTACGTCTGTCTGTCTGTAAGCCTGTCTGTCAGCCTGTCTGTCTTTCTGTCTGTCAGCCTGTCTGTCAGCCTGTCAGGGCCCAACTCTCGACCAGTCAGCAGCCAGCAGCCGCCTACCCTGCGTCAGGTAGATGATCAGCTGGTCGGCGAAGTGGGCGCTCGTCTTGAACGGCTCCAGGAACCTGCGCGAGTAAAACAGCACAGGCGGCTTGCCGCCGGCCCGCACCCAGTCGCAGGGGTCGCTGGCGGACTCGGCGACGCCCATGGCGCCGCGCATGGTGTCGCAGTTGCCGGCGGCCTCGCTGGCGGGCTGCACCAGAAACGACCTGGACGCGCCGCCGGAGGACGAGCTGAGCCGCACCGCCATGCTGCCGTTGATGGCCGACCAGGGTTTGAAGAAGAACAAGCTGTTGTCGAACCAGGTCTCCGAGCTGACCGCCTCTCCCGGCCTGACGAACCTCGCCACGTACATCTGCGGTGTGTCGTTCCGGCGCATCTCCGCCACGATGGCCCCGGCGTTGAACGCTCTGACGGCCTGGTCGAGGTTGTTCAGCAAGCTGGACCGGAACAGGTCCGGGAAGTTCGTTGCGTTGGCCGGCGGCCTCGCATGCGACGAGTTGCGCCGGTACTCCTGCAGCGCGTTGAAGCCCGAGCCGGCCCTGATCGAGAAGAGGAGCACCTTGTCGGGAGCTGCGGGCGGCCGGGGTGGAGGCTGGGGGGCTGGCCGGATGCTGTGATGGGGATAATGAAGCTGGAGGTTGAGAAATAGAAAAGACAATAACGAGGCTAATGAGAATAGATGCGAGCTAACCGATCCGACAAAAATTCTCATTCAAAGAAGCAGCCACGGATGAGAAAATAACAGACAGCAAGCTCAAAATACCTCTGGTATTGTTTTGCGAGTCAGCCGAGTGCAGACTGAGCAGCAACGTGGCTGCCAAGATCAGGCTCAGTAGGTGCAGCGGCTGCATCAAGGCAGTTGTTTGCTCGCCTTTGCGGAATCAAATCTTCTTGGTACCTGTTAAGGTCTCGTCAGTTTTGCAAGCAGTGAATGCCATATATAATTTGTGGAAAACTGGGAAAAAAAGTTTTGCAACTTAAGTAAGTTCGCAACTTAGCGCTCAAGGAATTCACAGCTTGGAAGTTTTAGTTCTTGTAAATTCGTTTTTCTTAACTGCCTAAAAGAGTATGGGTGCTTCGTGCCAACTTTTCGCTTGCCTTAGTGTTAGCTGCTGAAATGTTAGCTAAATAATATCGATACAGTGAATTACCTCCGAGTCTAAGACAAAAAAAATATGAAAAATCGACAACAGAATTGATACATTTCCCTTCGTGTGGGCTATCGAGATTCGAGAATCAGGGGCGAGACTTTGTGACTTTATTCTTAAATGAGTTCAGGATTTTATGTTTGAGTTCAGGACTTCATGAGTGAGTTCAGGGATTCATGATTGAGTTCAAGACTTCGGGATTGAGTTCAAGACTTCGGGATTGAGTTCAAGAATTATAGGTTCATGATTTCATGAATTCAGGAGTTCATGAGTGAGTTCATGAGTTAATGAGTTCATGAGTTCATGAGTTCATGAATTTATGAGTGAGTTCATGAGTTAATGAGTTCATGAGTTCATGAGTTCATGAATTTATGAGTGAGTTCATGATTGACTTCATGAGTTCATGAGTGGGTTCATGAGTTCATGAGTAATTTCATGAGTTTATGAGTGAGTTCATGATTGAGCTCATGAGTTCATGAGTGATTTCATGAGTTTATGAGTTCATGAGTTCATGAGTGGGTTCATGAGTAAGTTTATGAGAGAGTGAGTGCGTGAGTCCATGAGTGAGTCCATGAGTGAGTTCATGAGTGAGTGAGGAGTGAATCAGTCAATGGGTGAGTGAGTGAGTGCATCAGTGAGTTATGACTGATTTAACAAGTGAGAGTCATGATTCATTCAAAGACTCGGCTACCTAACAATTTAGGAATGCGAATAATTAATCCCAATGATACTGATACTAAAAAGTTGCTCCCAAAGTTTTACTCTGCTACATTGCATTGCATTCTCGTTGAGTAAAACTTTTCGCTTAAAAATTCCTCGCGTATGGTTTTGCTGACTGCATGAGAACAAAAAATTTTCGTTGCTTCTTGAAAAAACCAATAAATAGTTGCTAAAGTGACTCGCAAAAACCAATTCGTATATTCAAGAACGCAGCTCTAAAACAACTTACAATAACTGTTATAACAAAACGAGCAAAATGCAATCGCTGCACCACCTGAGCCTGATCCTAGCAGCCACGTTGCTGCTCAGTCTGCACTCCGCTGCGTCACGAACCAATAACAAAGGTAATTTGCGTTTGCGGTCTGCTATGCCATCCAATATGGCTGCTTTTGAGCATGAGAAATGCTCTCATCTCCAGCCTACAAACTCTAAATCATTTCTGACTGTGTAGTTTTGTTTCTCCCCTCTATTCTTGTGTCCTCCAGTCTTGTCTGTCTGTTTCTGTCTGATCTCTTAATCTCCCACCTCTCACCTCCAGCTTCATCCCAAATCCCCAACCTCATCCCTACCCCCATCACAGCATCCGGCAAAGCTCCCGGTCCCCTGTCTCCTGCGCCAGGCTCCCCAGCCTCCACCCCGGCCGCCCGCAGCTCCCGACAAGGTGCTCCTCTTCTCGATCAGGGCCGGCTCGGGCTTCAACGCGCTGCAGGAGTACCGGCGCAACTCGTCGCATGCGAGGCCGCCGGCCAACGCAACGAACTTCCCGGACCTGTTCCGGTCCAGCTTGCTGAACAACCTCGACCAGGCCGTCAGAGCGTTCAACGCCGGGGCCATCGTGGCGGAGATGCGCCGGAACGACACACCGCAGATGTACGTGGCGAGGTTCGTCAGGCCGGGAGAGGCGGTCAGCTCGGAGACCTGGTTCGACAACAGCTTGTTCTTCTTCAAACCCTGGTCGGCCATCAACGGCAGCATGGCGGTGCGGCTCAGCTCGTCCTCCGGCGGCGCGTCCAGGTCGTTTCTGGTGCAGCCCGCCAGCGAGGCCGCCGGCAACTGCGACACCATGCGCGGCGCCATGGGCGTCGCCGAGTCCGCCAGCGACCCCTGCGACTGGGTGCGGGCCGGCGGCAAGCCGCCTGTGCTGTTTTACTCGCGCAGGTTCCTGGAGCCGTTCAAGACGAGCGCCCACTTCGCCGACCAGCTGATCATCTACCTGACGCAGGGTAGGCGGCTGCTGGCTGCTGACTGATTGAGAGCTGGGCCCTGACAGGAGGACAGACAGGCTGACAGACAGGCTGACAGAAAGACAAATAAGCTGACAGACAGGCTGACAGACAGGCGGACAGACAGGCTGATAGGCTGACAGACAGGCTGACAGACACACAGTCAGACAGACAGACAGACAGGCTGACAGACAGGCGGACAGACAGGCTGATAGGCTGACAGACAGGCGGACAGACAGGCTGATAGGCTGACAGACAGGCTGACAGACACACAGCCAGACAGACAGACAGACAGGCTGACAGACAGGTTGATAGACAGGCTGACAGACAGGCTGACAGAAAGACAGGCTGACAGACAGACTGACAGACAGGCTAACAGACAGGCTGACAGAAAGACAGATAGGCTGACAGACTAGCTGACAGAAAGACAAATAAGCTGACAGACAGGCTGACAGATAGACAGAATGACAGACAGACAGACAGACACACAGACAGGCTGAAAGACAGGCTGATAGACAGGCTGACAGACAGGCAGGCTGACAGACAGACAGACAGACAGACAGACAGGCTGACAGACAGGTTGACGGAGAGGCTGACAGACAGACAGACAGACAGACAGACAGGCTGACAGACAGGTTGACGGAGAGGCTGACAGACAGACAGACAGACAGACAGACAGGCTGACAGACAGGTTGACGGAGAGGCTGACAGACAGACAGACAGACAGACATCCAGACAGACAGACAGACAATGTCCGTCCCACTCGCCACCCCGCAGGTGAGGAATTTAAGCTCGCCAGGCAGCAGTATTTAGCGTCAGCTGCGAAAGATCTAAAAATTTCGAAATTGAAAGACGGTCACCGCCAAGTGATGACAATGTTTGAAAGTGTGATCGCAGAATTAAAGCGCATTGTTAATTCGATTTTTGCCTCCAAGAAGGCGGCTTGAAGTCACGTAGCAGCTGCGAGTCTAATTTTATCGTGTTAAAACTACGCGTGTTAAAATTAGTAACAACTGTTCTATTAATTATTTCAAATCAAGAACTCTTGGTTGTCTATCTGTTGAAAATGCATAGCTATCTGAATAAAAGATCAAATTGCAGTTGATCGAGAGTAGCAATACCATTCTTGGAGACAAGCATACGTAAATATGTGTTTTGTGGTTATTGTATTTTAATCTTTATTTAAAGCCACTTGCTACATTCCCCAAAAAGTCCTTAAAATAGTTTTTTGCCACAAAAGACGGGATTAAATTGAGTATTTTTATATTCATTGATTGCTACTCTCGTTAGTAGTAAAATGGCTTGAAGAATAAAGCAGGCTTAATTCAAGATTATTTTCTTGCATTTCTACTCATAAGTAGCAGCATAGGACATGATTATCAGCAACCTGAATTTAGCCATGCATTTTTAGCGCCAGTCGAATCGCGTTCAGCTCCGATTGGCTAACAGGGTAAGGCAGAAGAAACTGCAGGGGATTATTAATCCCTTCGTCAGACTCCGCCTCATCATTGTTAATCAATCTGGAAATGCCGGCAAAAGTGGAGCAGCTGGCTGACTACCAGAAGTTCAGCATTTTGCTGTGGCCTGACCGCCTTCTACAGCTTCTCTCAACGTTCTTGCCATTGGGCCTGTCTGTCGGCTTAATCGGACTCGAACTCGCGACCTCGCCCGGACAGTGCCTGCTCCATCGCAATGCCAGTCAACAAGCGTTAGAAGAGTTTGTTGATCAGATGTGCCAACTGCAGCAACCGGTTGGGACTCGAACTCGCGACCTGTCCATAGGATTGCTAGCCTATTTGGGCCTGATGTGGCTGCCGCACCTGTGGTGGAGCCTCGCC
>CATNEM010000188.1:245000-284570 GCA_950096795.1 Macrostomum cliftonense
ACAACAGAGTGACACTGGGATGACAACAGAGTGACACTGATGACAACAGAGTGACACTGATGACAACAGAGTGACACTAGGATTACAAAAGAGTGACACTGGGATGAGAACAGAGTGACACTGGGATACTCTTCTGAGTGACTCTAGGGTGAGAACAGAGTGACACTGGGATGACCACAGAGTGACACTGGGATGACAACAGAGTGACACTGGGATGAGAACAGAGTGACACTATGATGACAACAAGCAAGGATAAATGATAAGCGATAAATAAAATAGTTTTTATCTTGTCCCTATGGATGCATCTGCCACGACGTCCGGTCCTAAATTGATCGATGGACAATTTCATCATCAAATTTATAAAAAATCAATTTGCTGCTGCATCAAGTGTATTGGCTGGACAGCCACTTTCTGCAGGCCCCAAGGTTCCTAGACATTGAAAAAAACTTTTTTTCATTAACCCTCACCGACTTAATGCTTGTGCAGCCAGTCTAACGAGATGAAAACGATTGCGCAACACAATTTCGGTTGAGAAACAGCCTGCCTGCTGTAGCTTGCAGCAGTCAATCAAATTGTCTACCCAAGAGCGCGGGGTGACCAATTCCGTTGTCGACTAAACGGCCGCTAAAAATAGTCCAGTTTTAACGATGAAATAAATCAAGCCCGTATGTGTTCATACAACATTACTCATAGTAATATCCTTGGGACATAGTTATCGATAAGATTATGGACGGCGTTTATCATTAATATAAATTCTGGCTTATCTCATCTCTTCGCCTTGATGAGAATCATTAACCTGGTGATTCTCACCTCTGCTTATACGCGATTCTTATCAATCTCATATCTGCTGATAGGCGATTCTCATCAATCTCATCTCTGCTCATAGGCGATTCTCATCAATCTCATATCTGCTCATAGGCGATTCTCATCAATCTGATATCTGCTGACTGCTGGAGAATCTCATCTCTGCTCATAGGCGATTCTCATCGATCTTATCTCTGCTCATAGGCGATTCTCATCAATCTCATATCTGCTCATAGGCGATTCTCATCAATCTCATATTTGCTGATAGCCGATTCTCATCAATCTCATCTTTGCTCATACGCGATTCTCATCAACCTCATATCTGCTGATAGGCGATTCTCATCAACCTTATCTCTGCTCATAGGCGATTCTCATCAATCCCATGTCTGCTTAGAGGCTGTTCTTATTCCTTATTATAATTCCAATTCTAATGCCGGTTCTGGGGCGTTTGTCACTCCAAATTTTATCCAGCAGTAGAATTGAGGCTCACACAAGCCTACTCACAAGTAGCAATATTAGAATTAGAGCAAACTATTTTGAATTACAAAGAGAAAATGTGCATCCCAACGAATTAAATGAACTAAGCCAACGAATGCCATCTGCTTGTTTGCTTGCGCTTTTGTCAACAGATTTTCAGCAGCGAAATGCAACTAATAGACAACAACAACAACAAAGTGTGCGCGTGTATATTTATTTAAATAAATGATTTAGTTTTAATAGCGTTAATTATGTGCATCAAATTTATAAACTATTCAAGAGACAACACGGCCGACAACAATTATAAACATATATGGCGGTATAGTCTGTTTGCGTGCAAGTCTAAAGTGTGTACAGGCAGATAGAATTTCAATTATTAATAGAATTCAAAAGTCCAATATACGAATAAAAAGCTTGCTAAATGTGTACACAATCAATTTAACACGAGTCCACATTTTTAATCTACAATAGGATCCCGTTCAAAAAAACAAGCAACAAAAGCAATTTCAAATATAAATAAATGAAAATCGGTAAAAAGCGGCAAAAGCAAAGCGCACAAGCAAAATTCGAATACGGCATAAAGACCAACAAGATCATTTAAAATCGTGATTGTGTTTCCATAAAACGAGACTATAAAGCGGCTCAAAAAAAGAGCGAGCTGTCAACAACATTGCACTGGCTAGCTATATAACAGCTCAATCATAAATAACCGATGCAAGCTGCTCAAGGCCGACTAGAATTATAATTTAGAAAGGTCCGAGGTGCTCTCGAGGTCACAGAATTGAGGAATAGGAAACGATCTAATTTAGAAAAAAATATCGATTTTTTGCTGGAATTGAAAAATCCCCGATTTCTTAGAATTCTCATATTTTTAATAGTACAGTCCTACATTTCGAATAAAAAAATCCCAACTTTTTAACTTAAAAAGCTGCTACTTGAACAAACCCCGCCTCCCAGCGCCGCCGCCGCCGCCGCCGCCGCAGGCTCCGCCGCCGACGCAATCGTCCTCGTCAACGTTGAGCATATCCTCAATCCGGGCGTGAATCTCTTCGAAACTTGGCCGCCTATTCTCGTCGGCGTCCCAGCACTGGCGCATCAGCCTGTAGACGGGATCGGGGCAGCCAGACGGCCTGGGCATTCTGTAGCCATTCTCCACCTGGTGGAGCACGTCCATGTTGCTCATGCCCGGATAGGGCACGCGGCCGTGGGTCAGCAGCTCCATGAGCAGGATGCCGTAGGACCAGACGTCGGATTTGATTGAAAATCGGCTAAAATTGGCCGCCTCCGGCGCTGTCCACTTGATGGGAAACCGGGACCCGTGCCGGGCCTCGTACTCTTGGCCAACTTTCAGCAGGCGGGCGAGGCCGAAGTCGCAGATCTTCGCCACCCGGTTGTCGCCGACTAGGATGTTGCGGGCGGCCAGATCCCTGGTGGGGGGATTCATCGGGTTAATGGGAATGGGATTAATATTGATTTGATTCGATAGGGATTTTTGTCGAATGCATAAAATAAATTTAGAAAAAAAGATTTCTAGACAAAAAATCTTGATTTGATGGGAAAAAAGCTTAAATAGCATAAAAAAGGCTGGATTCGGAAATATACGATTACAATGGGATAATTGGGCTTGAAAAGGATAAATATGGCTTCAATAGAAATAACAGAGCTTTAATGGGATAAATAGGAATGAAAAATGGGATAAGTAGGGTTTCAAATGGGATAAGTAGGGTTTCAAATGGGATAAATATGACTTCAATGGGATAAATATGACTTCAATGGGATAAATATGACTTCAATGGGATAAATTTGATTCAATGGGATAAGTACGACTTCAAGGGGATAATGAGGGTTTCAAATCGGATAAATAGGGCTTTAATCGGATAATTTTGGCTTCAATGGGAAAAACAGGGTTTCAAATGGGATAATTAGGACTTCAATGCGATAAATATGACTTCAATGGGATAAGTAGGACTTTAATGGGATAAATATGGTTTCAAATGGGATAAATATGGTTCAAATGGGATAAATATGACTTCAATGGGACAAATATGATTTCAATGGGATTAATTTGACTTCGATGGGATAAATTTGACTTCAATGGGATAAATAGGGCTTCAATGGAATAAATATGACTTCAATGGGATAAGTAGGACTTTAAGGGAATAAATGGGGTTTCAAATGGGATAAATAGGGCTTCAATCGAATAATTTTGGCTTCAGTGGGATAAATAGGGCTTCAGTAGGATAAATATGGTTTCAATGGAATAAATAGAGCTTCAATGGGATAAATATGGTTTGAATGAGATAACCAGGGCATCAGTGTGATAAATAGGGATTCTATGGGATAGATAGGATTTAAAAGAGATAAATTGGTCTTGAATGAGATAAATATGGCTTCAATGGGATAAATAGGTACATAAAACATAGCATAGCAACACAATACAAAGATCCCCCTCACCTGTGAATATAATTCCGACCCTCCAAATAGGCCATGCCGGCAGCCACCTGCGAGCCCATGAACAGCAGATCCTTGACTGACAGGTTGCGTCCAGCCGGACTCTGCAAATAATCCAACAGGCTTCCGTGCTTCATCAGCTCTGTAACAATATAAATCGGCTCGTCCTGCGTGCACACGGCGTACAACTGGATCAAATTGGGATGCCGCAACCGTTTCATAGTCTGAGCTTCGCGTAGAAAATCTTTAGCGTCCATCGTGCCCGGCTTCAAGGTTTTCACAGCCACCTGGGTGGTGCCGTTCCAGACGCCTTTCCACACCTCGCCAAACTGACCCTGGCCAACTAGGCTGAGCAGTTGCAGCGAGTCTTTGGGAATCTCCCACATGTCCACGGTGTCGTAGGACAGGCCTATGGGTTCCGGGACGTTTGAACGTACGCAGGGCGCCACTAAGCGGGTGCACAGACCGTTTGACTCGGCGCTGTAGTGTCGAATCAGATCAGCGACGCTGCGGAATTTCACGTGCCGACTGATGAACAGCTGGCCGCTCTCGTGACGCCGGATGCGGTAGTGCTTGACAACGGAATGATCCCGTACGGACAGGGAGTAGGCGTGGTGACGCCGGGACGAGCGCTCGCAATTGCGAACTAGAAACGAGCCGACTCGGTTCTCAGTGCGTAGCAACAAAATCTGCGCGTCCATTCGAGTCAACTGGCCGAAGAACCAAGGCTCCGAGTCGATAGTCTCAGCCTGGGCTAAGAAATTCGACGGCACGTAGCCTTGACGACCCGTGTTGAGGCCGCGCGCCATCCACCAGGGACCCTGGCCGCTGTCAACCACTTCTAATAGTTCGTCTTTGCTAAATGACAGATCCTCTTCGGTGCGAGCCTCGTAGTTGTACATGGCAACGAATAGGTTGGCTTTGGCCGAAGACGAGGAGGCGGCCGTGGTGGCAACAGGCTGCTGTTGCTGCTGCTGCTGCTGTCTCGGACTGTCACCAACACCAGTTGCTGAGCCATTGTTGGTTGGTCCAGAAACCACTAGGCGCTCCTCGGCGCTACCTAACAAAGACTGCGACGTCTGGTAGCTACAACCGCTAGGACCGAGGGCGCCACTGTTATTAGCAACAGCAGCGGCCGAGCAAGGATTCGACACCTGACTAATTTCCGCAGAGTTTGGAGCCGATTTCGAATTATTATTTATCATCGTAGCCAAACTGACTGACGGCATCTCGCTATCATTGTTGCCATTGGCAACGGAAAGCTCCGCCGGCGTCGTTAAATTAATCGTTGCCGTCAGCGGCGTTGTTGGCGACGCAACCGTAGCCGACGCGGGCGCCGCCGACGCCAACGAAGTCCGATAGCGAGCCGACGAGCGCAACGATTTGAACGGGCGCAATGCGGTGCACGCGTTGCCCATTTGGCAGCTGGCAAGTTCCGGAATGGGGTGACCAAATGTAGGAATCTATTAATAAGATGATGGATTAATAGCTCGTAACAGGCTGTCTCATGTTGTCTGCAAGTTAGAATTTGTTGTGTGACAGCAATCAAAATCAACGGTCTGGAGTTTAGCTTTGGGCAACTACTAAATAACGCACTGTGTTCGAGGAGGGTTAAAGTAAAACGAAAGGGGGGAGAGGTTTGGGGCGGTGGGAGCGCGTGGCCGGATTTGTCAATGGCGTTTTAGTGGAGGGGAGAACTAACCAGACTTGGGGGGGGGGGGGGGGGGGGTGAACGAGAAAGAGAGAGAGACAGAATCGAGGAGAACAAAGAGAGGAGTAGCAAGGCTAAATTTCTATAAAAAATTGCATACACATGAATGATATGTTAGCGGGGTAGCGAAATTCAGGACAGAGATAGGTAGAGAAAAGAGGGGTCGGCCTGGGGTCTGCGGGCCCAGAGGAAAGACCGGAGGGTCAGGGAGACCAAGCAGTTGGGGACCTGAAACTGGGGCCGGTCCGAACTGAGGGTACAGAGCAGGGGGGAGAGAATTTAGGGGAGAGATTGGACAGCTAGCATGGGGGGTGCGGGGCAAGCTCACACGCTCTCCTCTCGGGGTGTACATCATCATTATCAGCAGCAGCAGCAGCAGCAGCAAAGAAGGAAAAGGGTCACACACACACAACTGTGGAAACTCTGCGGGTTGACCAAGTGCACTTAGCGCACAGAAGGAACCAGGAAGGAACTTGCAATACGGTACTTGTTACTTAAAAAAACAGCCTCATTTATTTTTTGACCGGTCCAGTCTAGGTTGCCAAGTCTGACTTATTTGTTCATAAATTAACTTTTTTCCTCAAGTCTTAACGTCATCATATGGTTGAAAGTTGATTGGGATTCCGGGGCCTAAGGGGGAAGGTAGGGAGGGAGGGGGTATATGATGAATCTTGGACTATTGAAAGAGAAAAATCAATGAATGAGTGAAGGGCGTGAGCGAGAGAAATAGACACAGAGAGAGGGAGGGAAAAGAGAAAGCATGGGACACCGAGGCTTTGCTCAATTCTATATTTAGTAACGCCGGGAAAATGACGACACATCGACAAGGGGAGAAGACTTTGAGGAGGCTGAGAGATGAAGATGAGGATATTAGGAAAAGGCGTGGAGGGAGGGAGAGAGCTGGGAAACAGCAGACTGAAGTAGAAAGTGCAAGTCTCGGGGCAAGCGAGACTGATTGAAGCTTCGAGGAGCCACCCACCCAACTATGAGCATTGCTGCTTCTGGAAGGAAAGAGCTGGCGGATGGATCGGCCCTCACTCTGACTATATTTAATCAGTTTCTCCCCAAAGTCTGAAAGATCTCCCTAGCTAGAAGCAAAAAATCTAGGGTTTGCGCCATGGGAAGTGTTCTAGGGATAGAAAAATTGTTTGGGATGCTAGAGGAGAATTTGCATTAAAGAAAGCCACGCTCTGCGCCTATATAGACAATATTATAGCCATGAGCCAAACACTTTGAGAGCGGGCACAGACCTGAGAGTGGGAGTGGGAAAGAAACTAAAAATGAAAATCCCTAGTGAATAGGAGACTCGCGAAGCCATAAAACACCAACCGCTATTCATTCAATTTAACTAATTAAATTTGCAGCTGAAACAAGAATTAGAAACGGTTTGATGTCAACTTGATTTTCTATTTACAAGTTTAAGAATTGAAAAAAACACAACTAAAATATGGTGGCTAACTGGCCAAGGGGCTAGCTATCAATGCGGGCTAAAGGCTTCCCTATTCCCCTCATCCCACATTGAAATGGTCACGATCGCGAGTCCCAGTCCCATATTGAATTGATAAGCATCGCCGGGGCACTGAGTAAATCATCTCTGCTGAGACTAGCATTTCATTGGCTTGAAAAACTGTATTAAGGATATAATAGCTGGGCAAGGCAGAAGCTGATTATGTAACATCATTCATCCCCAAAATCATTCACCCGGCATCTCAAAGGGAAGGGGAGAAATGTGGGTTTTTACACACACACCGGGCGTGCATAAAAATATCCCCTCACTTCTTTGTCCTGCAGTCTTCCTCTTAATGATTCCCCTTCAATCCTCAAACAGACGCCAGGTCAGAGAAAAACACAGCAATGCCCCAGGGACAGACAGATTGCCGCCCCCCCCGAGTGTTCTAGAATTACTAAACTTCAAACTCGCGCCACTCTCTCTGGCTGGCCTGCCGAAAACTGACGGACGGAAGTGTCAGAAGCAACAGCGACAGACAGGCGGGCAGGCGGGCGGGGGGCAGCTTCGCTTCCTCTATCCCTAGTTGGTTTTTCCTGCTAGCTTCATCGACAATTGGAGCTAATCCGTCACGCAATTATCCTTGGCTGCACGGGGGAAGGAAGGGGGGATTAACAGACAGGGTTAGGAAATGAAACATGTGGCAGTCAACTTAGGAGGTAGTTAAGATAAAAAAGCGAGGCTTTAAATGGAAAATAAAACTAAGACAGCGGACAGGAAACTATTATTAAGGCTTAGGAATGAAACGAAGGCGCCCGCGGGCAGAGAGATTATTAGAAAGACACGAGTTAAGCCTAGAATAAAAAAAACTGACGTACCTCTCTCTTTACCTTAAACCAGATCCTTCGGTGTGACTAAACAAACACGCGTGGGAGACGTTAAAAATGTATAATCAATGTATATATATATGTATTTTAGGGAGCCAGGATTCCAGCTGCACACACACACACACACACACACAACAGTGACGCGGGGTCACTTCAGTTGCTTCACCGCAAGAAAATAGAGGCCAGAAAATCAGGAACAGAGAACAGTGTAAGGGGGTGGGTTTGGGAATTGGGAAGCCGCCCCTCTAAGCTGAAAAATAGGGGCAGAAAAATTCATACCCCCAGAAAGATCCCCAAATACACACACTCACACACACAAGCGACTCCCTTCTTCCCAACCACGCCCCAAACCAAATGAAGCACCGACTACGGGAATAGTGACGGGGGTGCGGCCAGACAGATGAATGAATCATCGGTCTCATTGTCACTAAAAAAAGCTTACCCCGCACCCGCCCACATTAGTTTGAAAAAGCCAGGTTAGATTTTGGACAATTTCTCAACCAAGGGGCAGGCAGGCAAAGGGGATAGGGGTAAGAGGGGAAGTGGGGGAAGGAGGTGAAAAAGGCGGCGGCGGCAGCAGTCCAGGGCGAGCACAGCGGAAAACATTCCCCCCAACCCCTCGTAATCCCCCCTTAGCTATTTACCTACAAATCAAACAGTGCTGCGAAAGACCCATAGCTCATAGATCTGCATCTGCCGTCCAGTTAAAATAAGGGGGGAGCAGGGGCTTGGAAGTTGAAGTTAAGAAGCAAAGCGGAAGGAGACAAAGTCGCGATGGCGCGCCGGGCGTGTGTGCACACACACAAACAGAACTGTCCCTTCTTTCTTTCTCTACTAACTAACGCACCGGTTTTTTTTCCAACTTGCCCGCCACCCTCTTTAATTAGCGATCCCTTTTAGTTGAAACTCCGAGGAATTGCTAGTCGATTTAGGGGGGTGGGTGGGGCCTGTAGGAGGGCAGATACGGCGCAAAAGCAAATAAAGCAGAAAATGCTGCCGAGGGTTTTTTGGCAAGTGACGAAACACTGTAGATTGTAATTTATGACTAAGGTGGGTGCGGCCAAAATTTCTGGCACCGTTTCCTCGTCTTTGTTCTGTCCCGGCTGTTCGTGCCAAAAAAAGCTACAAATAATTTCATGTTAGAAGAGTCGAGAGGAAGAAGGAAATCTTGGGGAAAAAGGGTAGGAAATTTCAATTCTAGACACCAAGATTTAAAATAAAAAACTAAATAAAATAATAATAAAACTAATAACTAGTTTAATTACACTGCATGACTCACTCTGAGCCAACTTTTTTCCTCGAAAGACAGCGAAATGGCGATAAGTCAGCAAATTAACCTACTTAAAGTAGTTAACCAAAATATAGAAACTGAAACAGTTGTAAACCGAAAATTATGATTGGTGTCTCGGGGTCTCTTAAAAACTATTCGGCCAATAAAAATAAAAATAATTGTAGAATATTTTATAATCCCACTTTAAGCCATAACCTATACCGACCTAACAGAAGTTACTTTACTTTAAAGTCACCACAAAAGCCGTAAAATGCCGACAAAAAAGGCAATCCTAAACAGTTTTATTGATATTATAGACAGATAGAGAATGCCCTAACACGGAAATGTCATTTTGGTGCGAAGCAACTAAACTTAAAATTATATACAGGAAACCGAAACATTTGGCCAGTTACATCCACGGCAGAAAAAGATCGCGGTGTCAGATATACACTGCACTACACACCAAAATCAATTAACAAGGAGGAAGTTAGAACAAACCCCAAGGAAACCGTCTCCTTTCTATAGTTCAGTTCAGAGCGGGATGACTATCGACAGTTTCCAGGTGAATAAATATTGCCGACCTGATGAACGAGGAAGGTAGGTGGATTAGAATTCAAACCTGAACGACAGATGGGATCAGAGGGGATTAGGTAGGGAACAGGGGAAATTTTGAATAAAAAACTCTACAAAAAAATCCCTACAGTTACGGGATCAAATCTAATTTACTTTTACCTACAGATAGCTCGGAGAAGCTGTGGAAACAAAAAATAATTTTAAACGCAAGACCAACAGTTTTACTAACAGAACAAAATACAATATATACTTTCGTACATATTTATTATTCAGGTATTAAGCTATATTCAAGGCAGATTAACTTCTAAAATGTATTCGTACAGATACTATTAGCTTAGAGTGCCAATAACTACCAGTAGCAAAACTATTACACAGCTAAAACGTACACACATACAACAAATTAAAAAATGCAACGGAAAAATTTTAACAGTATGCGAATATCAAACGGACGCTGCTACCAGTCACAGTCTGTTTTGTCAGGTCGAGAATGTTAATAAATTATTATTATTTTTGTCTACTCCATTCAGACACAGACAAACAGATAAACAGAAAGAGAGAAAACCGCTAAAGGAAAGCCAGACAGACAAACAGGCAGACAAACAGACAGACAGACAGACAGACACAGAAACAGACACAGACAGACAGACAGGCAGACAGACAGACACACAGACAGACACAGGAAGACAAAGACAGACATACACACAGACAGACAGACAGACAGATAGACAGACAGACAGACAGACAGACAGGCAGACAGACAGACAGGCAGACAGACAGACAGACAGACAGACAGACAGGCAGACACAGACAGATACAGGCAGACAGGCAGACAGACAGACAGACAGACAGACAGGCAGACACAGACAGATACAGGCAGACAGGCAGACAGACAGACATACAGACAGACAGACGCAGAAGACATACAGAAAGGTGGGCACGCACTATATGCAACATGGACTTGCTTATATTATTGCAACTAGCATAGTTTACAGAACTAACATAGCAACAGTTTATTAGCACAATATTATCTATTAAAAATGATTATCTGGGCCCGTAGTAGAAAGGCGGCCGGCGCCCGCCTCGCCCATAACTGCCGTCGCCGCCGCCGCCGCCGCGAAAAGTCCCAGCCGACGAATGAGAAGGAATCGGGCCGCCGAATCGAGCACGGAAACCGCCGAAGCCGCCGCCGCCGCTGGCACCACCGAATCCGGGAGGTCGCATCATCGAGCTTGCTGGCGGAGTCCAGCCTCGGCCAATGAATGCGCCAGGCGGCGGCGGAGGTCGCTGAGGCCCTCCAGCTCCGCCGGCGCTAAATCCGCCCCTCCCAGCGGTAGGCCTAAATCGCTTGTTAGGCGGCTGCACACTACTAACACTACTAATAGGAATGGCATCGGACGCGTCTCCGCCATCGTTGTCAATGACGCCAGCCTCGGCAGCTTCGAATCTACTTAACAAGCGAAACATATCGGCTAGTCGGTGATCGCGCTGGTCGGACATTGTGCCAATAACGGATTCGGGCTGTAGGCAGGCTTTAACTAGCAAGGCCTCTAGCGCCGGCCGCAGGCTCAACAACTTGGCGGCCGTGTCGAAATCCATACGCAGGCTAATCCAATTGTCTAGGAGAACTCGGCCGCCAGTCCACACGGCTTTCCGGGCGCCGAACACCAGGAACTGGAGCGGAGTGACATTTGACAACTGTTTGCAGGACACAGCCCGGGTGCGAAGTTTTTCACCGAATACGAACAGAGGCGATGGGAAGCGGAGATCGGGATAATTGCTGGCCACGACGGATGATTTGTGTACAAGAGCTGTCCGACCTTCCGCTGTCACCACCTGGTAGGGAGAAAGAGAATGGAGATAAATAATGAATATCCGTAGGAGAAGCAATCCGGGCGCAGCGCGAACCTTTCGCTTCTCCTTGTGATAGCACACATTCGGGCTGAGCCCGAGGGTCAACAGGCTGGCCAAAGCGCTCCAATCGTCGAATTTCGGACCGCCGCCAACACCTTCAGTGACAGCCGGACCATCGGGTCCGTCAATTTCGTGGTCGGCAACAAAACCGGATGAGTGCAGAATGCCAAGCAGTTGATTGCGCGCTTCAACTGTGGCGCGCAATGTTGGCGCGCTAAGTCCGCGCTCTTCGCACAGCCATTCGGCTTGGCCGGGGCCGCTAGCGGCAGCCGATTCGTAAAGTTTCAGAGCGACAAGGCAGGCCACGTGGTCCGAGTTGGTGCCCCTGGCTAGGCCGCGCTGCTGACCCGTTAGCCAGCGCTGACCCGGCGCCAAAACTAGCGCGTCACCGGCGCTGGCTGCGGCGCAGACGGCGGCGCACGGCCGGGCCAAGCCTAAAGCGCAGCCTTGCAGTAGCATGCGGCCTAGAGGTGGGCGGGTTGAGAAACAACTGCAACCTGAGCATGTAGGACACTGGCTGTGCTGGGAAGTCTAGAGTTGGGGATCTGGGAGGTCTAGAGTTGAGGATCTGGGAGGTCTAGAGTTGAGGATCTGGGAGGTCTACAGTTGAGGATCTGGGAGGTCTAGAGTTGAGGATCTGGGAGGTCTAGAGTTGAGGATCTGGGAGGTCTAGAGTTGAGGATCTGGGAGGTCTAGAGTTGAGGATCTGGGAGGTCTAGAGTTGAGGATCTGGGAGGTCTACAGTTGAGGATCTGGGAGGTCTACAGTTGAGGATCTGGGAGGTCTACAGTTGAGGATCTGGGAGGTCTAGAGTTGAGGATCTGGGAGGTCTACAGTTGAGGATCCGGGAACTCTACAGTTGAGGATCTGGGAGGTCTACAGTTGAGAATCTGGGAGGTCTACAGTTGAGGATCTGGGAGGTCTACAGTTGATGATCTGGGAAGCTCTACAGTTGAGGATCTGGGAGGTCTGGAGTTGAGGATCTGGGAGGTCTAGAGTTGAGGATCTGAGAGGTCTACAGTTGATGATCTGAAGTTGAGGATCTGGGAGGTCTACAGTTGAGGATCTGAAGTTGAGGATCTGGGAGGTCTACAGTTGATGATCTGAAGTTGAGGATCTGGGAGGTCTACAGTTGAGGATCTGAGAGGTCTACAGTTGAGGATCTGGGAGGTCTAGAGTTGAGGATCTGAGAGGTCTACAGTTGATGATCTGAAGTTGAGGATCTGGGAGGTCTACAGTTGATGATCTGAAGTTGAGGATCTGGGAGGTCTACAGTTGAGGATCTGGAGTTGAGGATCTGGGAGGTCTACAGTTGAGGATCTGAGAGGTCTACAGTTGAGGATCTGGGAGGTCTACAGTTGAGGATCTGGGAGGTCTAGAGTTGAGGATCTGGGAGGTCTACAGTTGAGGATCTGGAGTTGAGGATCTGGGAGGTCTAGAGTTGAGGATCTGGAGTTGAGGATCTGGGAGGTCTACAGTTGAGGATCTGGAGTTGAGGATCTGGGAGGTCTAGAGTTGAGGATCTGGGAGGTCTAGAGTTGAGGATCTGGGAGGTCTAGAGTTGAGGATCTGGGAGGTCTAGAGTTGAGGATCTGGAGTTGAGGATCTGGGAGGTCTAGAGTTGAGGATCTGGAGTTGAGGATCTGGGAGGTCTACAGTTGAGGATCTGGGAGGTCTACAGTTGAGGATCTGAGCAATCTAGAGTTGAGAATTTGAGAGGTCTAGAGATAAGGATGCGAGGGGTTTAGAGATAAGAGAATGACAATTGGAACAGCGAAGCCTACCGAGCCTGGGCTCCAGCGGCAGCCTAGCCAGCAGTCGGCCCAGCGGCGTCAGTTCATCATTGGCGTCCAGAGCCCGCATCTCGCGCAGAGTGTGCTCCGCCTCCATCACGGCGTCCAACGGCGGCGGCTGCGGTGTTTTGGCTAAGAATTCCGGTATGGGGCCGAGTCTGAGCAGTTTGCCCATTAGCGACAATTCGTGCAGCGGCGAGCGAAGCAGTTCGGGAGTGGCGTGAGCTTCTAATCGATCGTAGCGAGCTCTGGAGCACAGGCGGAAGCAGAAGCCCGGCCGGGTTCTACCGGCCCTGCCCTGGCGCTGCTCCAAGTTAGACTTGGCGGCCCACATGGTGCAGTAGTGAGTCAGATTGTTCCTAGAGGTGAACAGCTTCACCTTGGCCTTGCACGAGTCAATCACAAATACGACGTCGTTAATAGTAATGGACGATTCGGCAATGTTTGTACTCAAAATCACTTTGGTAACGCCGTCTGGCACCGGTTCAAATACCCGACGCTGATCTTCGCGCGGTATCTGCGAATGCAGCGGCAGAATGGTGTAGGCGGAGCTGCCGAATTCCGGATGATTCTGCAGGTGGCGGGCCATGGAGAAGATCAGGCTCCAGCCGGGTAGGAAGATTAACACTGCGCCAGATACGGGCAGGGAGCGGATGTACCTGGATTAGGGATTTGTGTGCGCGAATCGATAAGCCACATGCAACAAAAACTACTTATCTCAGTAGTATAATCATGATACCGTCTAATTTTTAATAAAGAATCTATCTATCTTATCTTATCTCATCTCTCTTATCTCATCACATCAAATCAATCAATCAAATCAAAATAATACTAAAGCTGACACCTTCGTCCGGCCGGCCGGGTTTATAATATCAAAAGGTGCGGAAATTTCCTAGCTACTCCCAGTTTAAAATTTATCTTGAATTTCGATTGCTAAGTCCCTCAAAAAAGCAGAAAACAGCAATTTTTTTCATGGAACTCTAATGGAAATTTTTCATTCCAGACGCAATGTTTGCTTTACTGGCTGCAATGGTTATGATTGCGTCACTACTTTTTCCTATCTAGGTAGTGTATTTCATTTCAGCGGGGGTAGGGCGCCGGTCCTGTCGAGAGAATGGGGGGACGGGAGTTCCAGCATTTCTTCTCCAACGAGGAGTTCGCCTTGTCAATAAAAACAAACCTCAAAAGCGCTTCAATCAGCTCAAAGCTAGTCTCCCGTTCGGACAGTTTAGCCATGGCAGCCTTCGTCTCAGCCGAATACTCGTCCGAACAGATCAGGTTGCAATTCTCATCCGACTGATCTTCTGGGCCGCCTACTCCGCCATCATCGTCGTCTTCGTCGTCGTAGTCTTGGCCAGCCCGGTTGCGGCCGCCTCCTTTGCCGCCGCGTTTAAGCGACGGCGGCGGCACGAACTGCAGCATGTCGATGCAGTCCTCCAGGAAGTAGGACTGCACCGGGTGTAGGCGGCCGTCAATCTGCACCGAGGCGCAGGAATCGAAGAATTCGGTGAACAGCGCGGTGTCAACGGTGGCGGACATCAGCACTAGGCGCAATTGCGAATTGGCCCGAACAACGTCGCGCATTATCGACATAACAAAATCCGTATTGGCGTCGCGTTCGTGAATCTCGTCGATGATCACGTGACTAACGCCGCGCAGGCCGGCTTCTAGTCGGCGTAGCAGAGTGCCAACGGTGACGTATTGCAGTGCGCCGTACGGCCGCGGCGTCACCGTCTCGAAGCGGACCGAATAGCCGACGGACACGCCAAGAGGTTCGGCACGCTCGGTGGCGACGCGTTCGGCGATGCTGATGGCGGAGATTCGACGCGGCTGCGTCACGATGATGTTGCAGTAGGCGCCCTGGCCTTTAGATAAATAGCTGTCCAAAATGTACTGCGGCAGTTGGGTGGTCTTGCCGGAGCCGGTCTCGCCGCGGATCAACGTCACCGGGTTGGCGCTGATGGCACGCAGAAGCTCGTCGCGACAGGCCGCCGCCGGCAGCTGCTCGCGTTCAGCGAGTAGGCTAGCGTACTCGGCAGTTGCCGTCTGGCATGTCAGAACAGTAGAATAAATAGAGTAGCCTGATATGAGCTGTGTTACCTTTCTGTGACACTTTCTAACCATCGACTCACCTCGGCGGCAAACTGCTCCGCCAGCCGTTGGCTGATTTCGTCCAGTGAGGCGAACGCGTCCGGGCCTTCGTCGATGTTGCACGACAGCCAGGCGTTCCAATTTGGCACCGGCGGCGACCAGGGCAGGGTGCAGGGTCGCTGTCTGATAGGTAGATGTATTGATAGATAGATAGATAGATAGATAGATAGATAGATAGATAGATAGATAGATAGATAGATAGATAGATAGATAGATAGATAGATAGATAGATAGATAAATAGGAGGTGGGATAATAGAGCTTACTTCGGCGACGGCTCAAAGTCGGTCACGTGATAATTGATCAGCAGGCTGACCCCGTCGCTGGCATCCTCGGCGCCGGAGTCCCGCTGTTCATCGTCTTTCAAATCAGGCGGCCTGGCCACGGGTCGGAGCTGCAGATCCTGCAGCAGGCCGTCCAGCTGGGCCTCAATGTCCGAGGACAAGCGCAGCGTCAGTTCAGGCACGTCCTCGCCCCGTTTCTTCTTCACCTGGCCGGTGTAGGCTTCGATTTCGCCCAGATGGAACAGCTGGCGGACCAGTGACAGGGCGCAGGCTTTGCTAGCGGTCTGCTTGTTAGAGCCGTGCTCAACTGCCGCAATGCTGCGATTGGTCCGGCGGCACTGGATGGTCATCTTGGCCGAGAAGCTTCTGCAAACATTTGTTTGAATAAAATCTGTTGATTCTTTTTCGAATCTCTAGGGCGTATAAGGGTTAGAACTTGTGGTTAAAGATTGAAGGCATCATTGGGAGACAAATCAGATCCTTGAGAAAGAGAAATGCAAGAATCTCTCGATAACTTTATCAGTATAATTTCTAGATTTTGAAATTTTCGCAGGATAATCACGAGATCTGGCAGGATAATCACGATATTTGGTAGAATAATGACGAGATTGGGCAGGATAATCACGAGATTTGGCAGGATAATCACGATATTTGGTAGAATAATGACGAGATTGGGCAGGATAATCACGAGATTGGGCAGGATAATGACGAGATTGGGCAGGATAATGACGAGATTGGGCAGGATAATCACGAGATTTGGCAGGATAATCACGATATTTGGTAGAATAATGACGAGATTGGGCAGGATAATCACGAGATTGGGCAGGATAATGACGAGATTGGGCAGGATAATCACGAGATTGGGCAGGATAATCACGAGATTGGGCAGGATAATGACGAGATTGGGCAGGATAATCACGAGATTGGGCAGGATAATCACGAGATCTGGCAGGAGAATCACGAGATTGGGCAGGAGAATCACGAGATCTGGCAGGAGAATCACGAGATTGGGCAGCATAATCACGAGATTTGGCAGGAGAATCACGAGATTGGGCAGCATAATCACGAGATTGGGCAGGATAATCACGATATTTGGTAGGATAATCACGAGATTTAGCAGGAGAATCACGTTTGGGAGGAGAATCACGAGATTGGGCAGGATAATCACGAGATTTCGTTGGAGAATCACGAGATTGGGCAGAAGAATCACGAGAACTTTGTCAGGTGTATCCAAAGAATCTGGAGAGAAATTATGAATCCTAAACAATGCTAAGATGATTTTAGATTATACAACAACAATCTACAATGCAACAAGCAGAAACTAACGGACAAGACCAGAATCCCTTCAAAAAGTATGCTGCTAGCTATAAAGGCACACCAGACTCACCAGTTGTGCTATGTTTACTTCTAGTTGCTCATTGCTCAAGTACAATTCTTAATTGCACAATCATTGACAAAGTAGCGGCCTAAAATGTGAGGAATTTTATTTTTAATCAGCTAAACAACCGTAATAAGCATCAATTCCTCACAGATTAGGCCGCAATAAAAACAAGAAATTAAAATTATTTAGTGCCAATGCCATCGCACTACAGGTGAGCCCGATGTACTTTAATAAATTCGCTTCAATTAGAAATCAGCAATAAAATAGAGCTAATAATTACTACCTTCGATGATCGGGTCCAATAGTGGTATACTGATAATCAACTTTGGTTTGCTTAGTCATCTGCAGATACTGGTGCAGTCGGCTCTTGGCGTTGTCAATGGTCCAGCCGCCGTGAATGTCGGCGGTGAAGTCGACCTCTTCGGCCTGCGGATTGGTGAATAATCACTGTTAAATTGAGCGCGTGAGCGGCTGTTAAAATACGAGTATAAAGTCTAGAAATATTTTAGAAGCGGTGAAGCAGCTTTGAAAATTATTTTTAAATGACAAAGAAAAACTGTCGCTGCCAACTTTCTACGGATGATTGATAATCTATAGAAGATTAATTCGGCTTATTTCTCTACTTTTTAATGCTTAAAGTTTTTGTCTTATTAGCCTAGTGTTAAAAACACGTGCTGGATTTTAAATAAGTTCATTTTTTAAGATGTACTTTTCAACCTAGCAAATTAAATTAAAATATATTTTTTGTTTATTAAGACTTTTTATATTATGATAGATAAATCAAATAAGAATCATATATACATAAGAATTCAATATATAGGTAGATAAATCTAATTTAGGAGTAAGAGAAACATTGGCTTATGATGATAGAAAGTGTTGATAAAAAAGTACACTATTAATGACGATAGATATAATGATTATAGTTTATTTTATCATATACACTTACCATAAACTTTTTTTTCAAAAAATTCAGTCTAAATTGATAATAAACTAATAGAATAATAAATGCATAATATATACAAGATTAACATATGTGCATTTTTTATAAAGTCTATTGTACAATGGCCCATTAATCAAAGGTAAATAGAGCTACAGCGAACCGGTAAAATATGAGGAAAATAGACTAGAATCTTGCATAGCAACTATCGTAAAGCAATTAAAAAAAAAGATAAGGAATAAAACCACTGCCCTATAATAATATTAACCCAAATATTCTTTCTTTACCTCTTCCAATCGTTTCTGATCGGCAATCCGATCAATATAGCCGTGCCTCTGTCCGCCAATATGTTCGTTGGAAGCAGCAGCAGCAGCAACCGGCGGCTGATTCCTTTGCTGAAACACTTCAACAGGCGCAGAAGACGCAGCCGACGATGCTTCCAAAGATTCTTGGGTAAACTGGGGCACCTCACCGGCTGACATGTGACCCTGACGGACCAGATAAGCCACAAAGTCGCGGGCCGCATTGGTCTGCGAGTCTTTCTTACTAGTTGAACTGCCCCGGCCTATGTAGTCGAAATTTTCCACTCGAAGCTGAAAGAAAACACCAAGGTTGAGAGAGCGAGTTCCGCTGTTAGAGAATTATATAATTAGCAAAAACAGTTCGGCTTACATCGCAGACAAATCTAGTTCGACCTCGACCAGCTGACTCCTGACGCACATCGTACACAGGCGGCTGATGCTTGCGCGTGCCGAGCCAGCCGTATAGAAATGATTTTATATCGGACATGGCAAAGCTGAAAGGGCAACACAACAATGGGGTTATGTACAGCTTCTTAGTCCAGACGAGGTGGTTAACTAGAATTGGGAATCGAACTAAGGACTTTCTACTAGAGTAAAGGCAGAAGCTGAAACTTAAGTTCAACAAATTAGAAATTAGCAAACTGGTAAAAGTAAAAAACTAAAATCTCTCTTTTTTACTATTTTATTTCGTATAAAAAATATTTAAAAATCATTACAAATCAAAACGCAATTAGGAGTAGAAAGTCAATGACAAATGAATTGAAATAAATCATCGCATTATAATTATGGAATCACAATTAATAAACAGTTAAAGTAAAAACCTACTAGACCCTAAGCTCACGCAAAGCCGCATAGCAACAATATAATAATAGAAACAGATTAGGCACAAACAGGCGAGCAAATTGCACTAGCGGTAGCCGCTTAGGCGCCACCCAACCAACTAGCAGGCAGAGCAGTCGGCAAAGGCAATAATAGATTGAGAACAGCGGCAGCAGAGGCAGCGTCAGGCGAGGCGAAGCGGCCGCCGCGGCCAGCATGTTGACAAAGGCCAGCAGGCTGTGCACGAAGGATTCGACGACAAAAGCGTCGCCGAGAGCCGGCAGATGTGGCGATACTGCCGGCACAATAGCCACTGTCAAGGCAAGAGGCGCCAGCCAGACGGCGGCCACGCCTATGCCGGCCGCCCGATCGAGATTTCCATCATCATCGCTGCTACTACTATTACTAATAGCACTACTTATAGTAGGCGGCAACAGCCATTGCGTAGTAATCGGCGGTAGAATTCGAAAAATTAACAAATTTAGCGAAACAGTCAGCGCTAAGTTAAGCGGGCCGACAAAACGACCGTTGACTTCTTTGCTGTTAGGGTCCTGAAAAATGGCAAATTGATCATCTCTCAATATCCATAAAAATACTAGAATAAAATGGAAACTATTACTTACTATTTTTTAAAGCACACAAAGGCAACTAAATCGATACAAAACAAAAAAATCAAACACAGCGGCTTGCTTACTTGTACTTTTAATTAACACCCAATTAAAAGTGCATTGTTTATTTCACTCAATCAAACTGCCCTTATTAATATCATTCGTAGAAGTATTATTATAACAAATATATTATGACAATTAGAAATTTTGCTGCTACAGAAGTTTGAAAAAAAAAACAATTCGTGTCAGCAAAACGCTTAAACCTGAAAGAAGAATTAGGCAGATAATAAGTAATTACTAAAACGTGAACAAGTAGAAAAAAACAAATGTAGAAATTTTTACTTTGTTTTTTTAATATATGAATTTGGCATTAATACAGGCAGAAAGTGCAAACGCAACATATTGGTTACTGTGTTATATTTATATTAAGGTAATTTTTGTCAGCCAAAAATTTCTGTATATTGCCGCTACTGTAACCGCGCAAACTAATTATTATGAAACAAAGCAGCGTATCCTAGCGACAAAAGATGGTGCTATAGAAAATAATGTAATATTCAGGTTTTTAATAGTTTTTTCTGCTAAAGAAATGTATTTGTAAGCAAATGGTGCCTACTACTATACATAAAGATCGAACCAGGCGTGCGGCTGGATTAGCATGCTAGCGGACACGAAAATAATGCACTATTTTAGACGCGGACGCAAAATAAGAATAACAAAATGCCAGAGAAAGTACACAAGCACGACTTATGCGTATCAGGGAAGGCAGCAAAATTATTAAGATGCGGTAATTAGCTATGCATGACGGATAATGCACTCACGGACAGAGCAGGCTCTATGTACAGAATGTATAAGTTTCTGAGGAGACAGTACAGTTGCTAGGAGGATAGTGCCGTTGCTAATGGGATAGTACTGTTGCCAAGGAGACAGCACATTGCCAAAGGGAAAGGGAATTAGAATGTTTCAAATTAGAATACTGCAGTTGCTATGGAAACAGTGTGGCTTTTATGAGCAAACTAATCATATTATCAAATTATCCTATTTTTCAAACTATAATTTAAGACAACTATAGCAACGAAAATAGCCGACAATCTAGCAAAAACACGCCGAAACACACAGCAGAACAGGCAAGCAACATAGATAGAAAATTAACAACCCAAAATCGCAAGCAGCTCGAGCAGGAAACAACGACTTTAAAAAAAAGAATGAAAAGTAACATTGCTAACATTGCACTACTTAGTAAAGTAGTGCGGCGGGGCGGGCTTGTGCTTTTTTGATTGATTCGAATCGTTTGACGAGGGGCCGCCGCCTCCGCCGCCTAGGTGGTGGTGCGGACGCTTGGCACCGGCGGACATGGAGCTCTGCGGCAGAGACGGCGGCGGCGGCGCCAGAGCCGGGCCAGACGGTCCCGACGGCGCCGACGACATTGACAGCGTGGCGCCAGAGGAGACAGATCGATGATGATGATGATGATGATGCTGCTGTTGCTGTTGTTGATGATGATGCGGATGCTGACCAGAGTGATGATGTAACTGGTGATGCTGATGCGGCTGCTGTCTGTGATGCTGCGACCAAGGCGGCTGCTGCTGGTGCCGCTGCTGCTGCTGATGATGATAGGCCGGTGGGCCGGGCGGCTTGACTGAAGGAGCGCCTGCGGCTGCCGACGCGTCAATCTGACGACGCTTTTTGTATTCGTCAATGCTCAGAGGCCGTGCGTGCGGCTGCTGCGGCTGTTGCTGCTGGTGCTGCTGATGCGATCCAGGCGCCGACACTGAAACGGCCGGGTTAGACGTGCCAGAGGGGAGGCGCATTGCAGCCACAGAGTCCTTCGACGCAGCGGCTGCGGCGGCTTTGGCAGCTTTAGCGGCCGCTTCTCGTTCTTGTTGGCGTTTCAACATCTGCTGCTGCTGCAACTGCATGAGTTGAGTCGAGGTGGGAGTCGCCTGCGAAATTTTTTACACATTTTTGGCGATTTTATTTGTGCGCAAGAAAGTAGGGAAGTGATACAAGGGTCTGAGGGGGCGGCGGTCTGCAATCTGTGGATCTGAGAGGGCGGCGGTCTGCAATCTGAGGATCTGAGAGGGCGGCGGTCTGCAATCTGTGGATCTGAGAGGGCGGCGGTCTGCAATCTGAGGATCTGAGAGGGCGGCGGTCTGCAATCTGTGGATCTGAGAGGGCGGCGGTCTGCAATCTGTGGATCTGAGAGGGCGGCGGTCTGCAATCTGTGGATCTGAGAGGGTGGCGGTCTGCAATCTGAGGATCTGAGAGGGCGGCGGTCTGCAATCTGTGGATCTGAGAGGGCGGCGGTCTGCAATCTGAGGATCTGAGAGGGCGGCGGTCTGCAATCTGTGGATCTGAGAGGGCGGCGGTCTGCAATCTGAGGATCTGAGAGGGCGGCGGTCTGCAATCTGAGGATCTGAGAGGGCGGCGGTCTGCAATCTGAGGATCTGAGAGGGCGGCGGTCTGCAATCTGTGGATCTGAGAGGGCGGCGGTCTGCAATCTGTGGATCTGAGAGGGCGGCGGTCTGCAATCTGAGGATCTGAGAGGGCGGCGGTCTGCAATCTGAGGATCTGAGAGGGCGGCGGTCTGCAATCTGTGGATCTGAGAGGGCGGCGGTCTGCAATCTGAGGATCTGAGAGGGCGGCGGTCTGCAATCTGAGGATCTGAGAGGGCGGCGGTCTGCAATCTGAGGATCTGAGAGGGCGGCGGTCTGCAATCTGTGGATCTGAGAGGGCGGCGGTCTGCAATCTGAGGATCTGAGAGGGCGGCGGTCTGCAATCTGTGGATCTGAGAGGGCGGCGGTCTGCAATCTGAGGATGAGAGGGCGGCGGTCTGCCCTCTGTGGATCTGAGAGGGCGGCGTTCTGTTATCTTAAAATCTGAGAGATCCTAAACGTTTTAATAAATTATTGATAAATTGTAAGTCCCTCTGCGAACTGCAAGTCGCACTAAATCACAGTTTTTTTTAACGTCAAGCAGCTATTGATGGGACTGATCCGATTATCTTAGCAAGCTTAATTTATAGTAGCGCGGTGAATTTTATACGCTGCTATATTTCGGAGTTTTTTTGTTAAAAAAAAACTTCTGGCTTGCTTTGCAAAGCATTTTAAAACGCCAACAAGCTACTGACCTTAGTCAAAACCTTGAGCGTCTGTTTCGCCTCAGCCGGAACTTTAGTTAATTCGGCAATGCACTCGTCCACAGCCTCTTTTAGCAGTTCGGGCGTCATTTTCGGATCAAAATAATTAAACCAGAATTTGCCGTCAGTCTCTGAGGCGGACGGTAATTCGGTGTTACTCCAGGATGCGGCCATCTGGATGCAGGCGGCAGCTAGAGTCTCCGGTCGCAGTCTGAGCACCATCATAGTCAGGTGCAACAAATTTGTGCAATTATAATAGGCAGCCTGAGCTAAACTTCTTGGCAGATCCAATGCTCGCACGCCTCTATTTAGCATATTGTGCGGCTGGGTGATGGTCAGACTGAAGCCCAGACAGGGCAGGATGAGGCTCTCCAGCAGGACAATCTCTTCGCCTACGTGAGAAATCTCCTCGTCGCTCACCTTGAGATAAATTATTATATAACAATGCATTCAATTGGGACATTAACTAAAACAAGCTACATTCTTTGGCAGGTATTAGTCCCAAAACAGGAACTGTAGTGGAAATACTACGCAAACAGGTATTTCCCAAGGAGCTGCTATTCCAATCAGGTATTTCCTGGGAGCTCCTACCCTAACCAGTTATTTCCCTGTGAGCTGCTACCCAACCAGGTATTTCTCTGGGAGCTCCTACCCCAACCAGGTATTTCCCTGAGAGCTCCTACCCCAATCAGGTATTTCCTGGGAGCTCCTACCCCAACCAGGTATTTCCCTGAGAGCTCCTACCCCAATCAGGTATTTCCTGGGAGCTCCTACCCCAACCAGGTATTTCCCTGAGAGCTCCTACCCCAACAGGTATTCCCTTCGGAGCTCCTATCCCAACCAGGTATTTCCCTGGGAGCTGCTATTCCAATAGGTATTCCCTTGGGAGCTCCTACCCCAACCAGGTATCTCCCTGGGAGCTGCTACCCCAACCAGGTATTTCCTTGGGAGCTCCTATCCCAACCAGGTATCTCCCTGGGAGCTACCAAGGTAAACTCGACCAAAAAACCAAACCAACCTGTTTAATGTCAGTAACCTGTCGCTCGTGACGAAGATACTGTTGAACAACATAAATCAATCGCCTAGGACAGTCTTCCATTTTGGCGGCCAAAAAGAAGCAAGCGGCGGCTACTTTGCCTAGCGGCAGTTTGTGCGACGGCCAGTAAACAAATAGCCGGTGCATCATGATGATGGCCGAGTTCATCACCACCTGGGCGCTAGATTAATAAGGATAGTGTGTTAACAGAAAGTAAGGAATGAGTCAATCGATTTTTAAGCAGACTAGATTTTGTTGAGCAAGACAGGTGTAGCTTTTTATTTTAAGTAATAAAAACTTCTAATCCCACTGTTTTATTAAAATTTATTAATTTAGATTTTTTAAACCTGGGCATATTTCTATGCCATGATTGAGAGTAAAATAAAAATAATAATGCATTTGTTGATGTTTATATTACTTAAAACATACTTGGTACTTCTTTCCATTTTATCTGCTACTTGTTTTTTACTGAATACATAATTTGCAAACCAACTTTTCTACCATGCCACTAATAGCAATGAACTAAGTAGACTGAAGGTTTGGTAGACAAAAGCAAAGTTTAAATCTGTTTAATAATGCAATAATGACTATTTCTTAAGTAGCTTGTGTTAACAAAGTATTTTGACAAGTGCACTAGCATACTTAGACATTTTACCATTAATATACCATTTTGCATTAGAAATTTTTTTTGGAATTTAATATCTGAATTTAAAAAAAATTTGGCTTGCTCTTTTTGATTAAGGCCAATGGACAAAATCTTATAAAATTTAAAAACATTGCTTCAAAAATTTACTAAGCAGACAAACCAACAGCAGGCAAAAGAACGAGCATCTACCAAGTGAAAAACCTTTAGTTTTTTTCCAATACCAATCTCAATTTAAAGGATTTTTTTACTCATGTTTATTTTCCTTTACCAATATATAAAGATACTTTCCTTGGTATCCTATTGTATCATCAGATGTGATCATGGAAATGGTCCTAAAGTTTATGAATCATAACCATTTTTTGTTACAACCATGAGTGATGCCATACCATTTTGTGAGTGATTTGTAAAAAAATACTTGAAACAATCTTAGAGAAAGTCTAGAAATTGGGAGCAATTTGTTGTATTTAGATATTTGTCCAAGGAAAAAATAATACAAATGAATGTAAAGTAAGTAGTGATTAAAATAATAATAAATATACTTACAATATTGGGTGCTAGTCATTTTTTCAATTGGTTGATGAAGTGACCAGGGTAAATAGGTGCACTGATTTAAAGTTAATGAAGTGACCTAGATTTTAAAAGGCTATTTATCAAAGATTGATAGTCGAAATAACCAAAGTTAAAAATTACTGCAAAAGAATTAATCAGGATTAAATAATTTGACAGGGAAATCTTTGGCTAAAGCTAACTGAGCAGTCAAACTGAGCATTAAGGACAACTTATAAGGTTTGAATCATCCTTTCCCTATAAACAAAAGTTGACAAAGTAACCAAATTTTTAGACAGTCCCAGTGGCTAGTTGACAAAGTGACAAAATTTGGGATTGGTTAATGAACTGGCCAGTTGACAAAGTGACTAGGATCTATAATATTCTACTATTTCTTAACTGGTAATTTTTTTAAACAATTTAATATACAATGATTTTATCTCAGTTGTCAATATAAATATAATATATTACCAATTCATATTCATTCATATATAATAATAAATAACAATCAAAACATTTTTCCACTTATACCTATCATTTATGCACTGTCTAAAATTTTTGGTTTGTCCAATATCTAATAATTACTTACTTTGTCCATGTTTTTCCATAGACTTTTGTCCTGGCCATTTGTTGCTTATTGCTATACTTAGTAGCAATCATATTTTATAGGCAATTTATCACAATGAAAACTCAAAATTATGCTAAACTAAGTTGTTTTAGCTAGTGTTCCACCACCGTAAATCTCTAGGACCATAACCGTAACTGTAACCATAATCAATGGGTAATTACCATAACCGTCATGACCCGTAATTATGGCCCAAAAATTACCCTAATTTGCTGTAACCGTAACCATAACTGTAACATAACAAATTTATCTAGTTTGCACGAAAGAACTACAATAATAGGTTTTTAATGCTCTACCACTATTACTTTTATTTTATAATTATTTCACTAACATTTTTTGCTATAATTATTATGCTTTCAAATGTTAATTTTTTACATTTCACGATCTACATGACTTTGAGTTGAGTTATGACACTACATATCAATGTCATATCATATATGAGTTTAACATACACTCGTTTTTATTTGTATTGTCTATGAACTATGTATATTTGTTGATGTCAAAAAATTGATTACAATGAATCTGTTTAAATTTTCTGAGAATTAATGATGGTTATAACTCATGTACTTGACAATTCTTTTACTTTAAACTACAAGGTGGGTACAAGGTGTCCTTAGGTAGGTTAAGTAGTCTACTTAAGGTGTTCCTAGGGTATATAACAAAATTCAATTTGAATTTAGGGTTTGAATTTTTCAACTTCCTATAAAATGCTGATTTAAACAAAACTCTCTTTATAAGCAATTGAAATATACATTTCTACAGGTGTAGAAAAAAATTCCATGATGGAAAAATGATTATGGACAATCCTTAAAAAGTCCGTAATCCGTAACCGTAACCATAAGCATAAAATTTCTCTGTAACCATAACCGCAATGAAAAATATGGCTACAAAAGTGCTGCTCCCGTCATATGCCATAACCATAATCGTCATGACGGTGGAATACTAGTTTTAGCATTAGTAGCATAGGCTAGAATTTTTAAATATGTTGAAATATTAGTAGCCAAGTGCTAATATTAAAAATATCTAGCCAGAAACAAATTTCTAATAGCCTAATAAAATTAAGCTAATATCTAATGAATTGTAATATATTGCTTATAGTAAAATATAATTTTTTCATACAGCAAAGTTGTAACCATTAACAATATAAATAGCTAAAGCTAACTAGATTGTTACAATATGTATATTCAATAAAACAACTAAATTATTAAGTTTTTTACTACTACCAAAACTTTTGAGACTTGTCACTGAATTGACTTCATTTTTCACTACTCTAAAATGTCTTGGAATATAACTGAAATGATTATCACTGAAACTTCTGGTCATTGTTAGTATTGCTAAATTAACCAAGGACCCTGCCTATATACAAAATCATTATAAAAAATACATCCTTTCAGGGCTGCTTACCATTTTAGGCCAATACCAATCTGCTGAATAAGCTGAGCAGCTCGTCTTCGTGCACACATGTCTCTTTCATGAGTAAATACATCATCACCAGGAACCACGCCTGCACAATTACGGATCTTTTCAGCTGTATAGATAAAGTCGTGTGGAGGGGCGATTTCACTCATAATTAGCTGGCCTAATAAAAATAGCTTCGTACTACTTTGTGCTTCGACCAGCTAATTTTTCGCCAATTATCACTAAAAATAGAAAGAAAGCATTACAAACATAAAATTTAATTTACGAATTCAAACTAACAGTAGCAATCAATTGCAGAAAAGTTGTTTGATAGGAGGAGTAATCAAAGCAAAAATTATTGAATTAATTGAGCTATTGTGCTGTTCTCTTTCGACTCAATGCTACCCGTGATCCTTAGGCGTAGTCGATCAGGTAAAAAGTTGTTGATTTTAAATATTTATAAAAAATTAAGCAGGAAATTTGTAAAAAGAAAATTATATGCAGCCTTTTTAATTCTAAAAATAGATAAGTAGATTTATATTGCTTTTTAGCTAATAATTTAGTAATTTTACTTTCTGCTTGTTTTACCAAACTCACTAATTAGCTCCCGGAATGCGGTAATGCCTATCAGGGAGTCATTTATAAAATAATGTAAGGGGCGCATTTCAACTGGAAATAATACTTTATTAGAGACGTCGAAGGTCACTTTTTGATGCATTAAAATTACGCATAAAATATATTTTTTATTCTATCTACCCATCTATTTTCATTAAGCATTCGTTCACCCGCGGTTGTACATGCTCGATTAACTCCAGGGTGTAGTGTAAGCGTCCAAATTGGCTTCTGTCCTTCTCAAATTATTTCTGCATATACTGCTAAATAGTAACTCAATTCTTTAATTTCAAATGATTTACATACTTAAGGACCGCTTCTTAAGTCGATTTTCTTGCAAGGACCATGTACAACTGTCGGATATTATATTATAGCTCGCATATGTAGTGTACTATCTTTGCTAAATTGTACTTGATTCATTTCATATCAAAGAATATCAATGAAATAATTAAATAAATGGATGAATTAGGATCTTAACATGCATCGGTTTAGCTTTATCTTTATGTTTATAGATGGTTAGGTGGTGACAAAATTTTTTTGCATAATAATGAAGGGATTCGAATTCGGCCCTTGTTGCCTTAGCAACTCGGACCTCAGCGTACCGGTCTCCGTACACTGGCCTCCCACTCCTCCTCATCCTCCACTAACTCGAAGCCGACCCCAGCTAGCTGATAATAAAGAGATTGTGGCGAGCGGCTAGGTCCTATAACAGGAGCAGGCACCGAGAGACAATAATAATAATAATAATAATAATTGATTACACCTGTCCCAATCGGGCCAGATGTGCAGCCAACAGCACAGCCGCAGCTATTGCGCGGCGCTTCTGAAGACTGCGTACAGCTGTTCAGTCCATGGACTGGGGGGACGCCACACCCACCTTCAATTACCCCAGCTGATGCTGGTACCCATTTAACAGCTGGGTGAACTGAAGCAATGCAGAGTTAAGTGTCTTGCTAAAGGACACAAATTGTACCAGTGGAGTCGGGAATCGAACCCCCGACCTTCAAGTGGTGAGTCCGACGCTCTAACCACTAGGCTACAACCCCTCAAGCAGGAGAGACAAGCAGGAACATAGAGGAAAGGTAAGAATTGACAGCCCAGAAATGAGACTGACGACCCCGCCGCCACCAGCTTGCACGGACCGCATCACCAATGGGCCCTGTGGAGATCAAGCTCCCGACTAATAGACGATTATTGCCACCCCCAATTAGTGTATTTTAGCTGTCTACCCGTGTCATAGCCGTTTAAAGGGACTCTGCAGGGACAAGATCGCATGGCTAGGCAGGTGCAGAGAGGACTTGCACAGGGGGTTCTTGCTAGGCGGGTCATAGGGTCGGATTAACGTACTATGGGATTACTAGGGGAGGATTATCTAGCTTTTGGCCGCAATGTGTCAACGAACGGATCCCTTAGCGATGAAATGAATAGCCCGAACTTCCAGAGACGCACGCTTACTTATTACATTAATTTAGCCGCCACTACGCCCGGGGCTGCGCTAAAGTGCATGCCGGCGATAATCTTATACACTCCGAATACTGGGACCTGTGTGGCCATAGGTCCACCGTGGCCGAAGCCAAACTGTTTAGCCGCTCAGTGGCGCGCTCATTGCGATAAAGAAATAATGATTTAAAAAGATAATGAATTTATCCTGCTAACTTGGCTCCTAATCCTGAATTGATTCGGAACCAATCAGTTATATTATTATTATTAGGCTGTCTTAATGATTCAGCATAAGCAAAAGGTAAGCAATGTTGCCTAGCCTAGTCCTAATACCGAGAACGGGGCCCAGTAAGAAATACACCTGATAGAGCAGAACTGAGTAGCCTCTCACCCAACCAATCAGATGCTGTTCCAGTCGCCAAGTCGCTAATCCGGCTAGTCGTGTGCTAAGTCGCTGCAAATCCAAGTCCTCCGCTGATGATGCTGCTGGCTCAAATGATGATGGTATTGCTTCTGGCTCTAACTATCGATGATGCTGCTGATGATGATGCTGGATGCTGACTTATTCTTTAATCCGGGGGGGGGGGGGGGAAGGGGAAGTCGCAAGATAAAGGGGAGAGCCGATGAGCACAGCTTAGCGGCAGAGTGACGAACCTCTAGCGTGAGCGAGGTGTTCCGCCAGCGAAAAGCGTCTGATCGGAGGGCGGCTCCGAGCGGCGCTATTTATAGGTTTCCATGGCGCCGATTTGTTATAGTTAGCGCCGAATTTTCTGATTGGCTAGCGATATTTTGTTATACTCGGCGCCGATTATTCTGATTGGTTGAGTTTGTTGCTACCCAGCTCCACCCCGCCAGGGAACCTCACTGGGGACCGTGGGTAATAAAACTGGCGCCAGGTTTTCGCATAAAAATCATGATTTATGAGCAAACAAGATTAATGGATTTTTGGATTAGCACATCCTACAGTAAAGCGGAAACATACATTAGAAAGCTAAGGATTAGGAGAAGGTGAAGATGATGAAGAGGAGAAGATTAGAGTAAATCCCAATGTACTTTTAAGGGTAAGAAAGTTAGCTGTCAAATTTGACAGGAAAAAAAGTAAAAAGTGAACAAGAGAAGGGGAAGTCTTAACTCATAAATGATCCAACGGTCAAAAGTATCGAAATAAAACCCCAGTCACGTGACTTCCCAGACGCCGTCTGGCGCCATAATCCAGAGGTCACGAGACATGAAAACAACACAGGACGTCTAGATGTCAATATATTATAGCTTACTAGATTAATTCGGTAATGTTAGAATAAGTTGCAGGAAAGGCCCAAAAAGAAAACAGACTACTGATAGTAGAGCAGTAGCGTACAAAGACCCCTAAATTTATTGATACAAGAAATTTGCAGCCTTTTTGTTCAGTTATTCAGGTGACTGCATGAAAAAATAGGATTTACACGCATGAAAAGGCTTCTGACAACAGACTGCATGCAGAGTTTTGTGTGCAGGCAGCATTATGTAAACGCTAATATTCCATGTTGATGCCTTTTGTCTCAATGTCTTTTGTCGCATTGCCCTTGCAAGTCGATCAAAATCATCCGGTACAAACCTAAATGGGAATAGACGCTAACTTTTTACGTTGCTGAAGTTTATTCCAAGCTCCGAAATGTAATGCATTAACATACAGCTGCTATCTGCATAAAATTTGGTAATTGAAATCGACAAGGCTATTTTTACATACAGCATCTTTCAGTTTTTTTTTCACAAAACCAATAACAGCTAGAGGTACTGTGCTTCGCGTGATACTGGAAACCACCAAGGAAGCAACCAAGGTAATGTGCTTTAGATACACTGTTTGATTACGCTAATTAAAACAACGTGTGCACGTGTCCATAACCGATAATATGAAGGCAAGGCTTTGGCAAACAGATGTACTGACCCCCGCATGTACTTAGCATGTTCTCAGCGCTTTAATTTGCTGACAAAAATGGCCCAATACATATTGCATGTCTGTTATTGCGTTGCGTGTTTTTTCAGTAACTTTCCATCAATGGAAGTTTGCTTTTTTCGCTATTTTAATTATACGCTCATCATAAATGTCTAATAACTGTATTTAGCTACTTGGAGCCATTATCAACGTGAACTACGTTCTGGCACGAGTCCTAAGCCTCAAATTTGTCTAAATATGGAACTAAAGAGCGCGCACGGATTCTTATAGTCCAAAGTGTCCATATATGGCATTTAGCAAAAGAAATTTCACCCCGGCGAAGGAAGATTCTTGAAATAGCTTGCCCTGCGATCAGAAGGGCAGCTGGATGGGCTAATTGATAGGCTAGCTAATGCACGCTGAAATCTGTCATTATCCCCCCCCCCCGCGAAAGCAATGCAACCTTCTCAGGTAAATGATCAAGCTGCCTCTTTTTGTGATGCGACAGTCCCGACTGACAAGACCAACAATCAACGCTATTTGGACCCTATATTTTTGTCATATGCTCTGCTGCATAATCATCATTATTTCTGCTGCTTGCAAAAAAACAGTCTTGAGGTTGTAAATTGATACTTTTTAGTTATAGGATTAACTCCGAATGAGCAGCATTAGCCATGGAAATTCTGCCTCAAAATAAATTTAGGGAGATTATTCTGCCTTTTATAGGCAGTTTCTTGAAGAACTCAGAAAGTCAACATTTTTAGGAGTATATTTATAGTTTGTTAATTTAATGTACCGATATTTTTCCACACTTGATGTCAGTAGTATGGCCAAGTCAAGACCGAAGCCCCAAAATACAATATATTATGATTGCCATATTAAGCGTGTATATATTTTTATAACTAAGTGAACTTAGCAAATCTCTAAGCTGCTAAAGCAGTTGAAAAAGTAGCTATATATAATAACAGAACCGGTAACAATAAATACACAGGCAAACGGTGCGTTGCTAAGGACTAAAAAATCATGTGACAACCATTTTTTAAAACAAAAATTTGCTGAAGTGTTTTTGTCAACTACGCTCGTAAACAAATTGTTGTCGTTCAAATTAACCATGATCTATAAATTTATTGCATCAAAAATATTAATAACAGTGATAGAGCTAAATTAAAAATCTACAAAAAATATCGCATATCTTTACTACAACACGATCAGCTTAAGCATGGATTTTTTATGATTGCAAAAATGGATTATGTACCGAAGAGCAGGAATAATTAGTCTAGGCTGTGTTAAAAAAACTGAACAAAAATGGTGTCAAAAACAGTTTTTGCAACGCTCGTACAAAAAATAAAATAATTATTCTAAGAAAATGGCGCCTACAAAGTTACTAAAAAGTTCATTTGCATCTAACACCATTGATCATGCAGTAATTGGACAATAAAAACAAATAAAATAAATAAAATCATGAGTTAAAATGAAAGATGAAAGGTAAAACTCTAAAAAAATGGCAAAAACATGTACGGTCATGACAATATTTCGCATTCATTGGCTGAATATTCAGTGAAGTAAGTTTTCTATAAAAATATTACTACGCATATTTTCTACACATTACTAAAATATTTCCTTACATTACTAGACGAAAATTCTTTTGAATCTAGCGCCATCGATCATTGATCGGTAAAGAGAGAGCGAGTGATGATCAGGGTGCAGAAAGTGACGGTCAAACTGCAGAGAGTGATTCAAACTGCAGAGAGTGATTCAAACTGCAGAGAGTGATTCAAACTGCAGAGAGTGTTGGTCAAACAGCAGAGAGTGATTCAAACTGCAGAGAGTGATTCAAACTGCAGAGAGTGATTCAAACTGCAGAGAGTGATTCAAACTGCAGAGAGTGATTCAAACTGCAGAGAGTGATTCAAACTGCAGAGAGTGATTCAAACTGCAGAGAGTGATTCAAACTGCAGAGAGTGATTCAAACTGCAGAGAGTGATTCAAACTGCAGAGAGTGATTCAAACTGCAGAGAGTGATTCAAACTGCAGAGAGTGATTCAAACTGCAGAGAGTGATTCAAACTGCAGAGAGTGATTCAAACTGCAGAGAAGTGATTCAAACTGCAGAGAGTGATTCAAACTGCAGAGAGTGATTCAAACTGCAGAGAGTGATTCAAACTGCAGAGAGTGATTCAAACTGCAGAGAGTGATTCAAACTGCAGAGAGTGATTCAAACTGCAGAGAGTGATTCAAACTGCAGAAGAGTGATTCAAACTGCAGAGAGTGATTCAAACTGCAGAGAGTGATTCAAACTGCAGAGAGTGATTCAAACTGCAGAGAGTGATTCAAACTGCAGAGAGTGATTCAAACTGCAGAGAGTGTCGGTCAAACTGCAGAGAGTGTCGGTCAAACTGCAGAGAGTGTCGGTCAAACTGCAGAGAGTGACAGTCAGGTTGCAGAGAGTGACAGTCAGGTTGCAGAGAGTGACAGTCAGGTTGCAGAGAGTGACAGTCAAACTGAAGAGAGTGACATTCAGGTTGCAGAGAGTGACAGTCAGGTTGCAGAGAGTGACAGTCAGGTTGCAGAGAGTGACAGTCAGGTTGCAGAGAGTGACAGTCAGGTTGCAGAGAGTGACAGTCAGGTTGCAGAGAGTGACAGTCAGGTTGCAGAGAGTGACAGTCAGGTTGCAGAGAGTGACAGTCAGGTTGCAGAGACGGACTCAAATTCAAATGGTCGCTGCAAGCAACAGTCAGCTAGACGGCAGCCGGCATAGCCCGGCCTGGTTGCTGGGCGGTCGCCAGGAGGCAGCAGCAACGCCTGGCGCACTGGCGACAGCGCCTATCGGCGTACACCACCGGGTCCAGCACGCTGGCGAGGTGAGCGAGCAGCTCGGCAAAGATCTTGCCAAGCTGCACAAAGCAGAAGCCCCCGGCTGAGCCGACATCCAGCCACCAGTCGGCCAGAGCGAAAGCAGCCCGCGGCGCCCGGCACAGCGCGAACAGCGGCACCAGCAACGCCAGAGAGCGCATCGCTCGTCGAAGCTGCCGACGTTGCGGCTCGGCCGACGCGGCTGACGCAGCCGCCGCCGTGGCCGCCGCGTAGTTTGACGACGCGGCCGACGAGGAGAATCGGCAGAGCAGGCGGCGAGTCGAGTCGGCCTGGATCGCCAAGCCGAACTGGCGCTGCTGGCGATGCAGGCGGAGCTGCCAGGCTCCCGGCAGAGGCTGGCGTTGAAGTCGCCTGCTGCCGCGCTTGATTCGCCGGCCAATGACGAAGTTGCAGACGGCGAGGACAGCGAAGGCCAGCGGGAATTCGCAGCCGGTCAGAAGGCGCTGCCAGCGCCACAGGCTCAGCACCGAGGAGGCGTCGGCTTCTACCAGAGCGGCGCCGACAGCCAAGGCGGCGGGCGTCTGCAAGGCGACGCTGAGCAGCCAGGGCGCGGCAACCAGCAGCGGCCGCAGGTGATGCGCCGTCATCGGCCGACGTCTGGTTGCCGACGAGATCACCGCCGACACGATAACCGGAGGCCGACCTCGCCGGAACGCCAGCCGGGCCCGGTCCAGAGCCACCGCCAGGGCTGCCAGAATTGGCGCCGACTGGGCGAAGCTCGCCACCAGGTCGACGGCGAGGACGAAGATTGACGACTTCGACGATTCGTGGCCCGGTGGCCGGCCTCTGAGCCACGTCAGCGGGGCGGTCAGCGCCAGGAGCAGCTCGGCCAGAGCCAGGTTGGTCACCAAAGCGGCGTGCAGGCGGCATCTCGGAGCGCCGCCGCCGCGCCAGGCGGTCAGCACGGCGACGTTGACGACGGCTCCGGCAGCGGCGATCAGCATCGAGAGGATGCCGGCGAGGGTGAATGTCGCCGAGGTCAGTGTGGTGGTGCCGTTCAGCTTGAGGTTCGCTTCGACCGTGCAGAAATTATTGATAGACGAGTTGATCGCCTTTTCGCTGTCCATTCTGGTGCTTCCTCTATGGGAGAGAACTTCTTCAAAGGGAGACGGCGGTAATGTTTCCTGTTGCTACGGGGATCTGAGCTGCCTTTTTATTTCCAAGTTCTGTTCCCTTGCGGCTAGACTTCGCAGTCATTGGATGCTAAAAATAGATAGTTTAAATGTTTTTCATACTACTTGCCAGCAGCTAGAGTGCGTATTGTTGAATTAAAAATTAACTTATTAAAGCACTGTCGAATTACTGGAATTGCTGGCAAAGTTAAAAAATATAAAATTCGACAAATGTACTCCGTGTTTCCATATTAAGACAGACCAACCTCAGGGAACAGTACCGTAGACAGAGGTTGAATAAGGCAGATTGACGTCGAACAAAGAATTGAGGAAATCAGAGTAAAAGAATGGAATAACGACAAGGATGGAACATAGTTCACGCTTTATTCACGCCCATAGTAGGATTATATCCCCATATCAATGAACGATAGCAGAAAAGATAAAGTAACATTTTTTTCAAGCGCAAGCTACTCTGAGTAGCATTGGTGACATTAAGTCACCAAATATTAACCAGTATTTGAAAAAAGATTTTTAGTATGGTAGCTTGTATATCTATTAGACTGATGGATTGGTTGCGCAGATTAGGCGAGTGGTTTACAGACTTGCCGTGTTGCATGACTGGGCCACTTTTCTCTCTGTATTAGAAGCTAATGCTTTGAGCAACATAGTGCAGCAATGTTGCTTAAGCGCTTTTTGGATTCTAATCTGCTTCTTATCTGGTGCCGAATTGCGCAACAATCGACTTCCATGCACCCTCGCCTCCCTGTCTGACTGTCTGTGGAATCATTTTTCGAATAGAGTATATTTGGTCCGAGCTGTTTTGACATTTCTTAGAACTTATGAAACCGTGTGTGTGTTCGCCGAACCCCCAGTCTCAAAGATATCAGTCAAAATTCTGACGTGGCTTGTCCCACAGAGTTTAAAGAAGCAATGATGCAATCTGCTTTGAAGCCGATAAAGCAAGCTTTCAAAATCTGCGTCTGTATTTTGGGGGGGGGCAGCGATAAGCACAATTTGGCAAGGTCAGTCGGCAATGAATCCCCAGCTCAGAGAGAGAGAGTTTCAAGCTTTCGGCACTTTTTTCTTTTCGTCTTTGTCCAGTCAGAGATAACAATGCCTTATGCCGTCTGAAAAGCTAAAGCTGACATATTGATTGTCCAAAAATAAAAACCCTAGCTAAGGTCCTTGGTTAATTTGAAAAGAACAAATCGGAAATGGACAAAATTTTTCGGACAATTTTTTTAGTAGATAAACAAACAAATAAGACGAACAAATATTGCATTTATTTTACGATAATCTATTAGATTTACAGGCTTCATATTGCTGGAGCAGAGAATCAGGCGGTTGGGGTAGGGTGGTGAAACTGCAAGCATGCAAAATAGCAAATGTGAAAAGAATTTCGCCAAAGAAGAAAGTCTACATAAATCAGTGCATGTCTAGTGCAGTGAGCAGATTAACAAACGTGTAAGTAAATACAAATCGACAGCTCATCAAAGCAAGGAGAAAGTTTTAATTTTCATTTTAAAAAATGCGCTACCAGAAAAAAATAATTCATTTTGCTGCTATGCAAAGAAATTCAATAGAAATCACATTTGGACGCGCAAGACTGGCTCATTGATAAATTGATTGCAAAAAACCCCTTGCTTTTTTGCTGCAACAGGAAGCCAACACTCTTTTTGATAAAGTTGATTTGCAAAATTTCTGAACGCTAATTATTTCCTGAATTTTTCTCACACAAACGGATCGGGTCTCTGCCAGCCAGCGAGGATATCCCGGTTTCAATTGTCAAACACACGGTCTGAGACACACAAAGTGAGGCAAAAAAGTGGCTAAAAAGTAGGAAAAATATTAAACATGGCTATGCAAATCTCTGAGTGAGAAAAATTCTGTTTTAGCTCTTTAGCAGCGGTTAATTAAAGGGATTTATCGAATCCCTTTTTAATCCCTCGGAGATTTCACAGGTGCGGACTGCGGGCCAGGTGGATGAAGAAGTCCAAGCGGTCCCTGGCCTCCAGGCCGCAGCGGTTGCACTTGAACGGGTTCTCGTAGCCATGGTAGCCCATGTGCAGGTCGAACATCAGCGGGTCCTTGAACACGATGCCGCAGAAGTGGCACTCCTGACGCTGACGCTTCTTCGACGAACAACCCATAGTTGGCGATGTTGGCACAGCGTCCGCTGGCTCATCGGGGTCGACTGCGGCGGCGGCAACCGTTGACGCATCCTCGATGGCGCCGCTATCGTCGTCAAACTGTTCAAGGAGGCGCTTCTTAAAGTGCGGCGTCTTTGACGGCGTCGGTTCCTTGTCCGGCTGGTCGGCAGGCGCCGCTTTCGGACTGGCGTGGTGCTGGTCGCTATTGGCAACCTGTTCGACAGGGCTGAGCGGACCGGGTGAAGGCCGAGCGCACCCGGACAGGTCCAGAGGCCCCGGCGCTGCCACAGACGTCTGCGGCCCCGACTTTGTGAACTCAGGCGTCGCCATTGTTGTTGAAGCTGTCGATGCTATCGGTAGAGGCGGCAGCGGCGGGCGCAGCAGCGGCATAGCTCCGCGCAGATGCGACGGAAGCGTGAAGGGACTGCCAGAGGCGGCGGCTGCAGCTGCGGCGGCTGCTGCAGCTGCCATCACTGCAGCGGAGCTGAAGGGCGGCATCAGCTGACTGTGACCCTGAGCGGACAGGTGCTGCTGCTGGTATTGCGATGGTGTCTGAGGAAACGGCTTGGATCCATGCGGCTGAGACTGCGAATGAGGATGCGAGGCTGTCAGCATCTGGGAAAGCGGCGGCGGCGGCGGCGGTTGCATCGGTGCGCCATGCGGGCCGGCTCTGCCGTGGAAGCCAGCCGGGAGGGAAGGCAGCAGGTGGGTTGGGAAGAATGCCGGCGGCAGCGGCCAGCAGAGAGATTGCGATGGGGTCGGCTGTGCGGTCGGCGGAGCCAGCGGCGGCGGCGGCAGCGGCGGCAACCTCGGCATCGACTGCGATGTCGACACTTGCGGCATAGGCGGCAACAGCGGCTGCGGCCGGTGTAGAGGATGTTGCTGTTGCTGCTGCTGTTTAGTCTGCTGCTTCTGCTGCTTCTGCTGCTGCCTGCCGCCGGACTTTCCCGCGCCCCCGGTCGCCACCGCCGCCGCCTTGGCCGCCATTCGCAGGCCCATGAGCTCCTGGGCGGCCTCGGAGTCCGGCAGGCTGCCGTCAGCGTTGAGAATGGTGGCCGGCCTGTGGCCGTACTTGCGGAGATGCTGCTTCAGCGAGTGGCAGTACTTGGTGGCATAGCTGCAGTGCAGGCAGCGGTACTGGTACACATTCGTATGGGACTTCATGTGCGAGTTCAGCATGGACTTGTTCACGCACTGGTAGTTGCATTTTCCGCACTTGAACGGCTTCGAGCCGAAATGATTGCGGATATGGTATTCCAAATGGTGCTTGTACTCAGTGACAAACGGACAACGAGGACATTCCAACAGTTTCTCGTCCTTGATGTGGCCGCGCGAGTGCCTCCAGAAGGCCTCCTTCTCCTCAGTGACGAACGGGCACTGCTTGCAGCGGTGCAGCTTCGGCCGGCTAACCTTGGCGGCCGACGGCTTGCCGGAATAATTCTCCGGCGGCACCTCGGCGTGAAAGTCTTTGATGTGCCGCCTCAGCCGGCCCTCGGTTCTGGAGCGATAGTCGCAGCTGGGGCACTGATAGTCATAGTGGGTGCCCATGTGCGCTTTGAAGTCGTCTCGATTGCCGCCTGGGTTAGGGGGGGTTTGTGGGAAAGCGATGGTTCATGCAATTATTCACGCCGAGGTAAGGTGTGATGATAATTGTGCGACTGATAAAACAAAAACTATAAGAAGGTAAGCTTGTTTTCCGACTCATTTAATAACCTTTCTGCCCCAATATTTTCCTATCTTTAAGCCACGCAAAGGAATTAGCACAATTGTTCTGGTAGGAAGTCATTTTCTATAATTTTTACTGTTTTCTTTCTACATTCGTTGGGGACTTAGCGGAAATTGAGTCGTATTGAAACTAACAATTTGAAAACAAAAGGCAGTGCGAAGAGTGCCACTAAAACGCTTTGAATAAACTACGAACCAGCTCATTCCTAAGCTTTGCTTTCCTACTTTGCAAAACGGGTTTTAGCAGGTTTCCGTACGACATTGGATTGCGTCATCAAAATAGCTGACGGCAAACAGTGTTGCTTCTGCTAAAGCCTGTCCAGATTAACAAAACTGTAGAGAACATTTCTAAAGCATGGAAACAAATACTTCTTTTTGAACATTCTCTTAGGCAGGATGTACTTGAATGATAGCTTTTCGTTGCTATAACAAACGATTTAGAGCATATTCTGCACATTATCGGGGTTCACATCAGTAAAAGTTCAATTTTTTATTTAGATGCATTTACAGAAAATGCAAAAAGAGATATTATTAAGATAGATTGACAGACAGACA
>CATNEM010000189.1:0-52500 GCA_950096795.1 Macrostomum cliftonense
GTACCATCTGAAATGTAATTAATCTTGTAACTTACAGTATGTCAACAGCTGTAATTAATCACTTTTAAAAAGGATTTTTTAAAATATCTGATTGCTCGGCCAAAAAATGTTAATACTGTACTCTAGCTCATTAATGGCATCCACAGACATAAATCCTGGCGGGTGCTTAAATGCACGAGCGTATTAGCTCGTATGCCTGTTTTTTACTTTTGAGTTAAAAAATCCTGTCAATAAAAACAATAATTTGAACTACTAGTACAAAACACATCAACATGCATTATAAATTCAGTATGTGAAATTGAGAGGCCATCAGACAGTGACAGTGATGGAATTGAAGCGTCCTTCAGTTTTTCCATGCGGTGGGCACAACTCCAGTAAGACAATATGTTTCCCCGTTTTGTTTCTGATATTTATTGAAGCCGCAGGGAGACACTCTGACGTCCAAAAGAAGGTCTTGCAGCAGGCGGGCTCGAATGCGACACGCACAGCAACTGTTTGTTTGCCAATTAAATTCTGAGAGGAAGACCCTGTATTCTCTAATGTTGGTCTGCTTGCACTTTTTGTTTCCATACGCCGGGAAACACGCGCGGTTTTCGTTTCTTTTAACCCTGTACATTATAGTCGGCATTTCTATATAGATCAAGAAGCAACGATCCAACATCATGTGCAGAAAGTGCACGCCTGTCTGAATCTAAAATGCTGCCTGGCAGTTTTTTGTGTAAGATTTAATTAAGCTTGACGAATTTGATGCCTGCAAAATTACATGTACATGTAATTCGTATGATCGATGACTTCATAGTCATCACTGCGGATTATAAATGTACATGTGCATGTATACTTTGCAGTTTGACAGGCTTTAATAAGTGTATCCGTGCTCATAGCATTAGCTGAATGCATTCATACTGTAAATTTTTATTAAGTGATGGTATACGTGTTTGTAAAAGAAAAGAACGAGTACTTTGACTAAAAAAATTATACCATAGGCTACAAAGTACAAAAGAACTTTCCGCGCAATACATAAAAAACTTTGAGACTAACAGTTATTTGTCCCACGTTACTAAAAATTTAACTCACATGTTATAGAAAGCTGGTCTGTAGGAATTTGAAAAACATTACGTAATGTTTTATCTGAATTAATAACGTTATTTTTTAAAATAAAATATTAATTCTATTTTACTTTTATAAGTGGTTCCTATAACTTTTTTGTTCTCATCTAACAAAATGTTGGCCCTTTAGTAGAAAAAGCTACATAATAATATGTTGAAAATTGCACATAATAATGAAAGTCCAGAAAACGAAATGGCATATAAGCTGCAAGCGGTTGGTTAGGTAGCAAGAAAAACGGCCATTCCTATACACAATTCAAGTATAGGACAATTAAAAGCTACCTAAAAAGGCTCCACAGCATCCGACAGCGCTAATGGAGTCTCTCATGAGTTCAATTAGCCCGTAGCAAAGCAGAGCAGTCAGTGCATTAGCTGCATCTTCAGCATTATTATACTTTCCCTGCTGTAAATGCTGAGTCCATTAGTTTACAAGCTAGCTAAAAATGGAAAAGCCTGTCAAGTGGCTGTAGAAGATCAGAAGTGATGTTATATACGAAGCCAAAGATTTGTCTTTTTATTCTTGGCTCTTCCTTTCCTCTCAGCCAACACCAATTGCACAGTCCAATATAGACCCATCACAGAAAAATGAAGCACCTAATCGAAGCTCTAAGGTCTTTTTTTCAGTTTCTTAAAGAAAACGAGCTTATTAATTAATCACTATCTGGCTGCACTTAGCGAGGCAAATTAAATTCAGCTGCGCATTTTTCAGTCGCATTATTGGATTAGATGAGAAATATTCTCCGAATTGCTTAGTGAATTAAAGGCGGGTATGATTAATAAAATATTGGAATACAATTCTGACGCTCGTCTAAGCGTAATGAAGATTCAGTGGAGATTGACAAGGAAGTGTGAATGACGGATAAGGAGCGGAGGCAAGCAATTTAACTAAAAAATTCCTAAAGTTTGAATTACGGCCCCAACACAAACACATCCACATTGTTGATATGTGATTAAATTAATTATGTAATCATGCACTGATAAAACTGCTCAAATAAATGTATTCCTTTGACAAAAAATGGGAACCACATGACTAAATTCATACTGTGGGAAAAACACATTGCTTGATAGCAATTGTAGCGATGTGTTTTTTCTGAATTCAAATCAACGCTCCGAGTCATAGAAAAATATAAAACCCTACTAAAACAAATGCTGAAAGCTTTGGGAAGGATTAGCTTAGAGTTATTACAACAAGGCGAACAATGTGAGACCAACTCTAAAAAATATGTTTTTCAATGAATCTCCCCCAAGTATAGGGATTTTTATTTTCTATACAGAACAAGTTGAAAAAAACGATTTAGCTAAAAATCAGCGGCAAGATGAGTCAGAGCAGGTTGCTGTACACTTTATTCGAGAATTTCGGCATCTCTGTACTTATAGCAGAAGTTGCCGACGAGGAGCAGTATGACCGTCTCTGATGTTGCCGGTGCCGGCGCGCCTGCTGATGCTGCTGCTGCTGCTGCTGCTGCTCGACGTTCAGCTCCAAGAGATTCACATCCGGCTGGTAGCCTCGCTGAATCAACTGTCCAGGTCGGCAAGCGGCTGTTCCTGCTAACGGCGACCTGCACAGCTCGCTAGCGTCCGGTCTAGACCGACGCTGTCGCCGTCTTTGCATGGACGACCAGCAGCAGTAGACAGTTCCGAGAGCCAGCAGTGTCAGCAGTAGCAAGCACAAAGCTGGCAGAGTCACTAGCAGCATTGCTCGATGCAAACTGCTGTCCGCAGTCGATGTCCCTTCCGTGTCGACAAGCGAAGTGGCAGCAGTGCCGCCTCGAATGGACGGTTTACCGTCAGCAGCAGCGTCCAGATCATCGTCAAGATTTTCTCCGGTCTGTTGGCAAGCTTCCGAACGCAGTTTGTCCAGACTGGCTCGGGTCCGATCTTGACATGCCGCTCGCTGGCCAAGTCTGGAGCAGGGCGTCGGGCCGTCCACCAGGTCGACGCTGCTGTCGCTATCGTTGGCGCCAGGCAGTCGGACATGGCGCAGCGTCTCCAGGCCGCAGAGTGAGCAGTCGGTGAGGCGTAGTTGAGGATTACCGACCAAATCGAGCGTACGCAGCTGGGACGGTCCGCCAGTCAACTGCGGGTCCGATTGGTCACCGTCGAATCGAGTGAGACGATTGTTGCTCAAGTCGAGCACTCGCAGCCTGTTCAGGCCAGCCAGCAGGTCGGGGTCCAGTCGGGTCAGCCGGTTCTTGGCCAGCGACAGGAAGCTGAGACTCGGAGCTGGACCGCGCAGCGCCTCGGAGCAAAGCCGACCAATGCGATTGCCGCTCAGGTCCAGAAAGGCGAGCTCCGTCTGGCTGTCTAGGGCCAGCGGATGCAAACTGGCTATCCGGTTGTCGCTGAGGTCGAGCTTTTTTAGCCGATAAAAACCGGCGAAGATGCCAGCTGGCAGTGCGACCAGCCCGTTCTTCTCCAGGTAGAGGTATTTCAGGCTGGGCAGGCGGGAGAATGCTCCCATTGGAAGTCTGTTTGGAGGAACAAACAACATTAGGCTATGCATCAACAATCGAATGTTCTATATATTATCATTAAGATTGCACGATATCCTTAAAAAATTTTTCTACCAGTTGAAACAAAATTTAAATGGGTAATCAGCTTGCAAAAACAATAAATAAATAGGATCAAAAGAGCTGTAGGCACTCTGGCGCTTTGATGTTGGTGAAATCGTCCCAAAACACAACGGGAAAGCAATCTTAGCTGTTCTGCAGATTCCTTGGTGGCACAGATCTACTGTACTTTATTATTTGTGAGTCACACATTGATTAGCAGTCACGAGCGTACATTGCACTACAAGCCCCCAGGCTAGCACTGTGTACGAAGATGTCTAACCCTACACCCTCCGCTCCGCCCGGAGCCAATCATTAGCAATCTCTCTTTGCCATCCGCCTCTCCTCTCTTCGTACCCCACCGGCAGGGTTTTCTATACCCTCTCTGTCATGGGGCTCACGAGTCTTATTTGCACAACAAGCCCCCCCCCCCAGGCCAGCACTCCGAAACTTTGGTCACAAGAACTCTAAAGTGAAATAGGCAATCAACCATATCGTCATTAAAATCTAATCCTGCTAATTAGCCAACCTTGAAATTTGGTTGCCACCCAAGCTCAACGCGAATGTCCGATTTAGTCCGAGGAACATGTCCGGCCGCAAGTAGGCCAATCGATTCCCCGCCAACGAGAGCGTCTCCAGCCGGACCAGCTGTCTGAACGCGCCGTCCTGGATGCTCTGGATCCGATTGTCGGCTAGCACCAGATACCTCAGATCAGTCAGGCCGTCCAGCGTTCGCTTGCCTAGCCTGCTCAGTTCATTTTTCTGCAGCACCAGGTTAACTGTACCCGGCTGCAGGCCGACGAATGCTCCGTCCTCAATCCATCGCACACTGTTGTCATACAAATTAACGGACTCCGCGGCGGTGGACCAGGCCAGGAAATGGCTGCGTCGAATGCGCGTTATGTGATTGCGCTGCAGGTGAAAATCAATTCGTTGCAGGGGACCTCGCACGCTCGGCACTCGGTCGAATTGGTTCCGGTCGAGCTGTAGAACGGTGAGATTCGGCATGCCAACAAGCAGTTGGTCGGGCAGGTAGGCCAGCCGATTATCCACCAGGCTGAGTCTGGTTATCTGGCTGCAGCACTGGCTGAATGCGAACTCTTCAACGCTCTCCAGCTGATTGCTGTGCAGCTTCAGGCTGGTTAGTGAGTTGAGCCACTTGAATGCAAAGTTGGGCAGCACGGCAATCAGGTTACGCTCCAGGCGTAGCTCAGTGAGTCCGTCGAGGCATTCAAAGCTATTCGGCTCGATGCGTCTAATCCGATTGTTGTTCAAGTAAAGAAATCTGAGGCTGCGAAGCCCGCATTCGGGACCGCCTTTTCGTACAGCGCTGCGAACCTGCCTAGTGCCGAATGTTGAGCCCGTGATCTCCTCGAGTCGATTATCGCCAAGATTTAGATAGACAAGGAAGCGAAGCCGCTTGAACGCCGTGTAGCTGAGCGAAGCGATAGCGTTGCCTTGGAGATCTAGACGGCGCAGATTCGGCAGCGAGGCGAAGTGCGGCTGGTGGAGAGCGCCAATTTGGTTGCCACTAAGGTCGAGCCACTGCAGCTCGGACGCCACGTCGAGACTGCGAGCCAGCTCGCCCTCAATTGCGGTAACGCCGGCACTGCGGACAAACAGTCGACCGTGCGAGCACAGGAAGTCCAGCGTGACAGGCCGGCCGCCCATGTGACTGGCGGAGTCGCCTGCTGGCAATGAGTGCCGATTTCGACAGTACAGCTGCTGCTGCTGATGCTGCGAACTGTCGCTTGCCGGTCTGTTGACAAAGCAGACGCACTGAGGCGATGGCGGCTCCAACTGCGACGGAAACCATGGCTGGGAAGACGACCTTGACAGAGCTAGCGACAGGGACAGGGGCTGGCCAAGCAGCTGCGACGTCAAAATTAGTTGAAGAAGACGACACAGCAGCAGAGGGATTTGTGATGGCATGATTTGATTTTGATCCGATGTGAATAAAAATGAAATCCTGCGTCTGTGCAGTTTGCAGTTTGAGCCCAGCTGTCGAACACAGAGAAATTTTTTAATTTTGGCCAAGGGTTGTGCCATGGAGCTCTAAATCTAGTGTATGGAATTGGAAATTTTTTGTCAAAGGAAACATCCGTTCTTCATGCGCTTTTTCTGTGCAAGAATTGCCGTAGACTTCTACGTAAGTTAGTTCTCAAAAGCAATTGGTCCCAATAGTGATTATTAAACCTCACTTCAGAAGAATTGAAAATTTCTGAACAATTCCTGATCTAAATGCCTGATCAGAAGCTGCTCTAACAAACGAAACACCCCATCTCCAGATGCTATTGCTTAGAGATCCTTGGAGTCAATTCTAATCTTCACTATTGGCCCAGAGTGTGGTCAGCGAACCAGAAGAGACCTTTATAAGCTTTGTAGAAAGAGTTGGAGTGAGAGAGGACTGGTGGGTGCCTTCATACTATAACGATGTTTATATTCGCTTCTTTTACACTAATAAACTAGTTAATGACTTTGCTTCGTGGCATGCATGGCTAGCTGTGTGCTCTTGCTCTAACAGACCAGCTTGGCTTAGTAAATCTACTAAGATCAAACGAAGATGCTTTACGAAGACCAAAGCTTTATGATACTTAGTTGCGTTGATTGAGGGCTGAAACTACCAGTTAAATAATTCATTTTGCTTTCGTGCTTTATCTCTTTTAGTCTGTAACCTTAGGTTTAACGAGTTCTTTGTGTCAAACTTAGCTTGTTAACATCGTTACAACTTTACTGATTCTTACTACGAGTTCAAGTTCACAAAACTTCATATCCCCAAAATGCACGAGACTTCACATTCTCTAAATGCACTGGAATGCAATGCAACCCTTTAAGGGGATGTGTAGTCTCGTGCATTTAGGGGATGTGAAGTCTCTTGAATTTTGGGGATAAGTCCCGTGCATCTAGGGGATGTGAAGTGCTCGTGCATTTAGGGAATGTGAAGTCTTGTGCATTTAGGGAATGCGTAATTTAGGGAATGTGTAGTCTTGTGCATCTAGGGGATGCGAAGTTTAAGGGAATATGAAATTTAGGAAATATGAAGTGGCCTGCAAATTCTGTTTTAGGGGATCTGAAATTTAGAGAATGTGAAGCGCCCCCGGTCCAAGCACAATCGAGCTTAATAAGCCTATCTATATACAGTAATGTTCTTTGCTAAGTACATTTTATTGGGTCATGGCAGGATTTTGGATTAGATTAAATAAAAACTATTGGACCGTGAAATCAAGCATTGCCTCTTACACTGTAGCGACTTCCGCCTGAATTTCTGCACACGAGAAGAAGGACCAGACACAGCTGCTGACTGCTTGCCTTATTGTCAGCTTATTTTCTGTTAGACCATCTCAAACCGATATCCTCTTAGCAGCTTAACTGATCAAACTTTGTGCAGCATAAATAATCTAGATAAATCATTAATAACATTCTTTCCATCACAAAAAATGTAGGAAAATCTCTCTTACTTTTAATTAAAAAATCCTGCTTGGTTATAGTTAGGGGTCCACCACTGTTTCAGACACGTTTCTAAGGTAGGGGGGAAGGCATTCACAATTTCTCATGTGCATGACCTACCTTGACCAGGTTAATTGGATTGATCATCCATCAGTTTTCCGTCAGATTACGTGAGTACGACCTGCAGAGGAGTGAGGCCAGCCTACTGAGTGACTGCGGAGGAGTGAGGCCAGCCTACTGAGTGACTGCGGAGGAGTGAGGCCAGCCTACTGAGTGACTGTGGAGAAACTGAGTCAGAGTGATAGCAGAGGAGTGAGTTCAATTTAGAAACATAATTTATTTTATTTGCGTCCATCAAATTCACTGAAGCGCTGTTGCAAGGTCTCAGGCAGGCATATGATGTATAATTTATGAGGATTTTTGCCATCGAGCTGGGCTTCGCAATTATTTAATTTAAGCATTCTCAGTGCATAATAATCCAATTAATCGATGTCAGAAAGGAGATCCCAAGAGGGGATTTTTCAATACGGCATTCAGGGAGGCGGAGCGCAGGCAAGGATCAGTGGCAATGATGAAATATTGTGTGACCCACCGAAATCCCTTCTGTACATTTGCGTCCTTAAGCCGTGTAGCAAATCCTCTAGCTAATATTGAACAGAACATTCTCTGCACACGGTCGCATAGCTGGGTGGACTGATACAGCGCTGACCCCGCCCAGATCAAGTTTCTATACACTAAATCATAAGCTTCGACAAATCAACTCTGAACCCGAAAGGTTGAGAAGCAATCATTTGTCTGCAAACATTTCCGCTCTTGTCAAAGGAAATTTAAACATTTCGATAACATGTATAGTGTTACAGGGACTTAGCATTTTGGATTGGATGGAAGTTACAAAATAATTTTCTTAGCCTAGAATTCACTTCTATTGTCGATTTTAAAATAGACTTTGAGTCTGTGACCCACATCCCGCTTGTTGAAATTTCGTGAAAATAAACACCTCCCAAAGCTTAAAAATCCCGAAATTGCATATTCCTCAATATCTTATTCCCCAAATTTTGAGGTGCAAGAAGAATTTAGAGGATGTAAAATCACGCACTGAACAATTCTTCCCATGGAAACCGGTTCACACAATTTTTATGCACTCCGACCTTTCAAGCAGCAGTTGCACAGTTTAACATCTCGATTACTCAGCGCATCCGAGGGCTGTGTACATCTGCTCAGTCCTGACTGGCTGGAGGGGCAACATCACATGCAGCAACCGCCCTAAATTTTCTCAGCTCACATTGTTACCAAATTTTTAGCTAGGTGGGCTGAAGCAATACGGGATAAATTGCCTTGCTTAATGGCAAAATTTTCCCCTCTAGATCCCTCTAGACTCGGGGCTCGAAACCAGGATGTTCCAGAAGAAGCCAAGTTAAAAAAACTGCACACACACACAAAATCCCAAATCATCCATCTAAAAAGACAAAAGTCCTAACTAAAGACTTTCTGACATCTCGACTCCCTCGCAGTAAGTGATTAGCTAGCAAGCGCGCCTCATCAATCTGAAAATCTCCCAAAGCTCACAATATATTCAGCAATTGAACTTTGCTCTTCTTTGGCTCTAATGAAGCAGGCACTTTTCCGGGGGGGGGGGGGGTAATGTTCCTACTGGTACTGTGTGTTTTGTACTATTTATGTACGAGCGTAGTTTTTGTCATAATCAAACTATAATGTTCAAAATTGAATAAAGCGATTTTTTGTTTTAAAATAGCTTGTTCGGACAGACAAAAAAACAATAACGCATCTATATGATCAGTATATTATATAATAAATCTGTAAGTATAACAGGTTAAAGGATTTAAGTATAATTAGAATGACAAACACGTGTACTTTTAAATCAAAAACAGTTTTTTTACCAGCGTAGCAAACAGATAACAAAGCTAACCATGTAAAAAATTTAATTAAGTAGAAATTATCTATTATCAAAAGGAATGACAACACAGACAAAACAGACCCTATCTAAAAGAGACAACGTAGGGCTGAGCACTGACACAATTACGTTGTGGGAAAATGGTTTGCAATTGGTGTAATATGCAAACAAAACAGTAGTAATTAGTAGTAAACAGTAGTCGTTAGTAATTGTAGCTTAGATAAAAATTTTAACATCTGGCAAGAATCCAGTTGCTCATGGCTTCCCGCACCTGCGTGCGATACGGCTCCACCTAGATGTAAATAAAAAAATAAATAATAAAGCATTTTTGCTAAGCGCTACTCAATAAAACTATTTAAGTAGTACTGTAAGATTTCTATAACCAGCAGAAATTGATCTGCAAAGGACCAAAAAATAGCCTTAAGAATACAAAGATTGTCAGACAGACACCGGATAAAGAATACGAAGAAGACTGACAGACAAAGACACCGGACAAAGACTAAAAAGATTGTCACACAAAGACAACGGATAAAGAATACGAAGAAGATTGTCAGAAAAAGACACCGGACAAAGACTAAAAAGATCGTCACACAAAGACACCGTATAAAGACTAAATAGATCGTCAGACATAGACACTGGATAAAGACTAAAAGATCGTCAGACAAATACACCGGACAAAGACTAAAAAGATCGTCAGACAAAGACTAAATAGATCATCAGACATAAACACTGGATAAAGACTAAAAAGATCGTCACACAAAGACACCGGGTAAAGAATATAGAGATCGTCATACAAAGACTCAAGAGATCGTCTGACAAAGACACAGGATAAAGATAAAGAGATCGTATGAAAAGCACGAGCTAAAGGCCAAATTTTTTTCTTCAGAAGCAGACAAAGCGTAGCCGTACCTCATAGTGCAATTGATGACCAAGATCGTCAAAACTAACAAACTCTTTGTCCTCGCTAAGGGCTCTCTGAAAGAATCGCTCGCTACCCTGATAATAGGTGAGCATGTCCGGCTTGGCGTGCAACACCATAAATGGAAATTCGGCCTTGAAGTCGGCCAGGGAGTCAATGGCGTCAATGATTGACAGGCCGGTGGCGCAGCGGACGCCGCTGAATTGAAGCGGATCGTTGCGCAATTCTTCTCGCATCTCCTCGTCGGCGGTCAGATACTCCACCTGCGGCGGATTGGATTCTACAGCATTAATATTTGTTTGTTTAAACGCATCAATTTGAATTATATCAATGAGTCTACATGCAGGGCTGACCTTCATCTCGGAGAACGGCATCACCATCTGCGGACACAAATAAGCTAGCCAGCGGCCAATAGCAATCTTCCAGGCCGGGGCAAAGGCCGGATTAACCCCCAAGGCTGGCGCGTTGAGCAGCAGGCCGCGAAACAGATCCGGATCGGTCTGGGCGCACAGCACAGCGGCCAGGCCGCCCATTGAATGGCCCATTATGAAAATTGGCACGCCAGGATTGGCCGAGCGAATTTGCCTGGCGTGGCTCAGCACCGGGCCGACAATGTCTCGCATGCTGGACACCAGGCCGGGGACGCCTGGGCTCAGGCCGTGTCCATCTGATTGATTGGGAAAAAAATATTGCCAACCATTGATTGCTGACATTTTTTACAGCATACCCATTATTTCTACTATGAGTAGCATGGTAAAAAAATCAGTAAAATTTGTTGCGATTTTAAATAAAATCTATAAGATACTATTAACTTACAATGATCATGGGAGTAGACTGCAATGTCTTTAGAGACAAAAGCATCAACAAGTTTGTCATAGCAGGCTGAGTGTTCGCCTAAGCCATGGGCGATAAATAATATTGCTCTAAAATAAGACACAAGTTCAAATAATTACATGGCAATTAGAAACTTTGTAGTTAAAATAATGGACTACTAACCTTGGTTTCCTTCCCTCAGGAATATTCCAGCATCTTGTGTGCAGTGGCTGACCATTGAAAGTGACATTAGCAAAACTTTTTTGGCCTTCCATTGTTTGATTATATGTTGTTGTTGAAATTCTGAAATTACCATACAAAAAATGTATAATTATACCATATTTTTAGTCTAAAAAATAAATCAATTTCTGGGTTTCATGATATGGCACCTTAAATTTTTGGCACCCTGAATTTGGACCCACAGTGCCAAAATGACACCATGCTTTTAATGAAAAAAGCAGATCAATTTAATTAATGTGATATCAAAATTCAATAAGAACACAGTAATATGCAGCAATCTATTATTTAAAAAATTTTTGAACTTGCATGCTACACAACTGGGAATAAGTTTTATAGTAAAAACTTTTTTATATCCACTTAAACATTGAAGTTTGTAAAATTATATGAATAATAAGTTTTAAAACATTTAAATAACTATCATTTACATTTCATTTGAATAGCTTTAATGATTTTGCAAATTACCATTGTTTAAAAAATATTAAAATTTTGGACTAAAAAAGTAAAGATTGAATAGTTATAATTATGAACAATATAGCATATAAATATAAAATTTTGTCAATAATCTATTACTATGTACAGGTAAACTGCAGGAAAAGTAGGCCTAATATATTGACAATTGCTCTAAAACTTTGGAAGGTACAAAGTGTTAATGAAAATGCTTAAAGCAATTATCTAACAAATCACTATAATAACTGATTGAAATGGTGAGAAAATTTCCAATTGCTAAACTTTTTTGATATCATAATTCTAAATAAATCAATAAACCTGCCTTAGAGACAAAACAACTTAGAGTCACGGATATGCTATTTAACTTAAGTAGAACGTGGGTTTTGTAATACTCAAGAAGATCAGAAGAATGACAGAGACATCTACGTGGAGTTCGCCAGTGTGAGGGATACTACGACCTGCGACAGAAACCTGCATTGTACCCTCTTGTTGATGGTTTTGGCACCAAGTCAAGATATCGGCAATAATTTAATTGTTTGCCGGCTTTTTTAGATTGTTGTTGTTGCCAGAACGTTAATATCCGACATTTTAATGACCATAGACAAAAGAAACAAAAGTGTGAAACGAAATAGACTGATTTTTTGGAGTTGCAAATAGCAATTGCTATACTGCCGCTACGCAACTTCAGCTCGCGCAATTGCTGCCGAAAAAAATAGTATCGTTACACTGGATAATATTTGAACTTGTTCAATGTGACTAGCCATGTTACAAAGTGCACTAATCTATTGTAAATTGCTGGCTGTAAGTCTACTTTAGGGTTGCAACAAAATTTTAATTGTTAATACTTGTTTTAACCCTTATTTTGTACATTTTTAACTTTAAAGTTAACTGCCGGTTTCAGACAGCCTTGTCTTTTTGGACAAGGCTAAATAGTAGCCGACTATAACTATTGACGTTGTGGCGAAAAGTCAGTAGAGGCTAAAAGTTTGGAGGCATTATAGTGAAGTAAAACTACTTATAGTTTTTCTCATCTTAGCACTCTAAAATTGACATTTTTTCGTTTTTTTGTCTCACTGAAGCTTACAATACATACAAAATAAATAAAATAGGTCTAAATAAATATTTATTTAGAAATTTTCTAGAAGTCTGCCAGTTTTGATTATTATTAACAGGATTGGGAAATCAAATCAAATTAATTTTCGCATGCTTATTAAGTGAAGTATGTTTCTTTTAGTCATTTCTTACTTTTTACCTCAGTCTTACTCTTAGGTTAGGGCCAATATCTTTTATAATATTAATAGTACTTCTGTAAGCAAGCTGTTTTTAATTATTTAACTGCTATATTCCTTATGTCCAATCAATAAATAGCTTGCTAGCTGTTAATAACCCTAAATGGCTAATTTTTGGCCAAAATATCCATTGCCAATCAACTATCTTTGTAGTTATTTTTTATTTTGTACAATTTCTTTCTTTGTAACTTTTTCCTTATTGCTTTGCATCATTCAACTATTATATTCTTTATGTCTAATCAATTAATAGCTTACTAGCTCTTAATAACCCTAACTGGCTAATTGTAGGGCAAAATGTCAATTTTTAATCTGCTATCTTTATAATTATAATAATTTTTTAATTAAAAGCAAAATTTTGTAAAAATACAAAGCAGTAATATTATTAACTATGGAATTGTTGTTTTTTATTTATTCAAAAATTTTCAATTGACATTTTGAAGCCATATTAGACAAGAAAGTCATAATAGCTAATTTAGGTTTTTTGTGCAATAGAGATAATATAGCATCTTAATTCTTTGAATTGCAGCCTGTGAAATTTGACCTAGGATTCAATTTTGCATCAAGATTTTAAATATTTTTTCAATAACTTTTCTAGGTTAGTCATCTTAAATAGCAGTTTTCACTCGGTACAATCAATTTGTAGCATTCTTCCACTTTGGCCTCTGTGATAAGTTGATTACTGCCTTAATACTGCCTTTGATTCCATCTTATCTAGAAATAATAATATTGCTTTTCAGGACATTGGCGTCATGTCCATGAGACAGCATACAGTGCCAGATGCCATGGCTGATATGGATGCAGATTCTGGGCTTGGCACGCCAACCACAGCGAATTCCATCGTTGCTGAATCGCCCTCGCCTTCGCCGTCGCCAAGGTCGTCAATTATAACAGCTCGTGACGACGATAGCATTGGATTTGATGACCAATTCGAAGATTTTAGTCGAACTAATCGTCCTAGACTGCTTGGAGACGACGTGTTGTCATGGAAACAGCACCAGCAAGAAGAAAAGAAGAAGCAACAATCGATTCGAACTGCAAATAAACTGTCCCGGCCAGCCATGGCGGCGGCTAGCGTGCCAATGCGTTGTCGCCATCTGCCAGCCTCCATGTGGCTCGAGCCCAATGCGCCTATGTACAGTCCCGCTCTGCCGCCGCTAGATTTGGCTGGTAAGAAAGAATTTATTGTCAGTCTCAAAAACACGGACAGAGACTGACAGACACCAAAACGGGCATAGATATTTATTACAAAGAAGACTTGATGCACAAATTCACTTGGTTTTTCCTTTCCCCCCTTTTAAACTATCGAAGGCCACTCAGCCAAATCATGGGCAGCCAAATCGCCGTCAGCTTTATCGCCAACATCGACAACTGCACCTTGCGAAGGCAGTGGCGGCGGCCACTCCAGCACAGTGCTAGTGACTTGCTCAGCCTTCGAGTCCGAGGACTCGCTTAGACGCCTATTCGATGTTGCCGCCGTTAAAGGCACCTCCGGTGGCATAGGCGGATTCGGCGCTTCCTCATCGATGGCTGCGAGGCAGCTTGGCGCCCCTGCTGCTTCCTCGGGCCTTTATTCAACTGACTGGTAAGTAAATACGATAGTTTTACCTTAGTGTGTTGAGCGAGGTAAGAGGCTGAAGCTTATTGAAGCGGAGATGTGCTGCCTTTGTGCATATCCAATTACTACGTTTATATTGCGAAATTCAAGAGGTTTGTTTAAACAAAATGCATTTATATTCTATGTTCAATGCCTAGTGGGTGTCATCTTACATTGATGCTAATTCTAAACTGCTATTGAGGCTGGCAGAAATAACTATAAACTGCTATTATACTGTTTAAGTCACGTTGAGTGATAGGTACTGTTAGTGTCATGCTTCCTTCCCATAATTACTTTTGCTTAGGGTGTTTTTTATTAAACGTGTTAGAGGTACGTAATGTGATAGACCTTCATTTTTCTGAATTAAATGCCTATATTTACATATACATTTTACTGATCATAGCCCTCTGCCACAAATAGATCTGCCTGGTCATAGCCCTCTGCCACAGACAGATCCGACTGGTCATAGCCCTCTGCCACAGTCTGATCTGACTGGTCATAGCCCTCTGCCACAGTCTGATCTGCCTGGTCATAGCCCTCTGCCATAGGCAGATCTGCCTGGTCATAGCCCTCTGCCATAGGCAGATCTGCCTGGTCATAGCCCTCTGCCACAGTCTGATCTGACTGGTCATAGCCCTCTGCCACAGTCTGATCTGACTGGTCATAGCCCTCTGCCACAGTCTGATCTGCCTGGTCATAGCCCTCTGCCACAGATAGATCTGCCTGGTCATAGCCCTCTGCCACAGATAGATCTGCCTGGTCATAGCCCTCTGCCACAGATAGATCTGCCTGGTCATAGCCCTCTGCCACAGATAGATCTGCCTGGTCATAGCCCTCTGCCACAGATAGATCTGCCTGGTCATAGCCCTCTGCCACAGATAGATCTGTCTGGTCATAGCCCTCTGCCACAGTCTGATCTGCCTGGTCATAGCCCTCTGCCACAGTCTGATCTGACTGGTCATAGCCCTCTGCCACAGTCTGATCTGCCTGGTCATAGCCCTCTGCCACAGTCTGATCTGACTGGTCATAGCCCTCTGCCACAGTCTGATCTGACTGGTCATAGCCCTCTGCCACAGTCTGATCTGACTGGTCATAGCCCTCTGCCACAGTCTGATCTGCCTGGTCATAGCCCTCTGCCACAGTCTGATCTGCCTGGTCATAGCCCTCTGCCACAGTCTGATCTGCCTGGTCATAGCCCTCTGCCACAGTCTGATCTGCCTGGTCATAGCCCTCTGCCACAGTCTGATCTGCCTGGTCATAGCCCTCTGCCACAGTCTGATCTGCCTGGTCATAGCCCTCTGCCACAGTCTGATCTGCCTGGTCATAGCCCTCTGCCACAGTCTGATCTGCCTGGTCATAAACTCCCTATGAGTACTTTTGTTCATTTAATTTAATTTGATATTCTCACTCGCACTCCGCAGCCAGCCGACTTCGACGCCCAACCCCCGACCGCCGGCCGGAATTCGGCGCCGATTCGTCTGCGGTCGGGATCCTCGCCTGTCGGACAACAGCGCGGCCAGCACTGGCCTAGCCGTTCGACGCCTTCCGCCGCTGAATTTGTCGGCAGTTAACAGCGGCGCTGGCGGAGCTCCGCTAGCTGTTGGTGTTTGCGTTAGTGGCGGCGGTGTTGGTTCTGCCGCTCAACTACTGGGCGAAGTGGCTTCGCTGCTGTGATAATTCTGTGATTGTCATAACTTGATTGGCTGTGTTTTAGTAGAATGTATTAATAATTAATTTTTGTGTGTGTGTGTGTGTGTGTCCATGTGATCAGCTGCTTCATTGTGCTAGCTGAACAATGAAGCATTGGCGGGTAGATAGCCGCACCTACTGAAGCATTGGCGGGTAGATAGCGGCGCTTACTGAAGCATTGGCGGGTAGATAGCGGCGCCTACTGAAGCATTGGCGGGTAGATAGCGGCGCCTACTGAAGCATTGGCGGGTAGATAGCGGCGCCTACTGAAGCATTGGCGGGTAGATAGCGGCGCCTACTGAAGCATTGGCGGGTAGATAGCGGCGCCTACTGAAGCATTGGCGGGTAGATAGCGGCGCCTACTGAAGCATTGGCGGGTAGATAGCGGCGCCTACTGAAGCATTGGCGGGTAGATAGCGGCGCTTACTGAAGCATTGGCGGGTAGATAGCGGCGCCTACTGAAGCATTGGCGGGTAGATAGCGGCGCCTACTGAAGCATTGGCGGGTAGATAGCGGCGCCTACTGAAGCATTGGCGGGTAGATAGCGGCGCCTACTGAAGCATTGGCGGGTAGATAGCGGCGCCTACTGAAGCATTGGCGGGTAGATAGCGGCGCCTACTGAAGCATTGGCGGGTAGATAGCGGCGCCTACTGAAGCATTGGCGGGTAGATAGCGGCGCCTACTGAAGCATTGGCGGGTAGATAGCGGCGCTTACTGAAGCATTGGCGGGTAGATAGCGGCGCTTACTGAAGCATTGGCGGGTAGATAGCGGCGCTTACTGAAGCATTGGCGGGTAGATAGCGGCGCCTACTGAAGCATTGGCGGGTAGATAGCGGCGCTTACTGAAGCATTGGCGGGTAGATAGCGGCGCTTACTGAAGCATTGGCGGGTAGATAGCGGCGCCTACTGAAGCATTGGCGGGTAGATAGCGGCGCCTACTGAAGCATTGGCGGGTAGATAGCCGCACCTACTGAAGCATTGGCGGGTAGATAGCGGCGCCTACTGAAGCATTGGCGGGTAGATAGCGGCGCTTACTGAAGCATTGGCGGGTAGATAGCGGCGCTTACTGAAGCATTGGCGGGTAGATAGCGGCGCTTACTGAAGCATTGGCGGGTAGATAGCGGCGCTTACTGAAGCATTGGCGGGTAGATAGCCGCACCTACTGAAGCATTGGCGGGTAGATAGCCGCACCTACTGAAGCATTGGCGGGTAGATAGCGGCGCCTACTGAAGCATTGGCGGGTAGATAGCCGCACCTACTGAAGCATTGGCGGGTAGATAGCCGCACCTACTGAAGCATTGGCGGGTAGATAGCCGCACCTACTGAAGCATTGGCGGGTAGATAGCCGCACCTACTGAAGCATTGGCGGGTAGATAGCGGCGCTTACTGAAGCATTGGCGGGTAGATAGCGGCGCTTACTGAAGCATTGGCGGGTAGATAGCGGCGCCTACTGAAGCATTGGCGGGTAGATAGCGGCGCCTACTGAAGCATTGGCGGGTAGATAGCGGCGCCTACTGAAGCATTGGCGGGTAGATAGCGGCGCTTACTGAAGCATTGGCGGGTAGATAGCGGCGCTTACTGAAGCATTGGCGGGTAGATAGCGGCGCTTACTGAAGCATTGGCGGGTAGATAGCGGCGCCTACTGAAGCATTGGCGGGTAGATAGCGGCGCTTACTGAAGCATTGGCGGGTAGATAGCGGCGCTTACTGAAGCATTGGCGGGTAGATAGCGGCGCCTACTGAAGCATTGGCGGGTAGATAGCGGCGCCTACTGAAGCATTGGCGGGTAGATAGCCGCACCTACTGAAGCATTGGCGGGTAGATAGCGGCGCCTACTGAAGCATTGGCGGGTAGATAGCCGCACCTACTGAAGCATTGGCGGGTAGATAGCCGCACCTACTGAAGCATTGGCGGGTAGATAGCCGCACCTACTGAAGCATTGGCGGGTAGATAGCGGCGCCTACTGAAGCATTGGCGGGTAGATAGCCGCACCTACTGAAGCATTGGCGGGTAGATAGCCGCACCTACTGAAGCATTGGCGGGTAGATAGCCGCGCCTACTGAAGCATTGGCGGGTAGATAGCCGCACCTACTGAAGCATTGGCGGGTAGATAGCCGCACCTACTGAAGCATTGGCGGGTAGATAGCCGCACCTACTGAAGCATTGGCGGGTAGATAGCCGCACCTACTGAAGCATTGGCGGGTAGATAGCCGCACCTACTGAAGCATTGGCGCTTTACTTGACGCCTTTCTTAATGGCCGCAGAATTTCTGTAGTTTTACATATCGTAGTTAAAAAATATTCAATTGCCAGTTACGAGATAAACTCGACTGAATGAACTTTTTTCTTTCAGGCTCAAATACGCGTATTGAACTAAAGTATAGCTATTATTGCTGTTTGTTTCTGTTATTATGATTTCGTCTCTTCCATGAGTGTGTTTCGTCTATATCTAATGTGAGTTTTTCCCTCTGTACTATTGTTTACATAGAAAAGCAAAAATTTTGTGATAGAAAACAAATTATGCAACATTTTCGCGTATGCTTTTCGATTGAGAAGAGATAAAAAAATTGTGATAATTTTCAACTGGCCATTGTGTCAACAAAATCGTTTTTTTTCTAATTAACATTCCGAATTGTTGTCCTTAAATATTTGTTATTATCCTTTATTTGTTAGTTGCACCTCCATAGCTGGAGCTGACTTGTCTGCATTTGTTGTTGAATTGTTTCTTTTAAAAGAAGGGAGAAAGATTTTGTTGTATCGTGGGGTGCGTCATTGAGTCACTTGTTGATCAATTAATAGTTATCATTCGACTCATTTTTACGCTGCGCGTTCCCGTCCATCCGTTTTTTTTTCAATCATCTTTTTATGCTTTATGTTTATAGTGTTTTGCCCGTCCATTGTCTAGCTTTTGTCTGGCTGTCATACTGTCTGCATTCCATTTTCAATTATATATGTCAATTGTTTTACTTCGTTTTTTTAATATCCGTCCTTAAAAATATCATTTTTGTTAATTACGTTTACATGCATATTATACATAATGCATGCGTAATCCTATATAGAAATATGACGGTTATGGTAATTAATGTACACTAAGTCTGTCGGGTCTATGTACATTGCCCAGTTTGATTTGATGTACATTGGGGTTAGGCACATCTATGTACATCGATCAGCTAGCCAATTTAGATGTACATTGAGATGGATAAATGTGTAAGTTGCAACGGGGTTCATTTAAGACGTGCCACTTTTTAATGTTAGAACATTTTGTCATCCATTATTATATTTAGATTGCTTCAAAAGCAGCTGCGCATTGCTTAGTAGCTTAGTTTTATTTTACTACTAGTAGTAGATAGACACATTTGTCGCCTTTTAGCACAAATATTCGACCTGTAGTTTTTTGCAATTGCTATTTTATTAACTGCTTGAGCTTCAACCAATGATCGGGCAATTATGTGTTCTGCAAGCAACATTCCTTCATTTCCAGTTCATACTTTAACGACATGAATTCTATTTGCACAGAGTGCCGCCGTCCTTTTATCATCCATGTTTCATTTTATAAGCTACTTATAGTAGTTTTAGTCTTTTTGTATTTTTCATTCATCCATTTTGTTATCTCAAATGTTGCACATTCTTTACCGGGCTGTGTCCTCCTTTAACACTGTTGTTTTTTATCTAGAAATTCGCCAATTTTTACGACTTAGTCAACAATGGCTGCTATAAAACACATTTAGATTTAAACGTATGTTTTGCATGTGTAGATTGTGTGTAAATTAACTCGATTGGTTTTGTTGATAGAGTAAATATATAAACTTGCTGTATGTTGCAGAGAACAAGCATGCGCGCCTCCACTGGCGGGAGCAATGCGTAAAATGGGGGGCTTTTGTAGTTATAGCCTGAGAATAAGCAAAATTTGCGTTCCACTTCTTCTTTGAGAGTTGTAATTGTTGTGTACAGTAACGAATTAAGGGTTTCTTAAAGAGCCAGCTTGCCGGAGGCGCGCTTCGGTGACGTTATTTATATTTAGAGAAAACTGAAGCCCGTAAGATCGATAATTTAGGCGGTTGAGCCTTATAGCCGATGAGAGCGCGCGGTCACAGGTCATCAACTCGAACTAAAAAAGACGCCAATTTTTTTCCACGCCTACTCATAGTAGAAATATAAAAAATGACAGTTCTTAATTAAATTCTAAAAAATTACGATTATGCATCAGAGTTAAGTTCAGAAATCCAAGTAGCTATCTGATGCATGTAATTTACTGGAAGTAGTTATAGTAGCATATTGCACTCGATTTTTTTAGGGAGTTAATGGTGTAAGAACAAGATATTCAAGCTTAAATTTATGATACGCTTTCGACAGAAGCTATGGGAGATTAATTAAAGTACTTTGAAGGGAAATACGCATTAATTTGGGGATATATTTATACTTTTAGGGACACAGGACGAAGTACATATGATAATATGGAGAGTACCAGAGATAGACGTGAGGAAGGGAAACTCTTCCAGCTATTGTATCCCCCCATACAGAAGTAAATTAAATAAAAAATATATCCATGACCAATCTTAACTTTGGGAATATTATTGATAAGTAAATCTAACTGATGACAATGGAAGGTCTTTTACACAGCCAATGACATTTGTATGTGTTAGTTCAGGATACTAGCACATTTAAACCCCCTCCGGTGGGTGGTGGGTCATTGGGACTTTCATAACCGAATTCACCAAAAACCTCTAAGCATTAAAAAATCCCATTAGCAAGTATAAGCAATTTCTAGTCATGTTAAAGCGCACCAGATTAGCAAAATAACAAAAATGCTGTTAGAAGAAACAATAAAAAATCTATCTGCTCAGAGCGAGTACCTCAGTTCACAAGCCGCAAAGGGCAACAATTATATTTACTTTATTCCTAAATATGTTTATTAAGCCACATTATTGTTTCTAGAGACAGGCAAAATGCACAGAATAAAGCGAGGACAGACAGAATGGGGAAAATTTTTCATACTTTAATTGTTTATGTTAGTTTTTTTCTAACAAATCGAATATTTAAGAGACACATCTACTAATCATTCTACTATCATTGCTGAAAGTAGGCAAGTAGTATGAAAACAATTTTTAAAAAATCTTTCTTTTTTCCACGGCATCAGGAGGTTAGAAATTTGGGCATTTTAGCACATAAACAGGAATAAGTGGACGCGATTATTTAAAACTAGCCAATTATTGTTATAGCGTTTAACCTCGTATTATTAATTAATCATCGGCAATTAACTACGATTAGAGATGATACAGAATTTTGAAGAATTAATGCTTCACGATGCCTCGTAAGCGCAAGGCTTGTCAACTTTTTTGAGAGTGAAATCGATTTTTCCTAGAAATAAGAACAGACGGAGACAGGCAAGAGACAAAAGCACACAGCTAAGAGCGCGCTGAGTGCATTAGCAAAGTAAATTATTAGGTGATACGCAGAACAAGTTTTTTCCTAAATTCATTCCTTTATTCCTTAAGGCGGCTTCATTATTAATTGTCACAAAGAGTTGTTTCACGGGCGCGCAAACAAAGACTCTGCAGTAAAACAGAGTTGAACTGACTTTTTTAAAAAGGCGAAGACGCAAAAAAGTTGATTTCTTACTTAAAAAATAATAATAATTTAGACAGCGCTGACGCAATGAAAGGCAAATCTTTAGAAAATGTACACATTTCCTATTTAAATCAGTAAAAAAGGGTAAACATGGAAACATTATAGATATAAACGGTGAAAGTTATGTACAGTACAGAGGTTTAATTCTAAAACTGGAGACAATTCGGGTTTGTTTTTTTCTATTTTTTAATCGCTTTTTTTGTTGCGTATTATTTTCCTCGTATTAATTTTAATTTGTAGAACTTAGCAGTAGCTACATCAAAGTCAAAGCTACTACGCACAAACAGAACACAATGTGCTAAATTATCATTATTTTCTTCGGCGAATAGAGAAGGGGTTTGCAGAGGGTCTGGCGTTTAAAGTCTCTTTGATTTATTAAATGCAAGAAAACGTTAAAGACGTCGCACAAAGACCAGAGAAACACATGCTTTTACTCAACGAATTAACTTGATTCGCTTTTTGTCATTAGATCCGTTGGAAATCTGCTGCTCCTGCTGCTGTTGTTGTTGCTTTTTCGCAGCAGCTTCGGCCGCCAGCTGATGAGCATAGTTGAGCTGCTCCAAGTCGGAGTCCTCGCTAACAAACTCCAAGTCTTCCAGCGCACGCGGACTGTCCGCATCAATGGCGTTGTTGCTGGATTTGGCCGATTTAGAATGCCGCTTCGACTGACTGCTATCATCGACGCGATGCTTCGACGTCTGTTTGGACGACTTCTTGTCGTCGCGTCTCTGCTGCTGATCATGCTGGTGGTGGCGGTGGTGGCGATGGTGATGGCGCTTCTTCTCTTTGTCTTTCTCTTTCTCTCGTCCGTCTTCCTTCCTGTCCGATTTGGACTTGATTTTGTCCTGACTGCTATTGGACTGCAGCAGCTTGGGCCGCTTGCCGCTCCGACTGTTGCCATCGTTGTCGGAGCCGCTGCTGGCGCGGCCTCGCTGCCGCTCTCGGCCTCGCTTTGAGCTCGAACTGGCGCTGACGCCGGTCTCGGACGAGGATGTCACAACGACGGAAGCCAGGCTGGGCTGTCTGGCGATGCTCGGAGTCGGGGCGTCGGTTTTCTTCTCCGCCTGCTGTTGCTGCTCCGACTGCTGACGACGCGGTTTCGGCGAACGAGGCGGCGGCGGCGGCGATCGAGGCGGCGGCGACCGCGGCACGCGCTGCTGTTGCTGCTGCTCCGGCTGCGACGTCGACGACGAAGAAGGCGGCGGCGGCGGCGGCGGCGGGGACTCCGAGGGGGAGCGAGGCGCCGAGCGTCGACTACCGGACGTCGGTCGGCGTCGATAACAGTCCCGGTGATCCCGATCGCGCCGATCCCGGCCGCGCTCATAGTCCCGGCTGCGGTCCCGATCCCTGTCCCGGTCGCGGTCCCGGCCGGCGCCGCCAGCATAAGCGCCGCCGCTAGGCTTGATAACACCCATTCGTTCTAGAAATTTCTGCGTCTCCTCCTCCAGTATTCGCTCGTCCTCGGTCATGCGTCTGGCCGCTGCCGGCGAGAGCGGCACGGCGGCAGCGGCGGCGACGCCCGGTGCCGGAGCGGCGCCCAGTCCGGAGTAGCCAGCAACGGGATCCGCCGGCGGGCCCTGCCGATAGCCGTGCACAAACGGAGGAGCCGCCTGTTGTTGCGGCAACGGCGGCGGCGCCGGCGGCGGAGCCATCGCTTGCTGCTGCAGGTAGCCGGCTGTAATGGGCCCAACTGGCCTTGCCGAATAGCCCGACGCCGGCATTGGAAGCGCTGGCTGTTGACTACTATTAGTAGTGGCGCCGCGCCACTGCTGCTGCTGCTGCAGCTGCTGTTGTTGCCCGTCAGTTGCCGGCCGCAACGCCCTCGGACCGACGGCTCCGATTGGCGGCAACGGCTGGTGGCCTCCTGTCAGATTGATGACGCAGGCCGATTTACTGCCCGCTCCGGCGCGTCGAGAGGCGCCTAGAATTGGCGCGCTAGGACCCGACTCGCCGGACCAGCTGTGGATTAGCGACTGAGCCCAGTCGGGCATCTTGACAGACAGGACGCGTTCGCCGGTTCCGCCGATGTTGGAGGCGGAAGTCGAAGCGCCGGCGGGTGCGACGCCGGGCCGACGTTGACTTGTCGGCGTCGATGCCGTCGGCTTCGGCGGGGTCTGCTGCTGAGCCGTTGCCGCCGCCGCCGACACTGTCGTCGTCGCTGTTGTCGAAGAAGCCGCGACAACGGGAGAAGTGGAAGCCACACGGTTAGCCGCGCCATCAACCTTGGGGAAGTATTTCTCTTCGATTTCCGTGTCGCACAGTTCGGTGACATTCTCGTCTTCGTCGTCGTCGTCGTCGCTGCTGCTGCTGGAGGAGCCGCCGCCAACGCCGCTGCCGCTGCGCAGTCCGGCGGCGGCGGCAGCGGCAGCGGTCGCATCGTCTGGATCTTCGCCCATGTCGCGCAGCAGAGCTTTCACCAGCTGATCCTGCTGGGTCTTATTCAACTGAGCCCTGTGCCGATTGCGCGACAAATTCAAATTGTCCACCTTCCGTTTCGGCAGGTCGGACAGGCCGAGGTCCTGCTCGATCTGGCGAACCTCAGCCAGCTCGGCGATCTGCGTTATCGGCACGGAGACAAACACGGCTGAACGGGCCCGGCCCGGTGTTGACGTCAAAGGCTCCTTGGAGGCTGTCGTTGATGTCGTTCGTCTACTACCGACGGCCGATGAATTTGGCGAAGCTACTAGCGTGGCGTCGTTAGAATTATTAGCGTCATCGTCCTCGTCGTCCAATTCGTTATCAGCGTTGTCAGCAAGCTCGACTGGCGCCCGAAGCATCGACGATTTCGACTGGCGACTTCTACGCGACGACGAGTGGCGCTTCTTCTTGCCGGCTCGGCTGGAACGATCGGCCGACGCGTTCATACTCTCCACCGCTGCCACCAGCTCCTTGGTGATGAGAGCCTCCAGTTCCAGCGACACGTCGATCGTGTTCTCAACAACGCGTCGCTTGTCGATTGTTCGATCCCGAGCTTCAGCCTGGCGAACAACGGCGGCGGCTAGGGCGATCTCCTCGGCTGTGACGGCGTGCGGCCTGACCGAATCGTCGCGGCCAAGTAACAGCGACTCCTCGGTCTTGTCCAATAGAAACGTCACCAGCTGTTGAACCTCGCGAGCAACGCTGGCCTCGTCAAGCGCTGACGACGCTGACGCATCGCCATTCCGTCGATCTACATCGTCCTCAGCTTCGTCGGCGTCCTCGTCGTCGGATGAATAAGACGAGCCCGAGCCCGACGAAGACGATGTTGTAGTTGTTGACGACACAGAATCGTCGGCATCGTCGCCGAAAACTGACGAATCATCATTGTCTTCGTCGTTGTCGAAGGCGCCGCCGTGGCGCAATCCGCCGTCCAGAGCGCCGCGACCACCGCCGCCGCCGCCGCCGGCTCCGTGAGCGAGTTTCAAAAACTCGCCAAACGGATTAATATAATAGAACACCCGTTTGCTGCCTTTGAATTCGTATTCGAACTGGCTGAAGCCTTGGCGTTGTAGCTCCCGTGACAGGGCGCCTTTGCGCTGATCCAACACCAGTATGAAGGCGAATTTCATGCGCATCGTCTCCCAGAACTTGGGCGTGTGGATGGCAGCGTCCGTGTAGGACATGATTGCCACGTCTGCATTAGGCAGCGAGTCTATAGTGGCCTCCTCGACACGTTCGTGCCAGAATTCAACGCTGCTAGCTCCGGCCTCTTCAACGCTATTCATCGAGGTGACGTACGGGCCCCAGCCGATGAACTGATCGATGCCAATCAGTTTGACGTATTTAGTGAAACCAACATAGTCGCGCAGGGCAACTAGTATTGAAGCGATGCAGGGGCCGGGGCCGCAGCCAATGCTGACAATTCGTTGGGTCCGATTTAGAATCTCGGCTAGCTGCGGGCCTATGCCGCTCTCGCTAGATAGCAACTGTTTCAATGAGAACCAAACCGTTTGAATTCGGCTGCGAAATAAATTCAACGTGTAGAAGGCCCGCCAGCCGCTTAGTTTGTACATGTGACTGACGTCAAGCTTGTCCGGCGCATTCTTCCACGAATTGAATAATTTGCGCATTGCCTCGCGCTGCTCTGGCGACATGTGTTTTAAATAGCGCTCGGCGACGGCGTAGACCGCCTTGCAATACGGCTCACCTTTCTTGTCAATCTCGCCCGTGCCCGTCACCAGGCCCGACTGGGCAGCCGGCGGGACCAGGCTGCCAACTGAGCCGGCCTGCGCGGCCAGCAGCGGATGATGCAGATGATGAAGCGGAAGGTGCAGCTGGGAGCCGAGCCGGTTGGGCACCGGCTGGTAGCCCGCGATGGGCGGGAAACCAAATGCGGGCAGCTGGAATGGTTGCGTAACATCCGTGTTCTGCAAACCTCTTATGTTAAAGTACTTTCTGCGCTGCTAAAGCCATCTGCCTTTGGCATCCCTGATACACTGACTGCTCTGCTTTCAGCATCCCTGATACACTGACTGCTCTGCTTTCAGCATCCCTGATACACTGACTGCTCTGCTTTCTGCATCCCTGATACACTGACTGCTCTGCTTTCTGCATCCCTGATACACTGACTGCTCTGCTTTCGGCATCCCTGATACACTGACTGCTCTGCTTTCTGCATCCCTGATACACTGACTGCTCTGCTTTCAGCATCCCTGATACACTGACTGCTCTGCTTTCAGCATCCCTGATACACTGACTGCTCTGCTTTCTGCATCCCTGATACACTGACTGCTCTGCTTTCTGCATCCCTGATACACTGACTGCTCTGCTTTCAGCATCCCTGATACACTGACTGCTCTGCTTTCTGCATCCCTGATACACTGACTGCTCTGCTTTCTGCATCCCTGATACACTGACTGCTCTGCTTTCGGCATCCCTGATACACTGACTGCTCTGCTTTCAGCATCCCTGATACACTGACTGCTCTGCTTTCTGCATCCCTGATACACTGACTGCTCTGCTTCCAGCATCCCTGATACACTGACTGCTCTGCTTTCAGCATCCCTGATACACTGACTGCTCTGCTTTCTGCATCCCTGATACACTGACTGCTCTGCTTTCAGCATCCCTGATACACTGACTGCTCTGCTTCCAGCATCCCTGATACACTGACTGCTCTGCTTTCAGCATCCCTGATACACTGACTGCTCTGCTTTCGGCATCCCTGATACACTGACTGCTCTGCTTTCAGCATCCCTGATACACTGACTGCTCTGCTTTCTGCATCCCTGATACACTGACTGCTCTGCTTTCAGCATCCCTGATACACTGACTGCTCTGCTTTCGGCATCCCTGATACACTGACTGCTCTGCTTTCTGCATCCCTGATACACTGACTGCTCTGCTTTCAGCATCCCTGATACACTGACTGCTCTGCTTTCGGCATCCCTGATACACTGACTGCTCTGCTTTCTGCATCCCTGATACACTGACTGCTCTGCTTTCAGCATCCCTGATACACTGACTGCTCTGCTTTCTGCATCCCTGATACACTGACTGCTCTGCTTTCTGCATCCCTGATACACTGACTGCTCTGCTTTCAGCATCCCTGATACACTGACTGCTCTGCTTTCGGCATCCCTGATACACTGACTGCTCTGCTTTCTGCATCCCTGATACACTGACTGCTCTGCTTTCTGCATCCCTGATACACTGACTGCTCTGCTTTCGGCATCCCTGATACACTGACTGCTCTGCTTTCAGCATCCCTGATACACTGACTGCTCTGCTTTCTGCATCCCTGATACACTGACTGCTCTGCTTTCAGCATCCCTGATACACTGACTGCTCTGCTTTCGGCATCCCTGATACACTGACTGCTCTGCTTTCTGCATCCCTGATACACTGACTGCTCTGCTTTCAGCATCCCTGATACACTGACTGCTCTGCTTCCAGCATCCCTGATACACTGACTGCTCTGCTTTCAGCATCCCTGATACACTGACTGCTCTGCTTTCGGCATCCCTGATACACTGACTGCTCTGCTTTCTGCATCCCTGATACACTGACTGCTCTGCCTTTGGCATCCCTGATACACTGACTGCTCTGCTTTCTGCATCCCTGATACACTGACTGCTCTGCTTTCAGCATCCCTGATACACTGACTGCTCTGCTTTCAGCATCCCTGATACACTGACTGATCTGCTTTCAGCATCCCTGATACACTGACTGCTCTGCTTTCAGCATCCCTGATACACTGACTGATCTGCTTTCAGCATCCCTGATACACTGACTGATCTGCTTTCGGCATCCCTGATACACTGACTGCTCTGCTTTCGGCATCCCTGATACACTGACTGCTCTGCTGTCGGGATCCATGAAAGCTCTGCTTTCACGAGCTAATATCGCTAACGTACTATCAGCCACGTACAATTAATGCTACTTTAATTCATTTATGGAGTCTAGTTAAATTTAATGCCAAGCAAATAACAAAGAATAGAATGAAAAAGGTAAAAAATCGATAAATTCTATCTTTGTAATTTTTATATTTAATTTATGAAAAAATTCGGCCTATTTTAAATGCATAGATTTTCAGCGCGTTAGGTAAGCAAATAAATACTTTTTAAAAAATTGTTCTATTTTTTAGTTTCAAAGCTTTTGCTGCCTAGGACTTTAACCACCAACAACGATGGTACTTTTTTAGCGCTACGTCCGATGAGACATCTCGGGTTTCACCTAAAACGATGAAAAGGGTTAGCAAGTGCTTTGTTCAATACTTGTGTTAAATAAATAATTTAAAAAACTACTTTTTCTACAAATTAATAATTACGATGCAAAATGTCTGAATAGGTCTCTCTCAACGAGTTCTGAAATGACTCTCTCCTGAAAATTTTCTAGCTGCTCGGAAAGATTTTGTAGCTGGTTGGGAGTTTTTTGAACTGCTCGGGTCGTTTTTTAATTGCTCAGGGAGATTTTCGTTCTACTTTCATTTGTAGAAGATTTTCTAAATACACGGAAGGATTTCATGCTGCCCAGGAGACTTTAATTTGCTGCAGAGATTTTCTAGCTGCTTGGGGAGATTTCTGTTAAGTACATGAGTGATTTAAAATGTCTGTCTGCGCCCCCTGGGGGGGGGGACCGAGTAAGTTCTCGAGTTTACAACGTTAAGAGTATGTTCGAATGTTTCGAATGGTTCAGAAGGTTTAGATGGTGATTATTAATTTAGGTTAAATGGGCGGCAAAATAGTATTTTCGTGCCTGGCAACCAAATGCCGGGGTATCTCAACTATATATCTTTTAGTAAAACTCCTTAGATAAGTTTTTAGTTTTAAATTCTGGTCTTGCACAGATTCAACAAGTGAAATTTGTCATATCCGAAAGACCGGCTAGAAAAAAAAGCAACACATAAATCCCATAATGATGAGTCTGGATCCTAAGGCTTGCATATCTTTTGTCTGACACTCAAAAATAGAAGCGCTAAGGCGATTAAAAACCCATGCTGTCTCTTTCCTCAGAAAAGCCGGATTAAGCAGTGGAAAATAATCCCGGTATATCGCAAATTCTGTAAACAAGGCACACGCCATTCTGTACCGAGCATAAGCAATCTAGGAGGCCTCACGCGAGGCTAATTACACTTCGAGTGAGCCACACAGAGACAGGGAGAGAAGGATCGAAGCGACAGAAGAGAGGAAACCTTTTTTTGCCCTCGTCCGGCTTCACTAAGATACGCAGCTTCCTACATCCCGACAAGATAGGGGACAGAGAGGGGAGAAAAAAAATAGTGCCAGCATCCAGGATTCTCAAACTCAGACAGAAACTCACTCCGCCTGCTAGCATATGCCCAATTTCGCACAGTAGCGTGTGAGCATGTAGGCCTGCTGGGTCGAGTCAATTGGGAGTAAATAGTAAAAGGATTTTGGGAGTTTTGAACAGAGCATACTGGTACCAGGGGCAGTATTCCAGAAAAAGACATGAGCATAGCATCAGCAGCGGTTGCCACAGCTTTTCTCTCCCACGCTCCTATGTATAGGAATTTTAAACATCTGTGGGTAAATACAGTTACGAGAACATTAAAGATTCTTTAATGAAAACATTAAAGATCGTATGCTATTCCGGTCAAGAAGTAAAACCTAAAGTCAACTTGGGGATAGAAAAAGGACTGACGAGGAAGGAAAAGCCCACTAACCACAAAAAGTGGAGCAGTAATTAGAGAGGAATGCCCCCAATCCTCAATTTCTCCCTTCAGTCAGCTACTAAGTTTCTAGCTTGCTTGCTTTTCCCCTCTCTCTTTTTCTATATTGACAGCTGCCCCCAAAAAAAACTGCAGTCTACATGCTAGCCAGACTAGTCAATAGGCATCTCAACGGAGTCCCACGTCCTCATCGGGGCGCACGCATTCTTCCGATTTTCTGTCCCTCTTTCCAGTCAGACGAGCACGTGCAGGCTGGCAACTTTAGTTCCCCTTATGATAAAGTTGTTCCCCGTGCATCCAATTGGGGTATGGCAATTCCATCTTTCTCCTCCTATGATATCGACATAGCCCTAGCCCGCAAGACAGCACTAGTGTCGCCTCACCCTCAAGGAATTTATATAGATTGAAGAGGCGAGCCAACACATATATAAAGCTAGAATACGTGGGCGATACTGCTATTAATTTCTATCATAGTTCCACACTCTAATCTATCCTTCTTATCCCTCTTCTAGCTAAAGCTTTCGTATGTCTAAAAAGCGCTTAGCAGCTCTAAACCAGTTCAAACTAAGAGGAAGGGTAGAGAGTAACAGCAAAGGGTAGTGGTTCCAGCCTGTCTATCAAGACGAACATTAGATGAGATGAGATGCTTAGGGACAGCGAAACGAGAAAACAAATTAATTGAGAGCCTAGTTAATCCAATGCGTTCTTAGGGTATGCCTTAACGGCAAGAGTAAACCGATGATCTATCATTTAAAACAAATAAAAGCGTTTTAATATTTAATTCACAGTCCCTAAATACTCCATAGCCAAGGTGATAATCTACTAGTTAAGCGCTAAACGTCACTCACTCGCTCACTCATTACAATCAGTGACACTCCTAGGCCCCTCCAAACTCCAAACAAGCACCAGATTTAACGTGCCCACCAATGAAGTCAATGCAATTAGAATGTGTTGCCTAGCCTGGAGACTCGATTAACTCGATAATAAGAAAACGGTATCGGCACCAGCCAACATAGGAAGCTGGGATGGGAGAGTTGGCAGGGGAACTGGAATGGAATTTGGGAAGCCGGGGGTGTAGCCAACGGATGGAGCAGAGGAAAGCGGGGCAGTGGGAAATTTTGGGCACTGAATACCGCCATAGCTGTGTGAGCAAGGAAATTGGAGATAGAGCGTCGAGATAAGAGAAAAAGAGAGAGCGAGAGATGAAAGACTGAAAGGGGAAGGCACAAAGTAAAGGTGGAGTATGGTTGAGGAAACTAGAAGTGGCGGGGTAGGCCGGGGCAGACAGGGGTGAAAGGGTTGCGGTTAATCCAACGTAAAACCGTCAAGCAGAGCTGCTGTTGGTTGATAGAGTACAGTCCTTGGGGTGCCAACTAGAGGGCCACGCGCGCGTACTTTGCATGTCCCGTGTACACACAAAAAACGATGGGGAAGACGAGACTTGGGACTAGCTTGGGGACAGGGGAGACACACTGAATAATCCAGGAGGTTGGGCCAGTCGCACATCCCACAGCAGAGAAGGCACAGCTAGGAGAGAGCCGTGAGCCTATTGACCCGTAGGTGAATGACTGATTTATAAGAGGCCGTGTTTTCATTACCAGCTCTAAGTGTACAATCGCAATAAGAGGTCTGACTGTAGAGGGCGCAAATTATATAAAAAATGAAGAAATCTTTGCTACTATGCGCTACTATATGGATCTTCATAGACTTGTCTATTCGTCATGCCAGCTGCCAGTCTATTAGCAAGTTGGCCGCCACCTATGCAATGGGCGGATCGGACGACACGACCAGCCGAGACGAAGACGGCACAATGTATGGCGACGTGTACAATTGGGCCGACATGATTCAGAACTACATACAGCAGGTGGCGTCAGACGGCATACAGAGAGACCAGACTCAAATGCTTTTTGACCAGGCAACGTATAAATTGGAGAATAAAGATGGCAGCAAGGTTATCCAAGAAGTGAACCGCGAGCTTGGCGAATACTTTCGCAAGAAGAAAGAATATGCAAAGAGGATAGCAAAGAAAGCCGCCGAGGTTTATGCGAGATACTACCGAGAGGTTAAGAACGGCACAAGAAAGATATCAGCCAAACTGCAAGACCTACATCCGGACATCTATCGCGACTCGGACATTCCAAAAAAACTAAAAGACGTCGGTATGACTCAGAAGGCTTTCTTCAGGCAGAATATAACGTACAACATTTCCACAATCAAAATAGCTGACGATGTACCCCGCGACCTTAATGAAACTATCTTTACAGTCGAATGGACTCATGAGCTGGAGAAGATTTTTATCGAGAATTATAAAAAAGATCCCAGCATTCGATGGCAATATTTTGGCTCAAGCACCGGCGTGACTAGACTATTTCCCGGAAGAGAGTGGAGTTCAAACTTCGTCGGCTTCTACACAGACTACGATCCAAGAATAAGGCCTTGGTACATTGCCGCCACAAGCGGTCCAAAAGACGTCGTCATTGTCATCGACTGTAGCGCTAGTATGGCGGGAGAAAAGTTCGGCATAGCCAGGTCAGTCGCTAAAGCAGTAATAAAGACACTAACAAAGCAGGATTATTTGAATGTTGTGTGCGCTCGAGCTAGCCACTGGGACGAGGTCGGCAAGTGGCACTCGTTCAAATCCGAGGTGTTGAGCTGTCAGGTGAACAAAATGGTACCAGCTACTATTGAGTTTAGAAAGGATCTCATGGAGAAAATCGATGGACTAATACCGGGAGGAACTAGCGAATTGGAGCACGGATTTCAAATGGCATTCGATCTATTGAATTCTACAACAAGAACTCGGTGCCTATCTATTTTAATATTTATTACGGACGGCAAAGACACGGATGGTGAGACGGTGCGCTGCGGACCAGGATATTACACAAGATCTGGCTACGTGCCCGGCCCAGTATGCAAGTACAATTGGACACGCGTATGGTCCGTTGTCAACTCCACAAATCTGAATACGAGACCGCAGGCAAGAATATTCAGCTATCTAATTAAGGATGACGGTCAGATGTTCCCAGGCGCTCTCGCGTGCAATCATAGTGGCAGTTTGCGCAAATTAGAGAATGGTGAGAATCTGATCTCGCGAATGGACAATTATTTCGACTTTTTAGCTAGAATTTCGCCTAACACTGAGGGGCTTTGGACGTCGCCATACATTGACGCGTTCGGACTAGGCACTATGGTGACGCACGCGGTACCAGTAATTAGCAAAATCGATGGAGACAGGCAAAAAACTATCGGAGTAGTGGGAGTCGATGCTACGCTAGAGGAGATCGAAACATATGTTACAAGAAAGCAGTGGGGCTCAGTAACATCGTTTCTAATCGATAAAGAAGGACAAACTATCTACCACCCGTTACTGAAAGGCAGTGCGACACTTAAGGACGATCCAATATTTATACATATTCAAAGAATGGAGCAAAACAAAAAAGGTGTACCCAAAGAGTTCAATACTGTCTTTCGCAATATGATCAGCGGAAAAACCGGCATGGTTGAAATAAAAAACGGCAGACGTGGCATTCCGAAGGGCGACCACAGGGCTGGAGTTAAGTACGAAACTATGCCATTGGAATACTATTACAGCAAAGTTAACGATACAGACTACTCAGTGGCTTTTGTCCTTTCTAGGACAGATAAAGTTTATAGAAGATTAATTGAACCAAAGGTTGACTTCAAATATTTAAAGCCTAAAAATACCAGCTACTTCAATCTGCTAATTGAGTACAACAGCAGCAAAGTCCTCGCCGTCTATCCGAACGTATTCAAGTACTTAAACGTTAAATATAACATGTCAAAATATTTGAAACTGAGGGTAACCGAGCTACACTCTAGCATATTCCTAGCTCCGAAGTGCTACTGCGAACCGTTGGAATACTTCTTTGACGACGATCTGGCGGGAAAAACGTTAGAGGCACACAAATACATGACGGGCAATACTAGCGACGACAGCTGCGAAAATGGTAGCCGATACGAGAAAGGCGTGCGCGCCTACGTATTATTAACGCAACCAATTGAAGAGAGATGGCGCGACAGACAGTTTAGTTGGATAGACGAGGTCATCTGGACTTACGTTGGCATGCGCAGCGGCGTATTCAGAACCTATCCAGGGCATCGGTCGGTAAGGCTGTACGATCCGACTACTCGACCTTGGTATAGTAGAACCAAGAGCTCCCCTACAAAGACATCAATATCTACGCCCTACTTTGATTCGGCGGGCAGCGGTAAAATCATTACAATATCGCAGGCCGTGTTTGAAGGCATGGAAAACAAAAATCTATCAGACTGCGAAGTTTCAAACTCAACAAAGGCTAAGCCGGGAGGCTGTCCATGCGAGGAGGGCATTGAGTGCATTAGCGGCTACTGTTACATCAGCGCGGCCAAGGGACCAAGCAGGGAGATTGAGCACGGTAAACGATGCGCCACAGAGCGCATAGAAGCCATCACTAGCCTTGACTTAAACTATAACAATTTCCATCGAAAAGTGTACAATCTTATGCAAGCCTCGGACGGAGTTAAATCGTGCAACGCCAAGTACACGTGTCCAGACGGTACAAAAAACATGTGCAGCACACTCTGCTATTTGTTTGATAATCGCGTTAATGTTATTATGGCGCCAGATTTTATCTCGGCGACTGATCTGGATGAAGGCAAGTACAAGGGCGTTACATTAGGCCAGAAAGAGGGCGAAGTGATGATGAATCTTGTATTCCGACAGAACTTGATCCAGCGCGACGAGTCTGTAGATTTTCAAGGCACTTGCAGTTTCACTAGCAGCGCACCAAAGGTGACAATGAACGGGATACCAACAACACCAGAGGAGAGCGACGACCTCTACAAGACTCGAGGCCCGATACCTGGCTTCTCTAACTCATACGGCTGCATTCAGGACGTGATTTCGTTTGAAGTAAACGAGACAGCGCTGGGCAAGAGTCGAATGCTAGTAGGCAACGTGTCCGGACCGTGTATGCAAGGCTTCTACTACGTGACTTCGCTAAAAGACACTAATTTATTCCTGCTAGTCATAGAAAACTGGCGCGAACGAAAACTAAACGCGTTTGACTTTAACTGCAAGCTAATGCGAAAACTGGTCGCTTCGGGCGCTTATCGCATTATTAATGGAACCTGCGCGCACGAGAGCTCGGACGGCGGCGCGGAGAAGTACTGCCCAGCATTGCGCAACGTCACTATACCGTGCGAGTTTAATTCGGCGGTCAGGACTATTAATGCTGCAGCAAGAATAGCGCTGCTACTGTGCTTAATAATCTTCTTCCTAGCATGAAGGAGCAGCCAATGAGCTTTCAAATATCTCTTTTACAATCTACTAATCAGCAATTTAATAGATTCTAGATAGATATAAAATTTTCCAATTTCCCGATTATTTATATAACTAAATATTGAAAAGTACGAGCTTAGTTTATTTACTATCTGACTATCTGACAGCGTCGAACTGTTGGTCTATGTTATAAAAACTTTAAGCAGCATATGTAATTTTTTAAATATCATTTACTTTCCAGATAACGTTCTTGCTATGCTAGCTGGAAATTCATTTTGAGTAGCTAAAGATTGCCCATAAAATATTTTCCATTAAAACTCCTAATAATGAACAGAGTGTATTTTTCGATTGAAAATCCAGTTCGTTACGTTTGCATAATATAAAGTACAAAAATCCATGAAATTGACATATCACTACACTTACATTACTTCTCGTGTGCAAACAGAAATTTACAAAAATTTTGTACAGTAGGATCACACTCTTTTAGTTGACTTAATTATTAGTTGCCACATTTCTAAAAATAAAATGCTAATATCCTATTTAATTGCTAAATAATTACATTTGTAATTATTTATTTCACGCAAATTTTGTACAATACTTTTTGATTGACTACTGCTAGTAGAGCTTGTGAAGAAAAATCAATAAAATGTTGCTAGATAACTTTAAGCTAAAAACACTGCTTTCCGTAGTAATATGTAGAACTGATTATTAAAATCTGAACAGCAACTGATACAGCTTTCCCGTGTCCTCGCTCATACTTACTTTCTGCTCTGCTCAATGAGAGAGTGGCACTACTTAGCATACTTTTTAGCCATTAGGTTTACCCAGTGGTGCATGTAAAGCAAAACCCACACTCTGCTTAAGCCTAAAAAAAGTTTGCTAACTGCCTATACCCAATTCTCTATTGATCAAGGCCTTTAAAGGTCGGAATCCATTGTCTTGTAACGCGTGTTTACTTACTTTTAAACTTTTGCAGTCACAAAGCAGGTGAGAAATGCCAGACAGATGACTTAGCTAACCTCAGGGTGAAGTTTAAGATCTTTCTGAAATTTTTCAGGTTAAAGATGCAATTTGAACACAAAATTCATCTGAAAAAAATGAGCATAAAGTAGACATTAAAACTAAAAATTCAATTTCACTTTGAAAATTTTTATATCAGTGACAATACTATTTCTATTATTTTAGTATGCTATGCTATTATTTTATTTTATAGTAAAAAATGTGTACAAAAATCATGACAACATGTGTAGTTCATGCAAATTGAAAACTATAAGCACTTGTAAAATAAATCTTGGTAAAGCCTGTTGCTTTTGCTAAGATTTAAGCAAAGAATACAAGAATAAATTCTTGGAAAAATTGTTGAAAATATTATTTAATTACTTAAACTATAAAACTTTTCCCTATTTTTAAGTAACTTCTATTGATTAATATAGATTACCAACTTTTGAAACTATAAAGCTTTATTATAGTTATATATAGGTAAGTTATTATTTGGCAAAATAATAAATCATATGATAGCCATAAACCAATTGCAACTGTGTAGTTATACATATTGGAAATGGTTGTTTGATTCCCAAGGTTGAACCTATACATGGTAAAATTTTTTTTTATCTATATGACCTTTTACAAGTAATCCATAGGAATGCCTTTTAGACTAGAGGAGATTAGTGCTTGCCACATGGCACTATGTTTAATATTTCCAGATTGGAAACTTCATAGTTTTAGTTTAGGGGACCAATGAAAAGAAGGCAATTGTCAAATCCTAATTATACATAAAAGTAATTATAACAACCATTCTTTATAGCAGAGCAGCATCAGTGAAAATGTGAACTCAAAGCATCACAATGATGAACATAATAATATTTTTTTGGTTTAGGGGACCTGCAATGGAAAAGTTGCACTAAAGATCCCTAAACTAAAATGTGGTAAGTTGCATTTTAACAGGTAAAAAAGCTGCAAAAAATTGTTATTAACCAATACCAAAGATGGATGTTATATTATTGCTTCAGTTTAGGGGACCAGCAATGGAAAAGTTACACTAAAGGTCCCCTAAACCAAAACCTAGAGATAGTTTTTTTATTTCAATACTTGTGCCAATTGGACACTTTAGGTGATTTTCATTTTCTCTATTGCCAGTCCTCTGCACTGAAACAATAATATAATGTCCATCTTTAGTGTTGGTTACTAACAGAAATTTTTATAGCTTTTTCTTATTAAAATGCCCTGTGGCATTTTAATGGTGAAAAGGGCTGCTGGCGAAGCTAGCGCTCGACCTCAGCTGTGATGTCATCGCGCTGCAGGAGGTATCCATCAAGGCCAACCCTGGGCTTCACTGTGAAGACCTAGGCGCCGGTTGGACTCTCTGGTTCAGCTCAGCGGATGAGCGAGGCCGTGGAGGAGTTGGAGAGCTGATCGCATCGAGGCTGCAGCAGCTGTGTCTCCTTGTCTGGTTGGCTGCTTCGGATCGACGTCCGGCTTCACGGCCGGAACGCTCGCCTGTTCTGCGTGTACGCGCCCCCTGCCACCTGTCCCGATGAGGCTCAGGCCTTCTTCGAGCATCTCTCGGAGCAGGTGGAGGAGATGACGCAACGTGACACAGTGGTCATCCTCGGAGACCTGAACGCAGTTCCGCGTAGGTCCGAGCAGTCACTGTTCGTGACACCGCGTGAGAACGGCAACCCCGGAGCGCTGGAGGACTTCCTGGAGAGACAGGACATGGTGTCGGTCAACACCAGGTTCTGCAAGCTGCCGGCTCAGCTCGCGACTTTTGAGGGCTGCAAGCGGAGGCAGCGGAACGCGCGTGGACGAAACACTACTCGCAGGCTGGCATAGCTTGACAACATGCTGTTGCGCTACTGGGAGCGGCGCTGCGCCATCAACTGCCGCACCATTATGCCGCTGGCTCTGTGGTCCGATCATCGGCTCCTTGTCTGCGACCTGTCCGTTCGAGACCCACTGTACCGCCCGCCGAAGCGGCTGCCGCTTCGCTACTACCGCGCGCTCAGGGACGCCAAGACACGTCGTCGCTTTGCTGGCGCCTTCGTGGCTGCGCTAGGCGACAAGTGTGGAGGTACCGAGTACGCGGATGTTGGCGCTGCAGTTCGAGCCGCCGCGGAGCAAGCGGTCCCGCTGATGCGACTGGCCCAACGCGGGCAGCCGGTCTGGCATGACGACCCCGCGATCAACGCAGCGAGGGAAGACCTGGAGAGGCTTTGTCTGAGTGGGCGATCAACTCGCAAGGCGGAGGAGGCCTTGGCGTCTGTCTACCTGCAGCGGCAATAGGCCGCTGTTGACGACGTTATTCAGGCTGTCTCTGCTGCCGGTCCCAGCGCCAGAGGGCGTGTGGCCTGGTCTGCCATCAACACTCTGACGGGGCGAAAGCGGCGCTTACAGCTCAACCTGGCAGGTGACACTGCGGATGAGCGCAGAAATGAGCTGCGCGAGTTCTTCGCCGCCATCGTGAACGCGCCACCACCCCCGCTGCCCAACAGTCTGACGCTGCCACCGGAGACGCCGTTGCTGATGGAGGAGAGTTTCAGCGTTGCACCAATCAGCCCAGACGACGTTGTGAGGTTCGCTCGGAAGTCGCCGGGCGGCAAAGCGCTGGGTCCAGACGAGGTGCCCATCGAAGCATTGCGCATCGACTGCGTGGCTGCTGAGGTCGCCAGAGTGATGAACCGCGTGTTTTCCGGTGAGGGTGCGCCCAATGAATGGACTACAGCCCACATCGTCGCAATTCCGAAGAAGCCCGGCACCACCAAGCTTGAGGAGCATTGAGGCATCTGCCTTCAGTCCTGCACTGCGAAGCTGTTTAACCGGATACTGTTATTGCGGTTGCAGCCTGTGCTTGATCCCTATCTGCGACCGGAGCAGAACGGGTTTCGGCCCCATCGCGGCACAGTGATGCAGATCCTAGCTCTTTGGCGAGTCATTGAGGAGGCGCGGACACGCCAGTCGATCCAGATTGTTATCTTTGTTGATTTCAAGGCCTTCGACTCGGTTGTCAGGGCCGCGCTCCCCAAGGTGCTTTGGGCATACAACGTGCCAGAGCAGCTGATCGCCGCGGTCATGGCAATGTACCGCGAGACGACTGCTGCAGTTTTGACACTGGATGGCCTGTCGGACTTCTTCGAGACATCCTCCGGGGTGCTCCAGGGAGATACACCAGAGTTGCCACATTATCAACATGACTGCCGTGTCTATAAGTACTCCATAATAAAAAAATTAAAATATTGGCATTGCCATATTTGGCTTATAGGTTAAATAGTATTGCTATTTTGATCTTGGTGCCATTTCTAAATAAAAAAGAATTAAACATAAAAATATTGACAAATAGGCCCTATAACAAATTCCCAATTTTTGTTTGCATTATAATTATAGCTAATAATATGTGAAAGTGGACTAAAGCACAATAGTTAAGTAAAAATATATTGATATTTATTAGCATTAATAAAAAAATAAAAATGAATAAAGTGGTTGATTGTGGGCATTTTTACTGCATCTGGCAATGATAGCTATCAGTCAGCTATTTCTTATTGAATTATTCTATTATTTACCAACCAATAGGGTAAAACGTTAACTGCGCATTTAGGATGCAATTAATTCCAATACACATTCCATTTATGTGTTTTTAATCCCGATGGGAGCTTAGAAATTTATTTGACTTCATCACGTTACCTACAAAAAAATCGACCTATCACCTATCTCTTACATAACAGAAGTAGTAGTAGTAGTATTAATGACGTTGGCTCAGGCAAGCAGCCTGTTATGCCAATACTTAAATTCAGTATATTGATTAGTATAAGATAGTAATAACATGCATTATTTGCGCAGCGAATTCAATCAGTCAACTGTTAGTAAAACAGTTAAATTTTCGTTTTTATCGACATGATAATTTTAAAAAAAATTCAATAAAGAAATTTTGATAAAAAGCCTACATTTATAGACAAATTTTGCAAGACTTTAGACTAGTAAATTACTTTAAAAAACTAATTAATCATAAAAATTTGTTTAGTAATTTTACAGCTTGGTTGCACTATTTTGAAAGGAATAAATCAGCTAAATTGTGACGAAGTTCCTGAACATGTGAGCAAGTTTTGCGCGTCCCTCTGATTCTCTATCTGTCTCTTCATTTATTAGGCCTAATTGATATCAAATTTAAGTTGCTATATCACTTCTATTGAAGTAAGTTATTATTATTATTATTATTATTATTATTATTATTATTATTATTATTATTATTATTATTATTATTAGCGCACGCAAAGAGGTGCTGATTTTTTAATGAATTTTTATTTATAGCATATGAAAAAACTAACAAACGAGAAAAAATAAATAAGTAATATGATAATACAGAGCGATTATTTTTTGGTGGACTGATAAAACGATTAATATTTGGGATTGTAGTGGTGAGTTACTATTGAAGTAGTGAGTTACTATTGAAATAAGTTTTGCATTAGGGCCTATATACTTTTTAAGTACCAGCTACTTTTGCTAGAAGACAGTTAAGTTCGGAGACCACTTCAGCAAAATGGACTTAAGTTGCAATGCAATTGACATTAGATTAGTATGATAATTTTGAAGTATAATTCTATTGTGTATATATATTTAATATGGGAGCAGCACTTTTTTAGCCATATTTTTCATTATGGTTACGGAGAAATTTTATGCCTACAGTTATGGTTACAGATTACGGACTTTTTAAAGATTATCCATAATCATTTTTCCATCGTGGAATTTTTTTACACCTGTTAAAATTCGCAAAAATGTATATTTCAATTGCTTATTCAATATTCAATATGCTATATAAGAAAGTTTTGTTTAAATCAGCATTTTAAAGGAAGTTGGTAAATTCCAACCCTAAATTCAAATTGAATTTCGTTACATACCCTAAGAACACCTTAAGTAGACTACCTAACCTACCCAAGGATAACTTGTACCCACTTTGTAGTTTAAAGTAGAAGAATTTACAAGTGCATGAGTTATAACCATCTTTAATTCTTAGAAAATTTAAACAGATTCATTGCAATCATTTTTTGACATCAACAAATATACATAGTTCATAGACAAAATACAAATAAAAACAAGCATATGTTAAACTCATATGATATGACATCGATATGTATAGTGTCATAACTCAACCCATAGTCATGTAGATCATGAATTGTAAAAAATTAACAATTAGAAGCATAATAATTACAGCAAAAGATGTAAGTGAAATAATTATAAAATAAAAATAGTAGTGGTAGAGCATTAAAACCTATTATTGTGGTTCTTTCTTGCAAACTATATAAATTTGTTATATTATGGTTACAGTTACGGTTACAGCAAATTATGGTGTTTTTGGGCCGTAATTATAGGTCATGACAGTTATGGTGATTACCCATTGATTACAGTTACGGTTATGGTTACAGTCCCAGAGATTGACGGTGGCGGAACACTAATATAATATATATTTAATCATACATGCGCAACACCCGGCCGAATCGGCTGGGTGACAGGCCTGCCAAGCAAGGGACGTCGCAAAATCGCTGATGCAAGTCGAAAAATTGCTGATGTGAGTCACAAAATTGGTGAAAAACGAGGGGGTAAGTCACAAAATAGAGAAGAATTGGGAAGATTCAGGCAAGAATCGTTCACGGGATGTTTTTTTTTTTGGTCCTTCGAAATTTTTGGCAAACTAAGTTGCAAATTTTTCCACTGACAACCTATGTCGCACTTACACTGAACAACATCGCACTTTTGGTCAGAAACAATGTCGCACTTACACTAAACAACATCACACTGGCCAGGTAAGATTCAGGAGGTTGCGCATGTATGTATTTAGTAATATTATTATTATTAAATTCATTAGATTTATATTAGACTATTAGATTTATTCTAGTTTTATTATATTTATTGAGGAAGGCCCTAGTGAATCTTTTCAAACTCGCGCGATTTTTGTTTAACTGCCTTCTATAAAAAATATAAAAATCCTATAAAAATGTTTGTTTTAATGCGCTGTATAAAATTTATAATATTTTTATAAAATTTCGATATTTTGCAACTTAAACAAATCCTAACATCTTCTTGTGTATATAAGGAAGCAATTTTGAAGGAGGGAAAATAAACATATTGACTTCACTGTTCACTTGCGAATAATAATAAGAACTTTGTGACTGAGAAGAAATCCTATAAGTTCAGTCTCACTAAGAGTCTTGTTGAATTTACGGCCATAGAGCCAGGAAGGGCCATTGTGCCAATTGAGCCAAGTGCTATTTGGGCCAAGTGCCAGTTGAGCCAAGTGCTATTGGGCCAGAGTGCCAGGAAGGAGCCATAGTGCTATTGGGCCAAGTGCCAGTTGAGCCAAGTGCTATTTGGGCCAAGTGCCAGTTGAGCCAAGTGCTAGTTGGGCCAAGTGCCAAGTACATGCAAAATAGGGATTAAAATCTAGGGATTGAAGTTAGGTAATTAGGGCCTGAAGTTTAGAAATTTAGGGATCAAAAGCTGTGACCCTCTGTTCCACGGAAACGCCTTTCGGACAGGACCAGTGCTTACCGCTTGGCACTGCAAAATCGCTACCCAGGGATTAGGAAATTAGAGAGAGAGAAGGAGGACCACTGGTACATTATTAAATTTATTATTTTAAATTTATATAATATTATTATTTATTAGTAATACTATTACTTTAAGTGCTAGATAGTAGATTAATAATAAAAAACTTTTAATTATTTTGTAGTAAGAGTAATCAGTTTTCATATTGATATATTACATATATATGAGTAATAGGCTTAGTCCTATAGAACAAGGCAATATAATACATGTAGATACACAGTTACTTAATAGTCAAATTTATTAAACCAGAAAGCAAATTTGCATACTTGGCATAGTTGTATTAAATGTTTCATTAGCTATGACTCAATTGCCTTGTTTATAGAGTTGCTGTGCTAAGAGCTAGCTTTAATATAGTTTAACTTAAGCTCAGCTTGTACTGGAAAGTCTTAATAATTTAAAATCCAAGTAAGCTACAATTGGTTTCCATTTGTTTTAATTTGTTCAGATCCTAGGCTAGTGATTTTCAATTTTTTCAGCAGTTTCCTAAAGTATGGTTAGCTGGTAATTGAACAAATTTATTATTTGTTTTAGAATTCTTGCTCAATTTGAAGGCTTAATTTTTCTATATCAATAAACTTCGTATTTTTCTCCTTTATTGTTTTTGTAAAAGAATTGTTCTATTGTTTTGTAAAAGAACTTCCTGCTATTTGCTCTTGCCTCTTTTTTATCTTCACTATTTTGTAATTTTTACAAAAGTATATATACTCCTTTTGTGAGAAAATATTACTTACACATACCTTTTGGTGGCAATTTTTAGGAGGCTTTTGAAGTCAAGATTCAATTAGTTTCTTGAATTATTGCTTGTCTAGGGGATTACTAATGGGTAAAATTGTGATTAGGCCACCTTAGTCCAGTATTTGATTTTTTTATTGTGTACATTGTGGGCAAGTTGCAGTAATATCAGGACAATAAAATTTGTCAAATTCAACTGTCAATCAGCACAATTATGGCTAATCTGTATCAGTTCAGTCTACTATATGTCATTGATATTATTGGCACAATTTTGTTACAAATATAACAAAAAATGGGCCAAATTTAATTGTAAATTGGCTCAATTGTGATCATATGTAAGTTCTGTCAGCTGGTGCAACTTAGTTGAAAAAATTGCGACTTACTTGATGAAAAAGTTCAATGGACCAAAAAAGGTCCCACAAACCAATCTTCCCTATATCTTAATAATTGCTATATTTTTTTACTATTCTCCTCCAATTTTTACACTTACACTGCCCATCTTATGACTTCCCCCTTGATTTTGCAACTTGCATAGTCACCAATTTTGTGACTTGCACTACCAATTTTGTGACTTGCACTACCGATTTTGCAACTTTCCTTGGTTGGCCACTAAATCAGTTGGCTGGGTTGGCCAACTTAGCCAACTGTTTCATATGTATGATTGTGATATAATTATGACAGTGATATTGTCAAGGTTAACTGTGTCACTCACAATTGATTCGGCAGTGTCCACAACTGTGCTGTGTGCAGTCATATATGGTCTTGAACCATTTTTTTGCATTCTCTAAAATTTAAAGAAAATATTTTTTGGACTAAATTCAAGATTCGTTTCAATTGCAAAAGCTTATTTTGTAAGGATTTTCCTAATAATTTGAGCCTTTTTTCATCATAAATAATAGGAATAAATTTTATTGACTAGGATCTATTAGTTTCTGATTTTTATCTTGGTTAAATGTTTGCTACAATTTTTTGTATAATATTTTTTGCAGCTATACAAAGCTCATATATCTTCCATGGCACATGCCTGGCAGGTCACATTGGCACTGCTAAAGCCAGATGTGTACAGATTTAAACCCCTGGTAGCCCTGGTAGAGTCTAAACTGGCAACTGAAGGCATCAAAATTCTGTGTAAAGCTGAGGTTCGATTCACTCGCCAACTGGCTATGGAATTCTATGCTGAGCACAGGGGCAAATTCTTCTACAACCGACTCACTAACTACTTGCTGTCTGGCGACACTGGTGTCTATTTGCTAGCTGGGGAATCCGTTGTTCAACGCTGGAGACAGATTATTGGACCTACAAAGGTTTGCGCTGAGCCTACGAAATGAGCTGGACCTTTTTTGGACGAATCTCCTACTACTAATCCCCCTCAAATGGTTGCCCGCAGGTTTACCGCGCCCTAGTAGAACAGCCAGACTGTTTGCGAGCAGAAATCGGCCTAACTGACACTCGCAATGGCTTCCACGGCTCTGATTCTGTAGAGAATGCCGCTATTGAAGCAAATTTTTTGCGCAATAAATTTGCTTTATCAAGTGATTTTCAAATTTAGATTAAAGTGTAGCCATCTTAGAAGTGATTCCATTATGAAAAATAATTTCTTAGGCGAATTTTATTAAAAATTGTATATAACTTTTCTTTTTGTGTTTTTGAATTAGCCCTTTCATTCTAAGAGTATGAACACTTTACTTTGATAAACAGTTTAAATGAGACTCGTATAAGTTAATTCGTATGAGGACTTAATCCTTTGCTGTATAGAATTTGTCATTTAACTTTCACCTAAAGATCTGGAACTTTTCCTTAACCAATCTTGAGGAGTCGTCCCAGGACTTAAGTGTGTTTATTATTCTGCCATAATGTTTCCTAAGCCGTCAGTGTCCATAGATTTTAAATGAATGAAAGCTGCATTTCTAGCCTTACAGAATAACTATTTTGTGTTACGATATTTTAACTTTGTATATAATATACGAGCGTATTTAAGTTATTAAGCGCCTAACAACCAGAACCTTAAGTCAATTTTCAAACATTCTATTTAATGTACGTTTGAATATTAGCCATTTTTAAATATGGTTAACTGGGCTATTTTTAAGTTTCGCAGTTTAAGTTTTATTTATCATAATGTCTCTAATGTCTGTCAGCTTGTTGTAGACCGTAGTTTGAGAAAGTACCAGTGTACAGTAAATAAATCTTTGCGTATTCTGTAGCGTTGCTAGATGATTGCTTACCAATTAAACTAGGTTCACCTTACTGTGGTTTGTTCCCAATCCCTAGATTAGACAGAGTTTTTAGTAATTAATAAACAGTCGAATATTTACTGGCCTAATTTAGAAAGTTGTAAGAATTTTGGGAATAGAGAAGATCCGCTGAGGGATTTGGGGGAATAGAGAAGATCCACTGAGGGATTTGGGGGAATAGAGAAGATCCGCTGAGGGATTTGGGGGAATAGAGAAGATCCGCTGAGGGATTTGGGGGAATAGAGAAGATCCGCTGAGGGATTTAAGGAATAGAGAAGATCCGCTGAGGGATTTGGGGAATAGAAAAGATCCACTGAGGGATTTGAGGAATAGAGAAGATCCACTGAGGGATTTGAGGAATAGAGAAGATCCACTGAGGGATTTGGGGAATAGAGAAGATCCACTGAGGGATTTGGGGAATAGAGAAGATCCGCTGTGGGATTTGGGTAATAGAGAAGATCCGCTGAGGGATTTAGGAATAAAAATATAAAAACAGACTTTTCAAGTCCGAGAAATGCCGTATTTTAATGTTTTTGCCTTTTCAAACTGATCTCAACACAACAAATGTTTCGATAGAAAATTCCGAATTGCTTTGCAGCATTTAAAATTCGGTATCTTTTAGAAGAAGACGAAGCCTAAAAGTCTGAAATGTCCAACCTAGCAGCAGCCGCCGCCAGAGCGGAACCAGCTGAAGAGGATGATGAAGCCGCGGCCATTCGCTGGCCTGAATTGGGCAGCAGTATCGGTGGCGTCGGCGGTGGCGGCGGCTGCGACGAAGCTGACGAAGAAGAGAAAGCTCGCTTAGTAGCCCAGATTCTGGAACTGCAGAACACCCTGGAAGACTTGAGCTCCCGTGTTGACAGCGTCAAAGAAGAGAATCTCAAGTTAAGAAATGAAAATCGCGTCCTAGGCCAGTACATAGAGAATTTGATGGCGGCCAGCTCTGTATTCACAGCTGGCAGTCCGAAGTCTAAGCGCGGTCGGACTGGCCAACAACAGCCAGCAGCTAATGTTAAAAAACGAGCCGAATCTTAAAAGACAATTTGTTTGTCCGAGCTGACTAGCTAACAGAATCTGGTCGAATTTGGGGGGGGGGGGTTGGGGGAGCATGGAAAACAAAAGGCTTTCTGAGGATTTCATATTGTGACGACGTGTTACATTTGGAGCTAGTTATTATACTTATCTAGTTTCATGCTTGCATCAGTAGTTTTATTTGCCTTTTTTTGCTTACCCTATTGTTTATTGCTTAATGCTGCAATACTAATCAACCAGTATTTTTTTCTCGTGTAGTTTTTACACTAACAATTCGTCTTAATATAATTATTCGTTTTATTTTAGTTGCCTTGCTAACCTGATTGTTTAAAGTTAGGCTTCCTTTCAATTTGTAAATGATTTAGTGTCTGTGTGTTCTGTGTATATTTTTATTAAAAATTGCTTTTTTGTGTTGTAATATTGTTTATTTTTAAAAAAGTTTGGTGGATTTAGCGTGGCTGTTTCGCCTAGACTATTTCCTGTTGCTAAGTACTATTAAGTTTGAAAAAAAAACTGTTTTGATACCGATATTAATGCCATCAGAAAGACTTTTAATAAGGCAGTGCATAAAAATTAAAAAAATATCCTAAAGAATGACCTTTTAGTGTAAAAACCTTCTGAGACTTAAACTGATAAAGATGAAAATTAGACCCTCTAAGAAGCACCCTTAAATGAGGTACCCCTAAGAAGCACCCTTGAATGAGGTAACCCTAAGAAGCACCCTTGAATGAGGTACCCCTTAGAAGCACCCTTGAATGAGGTACCCCTTAGAAGCACCCTTGAATGAGGTACCCCTTAGAAGCACCCTTGAATGAGGTACCCCTTAGAAGCACCCTTGAAAGAGGTACCCCTTAGAAGCACCCTTGAATGAGGTAACCCTAAGAAGCACCCTTGAATGAGGTACCCCTTAGAAGCACCCTTGAATGAGGTACCCCTTAGAAGCACCCTTGAATGAGGTACCCCTTAGAAGCACCCTTGAAAGAGGTAACACTAAGAAGCACCCTTGAATGAGGTACCCCTTAGAAACACCCTTGAATGAGGTACCCCTTAGAAGCACCCTTGAATGAGGTACCCCTTAGAAGCACCCTTGAATGAGGTAACCCTAAGAAGCACCCTTGAAAGAGGTACCCCTTAGAAGCACCCTTGAATGAGGTAACACTAAGAAGCACCCTTGAATGAGGTACCCCTTAGAAGCACCCTTGAATGAGGTACCCCTTAGAAGCACACTTTTCAAGGTGGCTATCTAATAAGCTGCCTTAAAATGTAATTAATTGCATATACGTGGGTTTATCACTCTTTTCCCACAAAAAAGTTGCAAAATGTTGTTGCCACGGTCAATGTCAACGATGTGTAATTTTTTTCAGCATCTTAGATGCTCTTTTTGAATCTCAGCTTTTTGCTGCTTTTTTGGTTTGCAAACTACAAACAGTTATAATTTTTTGACTTCAACAAAATCAACTAGAAAACAATCGGCTTTTGGCTTTTTTGCCGAAAAAAATTTTTTTGTCTTCAAATCCATTTCTTTATTCTTTGCTACGTTTCAGGCAGAGATAAAAACGCTAATTGTCTACTTGTCCTACTTACTAGTAGCATGAGTAGTTTGTCTAACTTATTATCGCACCAAAACTAATTCTGTTGCTTTCAGTTCGTTGAAAAAAAGATCTATAATTTAGTATAATAAAATATGGCGTCGTTGAATTTAAACCGACACGGTGAGGCTATCCGTTCGGCTATTGCCGATGTGTCCTCTCAGACTGGCAAGATCAACTGGTGAGTCATTTAGAGTGGGTTGGCATGCCTTTGAAAGATGGGTACTGATTCGTTGTTTTGTTAGGTAATAAACAGTGCATCAAAAATTGTGCAGGGTGATCTTCGGCTACGATGGTCAGACTAATGATTTGAAGGTGGTTGAAACTGGCGGTGAGTTGATCTTACTTATTTTGCTTACATCCCAGATCCTCAGGTTGTGTGATGCGTCACTCACTCCCAGATCCTCAGGTTGTGTAAGGCGTCACTCCCAGATCCTCAGGTTGTGTGAGGTGTCACTCCCAGATCCTCGGGCTGTGAGGCGTCACTCACTCCCAGATCCTCAGGTTGTGTGAGGTGTCACTCCCAGATCCTCAGGCTGTGTGAGGCGTCACTCACTCCCAGATCCTCAGGCTGTGTGAGGCCTCACTCACTCCCAGATCCTCAGGCTGTGTGGGGCGTCACTCCCTCCCAGATCCTCAGGTTTTTTGAGGCGTCACTCACTCCCAGATCCTCAGATTGTGTGAGGCGTCACTCACTCCCAGATCCTCGGGCTGTGTGAGTCGTCACTCACTCCCAGATCCTCGGGCTGTGTGATTCGTCACTCACTCCCAGATCCTCAGGCTGTGTGAGGCGTCACTCACTCCCAGATCCTCAGGCTGTTTGGGGCGTCACTCAGTCCCAGATCCTCAGGCTGTGTGAGGCGTCACTCACTCCCAAATCCTCAAGTTGTGTAAGGCGTCACTCACTCCCAGATCCTCAGGCAGTTTGAGGCGTCACTCACTCCCAGATCCTCGGGGGCAGTGTGAGGCGTCACTCTCTGAGTCTCCCAGATCCTCGGATTGCTTAAGTCGTCACTCTCTAAGTCTCTCAGATCCTCGGTTGCTCTCGCAGATGCTCAATTTGTCACTAATTACTAATCCCAATCCCCCACCCCTTCAAAACAATCTCCCAGACGACGGCCTATCCGGCATGGCAGACGAATTCAACGGCAGCAAAGTTCAGTACGGCTTTGTTCGGGTCACGGACCCCAACACCCAGTTGAACAAGTTCGTCTTCGTCACTTGGCAAGGCGAAGGCGCTCTAGAAAAGTCCAAAGCTATGAGCAGCTCGCATTCTTACGAGGTTCAGCGCCTGTGTCCGTCCATTCACATCCGGCTTGAGGCTCGCAATGAGGACGATCTGGATGAGAAGGTATCGCTAATTAGTGGCTGGTGTCAGGCCTGCGAGAAGTGTCAGAGCAGATCCGCTAACCATTTTTATCTATTTTTATTGCAGGATGTTCTAAAGAAGGTGGCCGGCTCTTCGGGCTCAAGCTATTCAGCCGGCGCCGTCAAACAGGGCGCCGAAGACTCCGAGCTGACCGCTATGCGCGACGCCGATGAGCGACGCCGACGCGCTGAAGAGCTTCGACGCCAGCGCCAGGCCGAGGTGCAGAATCTGACCACTCAACGACGCGAAGCGCCAATGAAACCGCAGAAACCAGCCGCCAGCGTCTATCAGCGCGTTAACCCTAGCGCTGAGCTGGCCCGCCTGGCCAAGGAGAAGCCGGCTGTTGATGAGCCTCCTAGTCAGCAGCGGATCGGCACCAACTATAAACGCATCGATCCTAAAGCTGAGATTGAAAGTCTGACCAAGGGAGGCAAAACTGTTGAGGACGTACCGCAACGTGCTGGCACCAACTACAAACGCATCGATCCTAAAGCTGAGATTGAGAGTCTGACAAAAGGTAAAACTGAGGAAGACGTGCCTCAACGCGCCGGCACTAACTATAAGCGCATCGATCCTAAGGCTGAGATCGAGAGTCTCACTAAAGGCAAAACTGAAGAGGCAGCGCCGCACAAAGTTGGCAGCAGTTATAAACGCATCGATCCCAGAGCGGAGATTGCCAATTTGACGCGCGGCCATAGGGAAGAAGCTCCCGAGCCTGTGGGTAGCAACTATAAGCGCGTTGATCCTCGCGCTGAAATCGAAAGTCTAACCCGTAATCGTGTGGAAGAGCCGCCTCAGCCAGTTGCTAGCAGCTACAAACGCGTTGATCCTCGCGCCGAAATTGAAAGCCTGTCACGTGACCGTGTGGAAGAGCCGCCTCAGCCAGTTGCTAGCAGCTACAAACGCGTTGATCCTCGCGCCGAAATTGAAAGCCTGTCACGTGACCGTGTGGAAGAGCCGCCCCACCCAGTTGGTAGCAACTATCAGCGCGTTGATCCTCGCGCCGAAATTGAAAGCCTGTCACGTGACCGTGTGGAAGAGCCGCCCCACCCAGTTGGTAGCAACTATCAGCGCGTTGATCCTCGCGCCGAAATTGAAAGCCTGTCACGTGACCGTGTGGAAGAGCCGCCCCACCCAGTTGGTAGCAACTATCAGCGCGTTGATCCTCGCGCCGAAATTGAAAGCCTGTCACGTGACCGTGTGGAAGAGCCGCCCCACCCAGTTGGTAGCAACTATCAGCGCGTTGATCCTCGCGCCGAAATTGAAAGCCTGTCACGTGACCGTGTGGAAGAGCCGCCCCACCCAGTTGGTAGCAACTATCAGCGCGTTGATCCTCGCGCCGAAATTGAAAGCCTGTCACGTGACCGTGTGGAAGAGCCGCCCCACCCAGTTGGTAGCAACTATCACCGCGTTGATCCTCGCGCCGAAATTGAAAGCCTGTCACGTGACCGTGTGGAAGAGCCACCCCACCCAGTGGGTAGCAACTATCAGCGCGTTGATCCTCGCTCTGAAATGGAAAGCCTGGCGCGCAACAGAGAGGCTGAGGCTGAGGCTGAGCATCAACAACAACAACAGCCGCCAGCTGACACTGCCGCAGCCGCTGCTGTCGTTCCTGACGAGGCGCCAGAGTCGCCTGTAGCGCCGCAGCTGCCGCCGCCGAGGCGCGCGGAATCGCCTGTGCCGCCGCAGCTGCCTCCGCCGAGGCACCCGGAGCCGGAGCCGCAGCCGCAGCCGCAGCCTGAACCCCAGCAGGAGGATTGGGACGATATCTACGCCGAGGCGGATCCGGAACAGGCCCCAGCTCCGGCTGCGGCCCCGGCTCCAGCTCCCGAGCCGGCGGCGGAGACTTCAATTGACGATGATGAAGCAATCTACGCCGAGACAGATCAGGGCAGGACCGCTGTGGCTCTGTACGAATACGTGGCTGGTGAGTGCGGCTCACTCATTTAAAACTTCTTATCCTCATGCACCGTTCCGTAACCTCTCAGATCTTCATTTAACATCTCAAATCTTCATGTAACCTCTCAGATCCTGTTGTAACCCCTAAGATCCTCGTGTAACCTCTCAGATCCTCATGTAACCTCTAAGATCCTCATGTAACCTCTCAGATCCTGTTGTAACCCCTAAGATCCTCGTGTAACCTCTCAGATCCTCATGTAACCTCTAAGATCCTCATTTTACCTCTCAGATCCTCATGTAACTTCTAAGATCCTCATTTAACCTCTCAGATCCTCATTTTACCTCTCATATCCTCATTTTACCTCTCAGGTCCTCATGTAACCTCTCAGATCCTCATGTAACCCCTCAGATCCTCGTGTAACCTCTCGGTTCCTCATGTAGCCTCAGATCCTCAAGTAACCACTAAGATCCTCTTGTAGCCTCTCAGATCCTCATGTAACCCTTCCAACTCCCCAGGTACCCTCTCAAATCCAAAGACTGTTATTCAGGTACTGTATCTGAGTATTTTATCTGATATCCGTTTACATAAACGCAACAAAATTTTTTTTGTGTATTTTGTTAAACAATCCAATGTTCGAAACAAGAAATGAAGCAAGTCTTAATTTCTGAATGTGCCTACTCTGTTTTTTACGCATTTACAGAGGATGAAGACGAGCTAACTATAGCCGAAGGCGAAACCATCACCCAGGTTGAGATGATTGACGAAGGCTGGTGGCTGGGCAACAATCAGGCGGGCCAGAGGGGCATGTTTCCGGCTAATTATGTCCAGCTGGTCGATTGATTTTAATTGTTTTCTGAATTTTTATTACCTTCTTACACTACTGCTAGTAGAAATATGCGTTTCTGTTAAGTAATTTGGCAAGACACTTGATATAACTGATGGACGGATGTTTTTACTAGCAGTAGTGTGGAACGAATATTCGTTAATCTGTGTAATTTTGTGGCCCAGAATTAGCGATTGCCTTATCGCAAT